>JAENPR010000773.1:0-307247 GCA_018135685.1 Themeda triandra | reverse complement strand
AGGAGGAACCAAGCAAAAGCAGCTCCCCAAACTGGCTCCAACCCGTAAACAATTGCAGTTTCAGTTGCTGAAACATCACGCATCGCTACCATCTGCAAGAGGACACGCAAGTAGTCGACATGCTTAAAACAAGCAGGCTTAAACGAGAGGAGCCTTAAAAATAAAACTACTAGAACACTCAAAGAAGTAGACTAACCTCTGCCCACATGCATAACACCGTAGAAAGAACTCCAGTGTACAATGCTGGTATCCATGGAAATGAAGCTGCTGTATCCCAAAGCATACCGAAAGTCCAAAAGTCAAAGCTGGATTCACTAGTCTCAACATAGCCATCGTTGAACATACACCAGAGAACAGAGGAGAAAGCGACCACAAGGACCTGGTTATCAGAAGATTTTTTTATCACAATTTCATATCGCAATGGGTAAGATATATAGTAGTATGAAGGATATGAGAATATCTTCACACAACCTCGAAGCTAAGAAGAGATAGAAACTTCTTCTTGTCTGTATTCCTTGATATTTGTTCTGTTCTAAGCATATGGATCCCAAAAAATACGGTGCTGAAGAAGTTCAAAATATCACCAACCTTTGAACAGAATAAAACATTTCAAAAAATCAGTATCATATAATTTTTTAACGCGCAAAGCAAGAATTCATAAATATTTCCAAATACTTGAAATAATGAAATCTATCCAATTTGAGGATTTAACAGAACTTTTATATACTTGAAATTAGCTGGAAGATTGAAGACTCAATGAAAGTGATTATTATTGCATACAGAACCTGTTGAACAGAATTCAGCAAAGCAAGAAATTGTGGCAGATATGTTTTACCATTCTGTGAGATCATGAGAGCTATTATCACAACAGCCAAAACCGACTAGTAACAATCAGTACAAGAAATGAAGTTGTTACTCACACAGGGAGGAGAGCCACCACATTCCAGCAGGCCAATTCCGAATAGTGACACGATGGCTCCGAACCAAGTGAGTTTGGGGATGGAGGCACCAAGAAGGCCATCAATTAGAGGCACAACTATGACCTGCACAGTAATAATAGATATTTAGCATTGACCGGATCAAGCCATCTCTTTCAGCAAAACCACCAAAATTCAGAATACAGCCATAGTAGATATTTAGCATTTGCCAGTTCAAGCCATCTCTTTCAGCAAAACCAGCAAAATTCAGAATACAGTAGTCGTAGATAAGCATTTGCCAGTTCATGCCATTTCAGCAAAACCATCAAAACTCAGAATGAACTCGGCACGAAGCAGAACCTACCGTGAAGGCCGTGATGAAGGATGCTCTGCCAGCATCAGATGAGAGCAATCCAATTGCTTGACAAAGGTAACCTAAGCTAACCCAGACTCCCAGCTCCAATCCTGCATAGCGTACACGGCGGTCCCCAAAGGCACGGACCGCGAATGGCACGAAGGGGATGGCTGCAACAACGAACCGCACCATGTTGAAGACTGCAGGCTCTGTCAGGGCTTCGACCTCTTTCAGAACCGGAATATCACTTGCTGGCAGAAAAAAAAATGGATAAAAGGTGAATTACAAAAGGCTCAATTTTATTGGCAATGCCAACCACAGTTCACAATTGTTGTAACACAGTGGTCGGAGAAAGAATTTTAGGATGAAGAGTGTTTGGAGCAGTTGTACATATTACAGAGGCGATGCGCTGCTGTTTTTGAATACCAATTAACAATGACAGAGTCATGCAGAGTATACTTTGAGATTGAGACCGAGCAGTTGAACAATTAGTACGAATTGGAGCGGCTGGGAGAGAGATTATTAAGAAGAAAGAAAGTATTCGCGCACCATAGATGACCGTGAGGGCGTTGAGGATGATGATGCTCCGTGTCTTCTTGGAGGCGAACAGGATCCGCCTCCACACCGGTCGCCCGCGCGCCGGCTGCTTCTTCTTCCTGTGGTCCTCGATCTTGGCCTCCTCCTCCTCCTCGCCGCTGGCGCCGGGCCCGACGAGCGCCGATCTCCGGGGCGCCACGAGGACCCTTGCCCGGCGCGGCGACGCGGCCCAGCAGGGCTCCGCGACGGCGAGCATCGCCATCGCGCGGCAGGAAGGGCCCGCTGCCGCCACAGCCCCGCCCGTCTGCAGCCGCAGCGCCCACGACGCGGGCGCGAGGGAAGAAGCCATGCCACACAAGACGGCTCGAGTCCCGCGCTCCTGCTGCTGCTAGTGCAATGGAGTGGGTAGGTGTAGCGGCTACTGACCGGAGGAGTGAAAAGGTGATAGGATGGAATGGAACTCGCAGGAAGAAGAAGGCCTCGGGTCGTCGGAACGTCGGAGCCCGTCGGCGTTTGTGGTGATGGCGAGGAGCTTGTCTGTGGCGGACGAGCGGGCACAAGACAACAGGCGATTTCATTTTCTGTGGACGCGTGGAGTGTGGGTTTCTGTGGTGGTGGGCCGGTGGGGACGTGAGAGCCTGGAGTTTTGCAGCGTCTCGGCCTCTCGGGGTTGTTTCGTAGCGAAAACGCGCGTGACCCGTGTCGACGGGTCTGCGGCTGCGGGGTTTTCAGATGAGGCCGGCCCGGCGACGACGAGCGAGTCGCCGTGGCCGCGGAACAGAGCAATCGTCGTCGTCGGGGAGCTATACCGAGTAGAGTACGGCGCATCCGCGCATGTGATCCTCGCCTTTGATGTGCGTGGAGCTCCCACCTGTCGAGCTGCCGATGTTGTGTTGCGATGAGGACGCGACCGTTTGTCTTCAAGCCACGATATCCTCGTGCTAATAGGCAATGTCACTGTTATGTCACGGTGTCGCCACGCACAGCTGAACATGCCAACACGGTGCGAACCGTATAGATCGTTTGGGCTATCACGGGCTCGGTGCAGCAGCCTTTGAAAAATATCTACGGAGAGCTAGAACAGCAGCCGCGTTCCCTTTCTCCCTGTTGTTCTTTCCGGGCTTAATTACGGCAGTCCTCGTCCACGAGCGATGGAGATCTCTACCTGTAGCCATTGTAGCATTGCCAACACACAGTACACAGAAGGGAATACGGCTCAGCGGGTGCGATGATGAATTGATGATGGCAAATTGGCAATTGGTAAATGAGGGCATAGATTAGATTAGATTCTAGAGAGGGGTTTTTTTAGCAGAAAACTATTCTAGAGAGTTTTTTTTTTTTGGAGGGGGTGTCGAGACATAGATGGGCCTATGTGTCTAGCCCATTAGGTTTAGCGGGCTGAGTTGGGTCGAGTTCTCAGAGAACGTAGATGATTTGGGTGGAGGCCTAACTTGAGCCTTGATTGAGCCCCTGCCAAAAGGCCTCACGCTTCTGATGGGCTAGGCCCAGGTAGCCTCTTCTAAAATGGGAAATCATGAGACCAGCGATTTTAGCACAGCTTAAAACGATGTTGACAAATGGGCAGACAACATACTTTGCAAGCATTGTGTACAAGAATAACGTAATGATTTAGAGACTAGGACCGTACGTCAAAGTAATTTACTTCTAAATAAAATAGTTTTAAAATATGATCAAACGGCGAATGGTTATCAAATCTGGATAACTGATGCGGGGCTGCAGCTGCTAAACATGTCACTAACCAAGTGTATCGTGTAGTTAAGCAACAACCTACGTAAGCTTTCTTGTCAAAAAAAAAAAAAAAAAAACCCTACGTAAGCTTAAGCAGATATGCCTGCTATGAAGGCTTGATGTCACTTTCTCAATCTATAGCTTCCTGTTAGGGTTGGATAGGTGCTTCCCATTCATAAAATATCTGCATTTGATATTCATTCTTGGAGAAAAATCAGGGAAACCAACAAGCTGTAAGTTGTGACTTGTGAGCAAACCATATACGGACAACGCAGCATGCTACGAATGCGTCCATGCACAAAATAGTGACGACGGTACGGTCTCTATGCAGTAGGTGGTGTGTTTAGTTGGAGGCACATCTAAAACGAGATTGTTTAATCCTCTAAAGTAAGATTTTATTCCTTTTTGTCATCGTGTTCATGCTCATCTGTTTTTTTTCTTATAATTTTCAAATGTTTTGTTCGAAATGTGAAAAAAATATGTATAACTTATTGACCCCCTTAGCGCATCGCTAAGGCGTTTTGTATTGAATTATTTTCTCTATCTTAAAACAAAGATGTGCAAACCTTTTGCGTGGTCGAGAAAAAAATAAATTATGTTATGATTAGACATACAATGGGGTATTAGAATGATTGAAGGACCCAATTGATCACTTATTGAAGCTCGTGGACCCAAGGGCCACGCTAGGTTCATTTTTGTCGGTGCCTTGGCACCAAGGTAAAAGTATGTTTACCTTTCAAGAGGGCACTATTTTTTTGGATACCCAACAACATTGTGAATCTCTGTATTAATAGTGAAAAAGTTGTATTCCCTCCGTTCCAAATTGTAAGTCACACTTTTTGGTACATTCATTATGCTATGTATCTAGGCATACGTAATGTCTAGATGAAAAGCAAAATAGATGTATCAAAAAAGTCAAAGTGACTTATAATTTGGAATAAAGCGAGTATGTTACAAGGGTTAGCCTATGGCTGCCCTGTGCGTAGGGGCTACATCTTGCTCGTGCAACTTGAAGTCCTAGTGAATAGCACCCCCCCTCTCCAGCTCCAAGCCATATAGTGAATATAAACAACTCCACGTATAGATATAAACATCCCATCCTTGGAAAACAAGCTTATAATCATTAAATCTCAACCCTTCCTTTCCCTACTGTGTCTAACCACATAGCTCACTAAGTGGAAGTAGAAAGCATTAGAAGGCAGCCCTTCTCTAGTTGAGAGAGGTGATGGCTCTTGGATGAGAAAATTGCTTTGATCCATTGTGCTTTCGATTAAGTGTTCATGTGGATTGGGTAGTTTTCTGAATAAGCTTTTAGAAATGTCTAAAATCATCTAGATCGGAATAAACTTTACAAAATGTCTAAGATCATCTAAATCGAAGTTCAGAGCTAAATGATGACCATATGGGTGAAAAACAAAGCAAAATAGCACCTGCAGAAGTACACCTAGAGCAATATCATGAAGGCACACGGGAGGAGAGTTATCAAGACAACTGCAAATCCAGCCGTCAACCGCAATCAATCCACCACCATTAACCAGACCAAGTGACAAAATTAGCTCACCACGCAACCAAGCAGTTAGCAGAGGAACAACCCAAAACAACTGAAAGAATGAAACGAAACCTAATACTTGCCATTACATAAGAGTTAGCGACCACAATTGTCTAAAATGGAATGAACTTGAACAAGCTCACAGCCTCAAGTTCTATTAATTGGCATTTTTACTTATGTCCCATTATGGGCCATAACTTGAAGAATGTAGTCGGCAATATAATTGGCAGTAATACACATATTTACTTAAGCTTTCCGACCTCAGTAATATCACAACTTCACAAGGCTTACGAGGTTTGGTTGAAGCTGTAATTTGGGCCAGTTTGAATCATAGCTGGATTATTACAATCTATCTAGTTATACATATGATTATTGGAATTATAATGTGAATTATAGTAAGAATGTTTGGATTGTTGAATTAATGTGGTGAATTATTATTATTATTTAAAGTGAAAATACTTACTCACAATCAACAAAAAGCAGGTCCAAGGTAGATTATAGAATGTTTGTAGCCCAACGTTTTGATTATATTATTCCACCTCAAATTCTTGTACGTTTGGATGATAATGCAATTATATTATGAATCCAAACAGGTTGTTTATTACGTACTAGATATCATTAGCGTGTTATGGTGTGAGATATAGCTTGCTGGACAGAAATGTTGCCACATGTTGCTGCAATCAAACAACTAACCAGATTAGTCAACTTTTTTTTTGTGCGTAAACAATTTGTCAACCTTTGACCCCATGTTTTTTTTTTGCAAAAAGAAAACAAATAGGCCCTAGCAAATCCGTGATGGGGCGATGCCATAAACAACACGCTCTCGTATTCCCTACAAAAAAAAAACGCTCTCGTAGCACTAACTATTTGGTGTGAGAGAGCATAAATTTCAAGGATGACATCAAGATCAAGCCTCCTGAAATTCTTCGAAACCAGCACTCGCTCCTGAGATCGATCGACAAATGGAAATTGAAAGGGAGACATCAGAGGTGGACTCGATCATTTCCTGTGCTAAGAGGCTACTATCAACGCCTCCCCCGTAGACTAGACAGTACGTACTACTACTGCTAATCGCGCTGCGATGATGCCGCATCAATGATTGGTGGTTCGAAGGCCGGTTGCCGTCGTCCCAGGATGTGCCGTAGCCGAACCCACCAGCCACCAACCAAACAGCATCTCTTGTGCGGCTGTGCCTAGTACAGCCGGCACGATAGCGAAATACGCGTTCACGGATGACGTATTATCATCATCTATTCTTTGCATATTTGATACTCCCCCAATTTCATTTGCGGTCGATTTCGGCACATCCGCAGCTACGGAAACGGAACGGACCCACGGAACCCGGTCGGCCCGATCCCCCGTCTGACCGTCTCGGCGAATCGGCGCCGGGCGTGAGCCGCGGATGACGACGGTGGGGCGCGGGGCGGAGGAATGTGGCGGGAGAGGGTGTGCCGTGCAAGCGACGCCAAAACGGGGCCGGCCGGACGGAGGCGGCCCGCGGGCGGAGCCCACCAAGTCGCGGTAAAAAAATACTGGCGGATTCAGAATTATCAGAAACGGAGGAGAGAAAAAATCCAGCTCGTCGGCTTCTCCAAACACCAGTTCCCCCTCGGTCCCCTCTCCCTCCTCTGACCTGACCCGACCCTACCCAATCCAAATCCATCCCCTCCGGCAGCCTCTCCAGTCTCCATGAACAGCGGCTCCGCAATACTACTGGATTATTACTGCTAGATTATACTACTCCATACTCCATTACGAAAAAGCGCAGCGCAGAATGGAATCGTCCCTCTTATCAAACTCGACTCCATGACTCATCACTAGACTAGAGAGAAACCCTTGCACCCTTTTGTTCCTTACCCCATTCCTCCGAGTCTCCTCCGACCCATCACCGAGGTGCGTCGTCGAGCCCAAGGAAGCGGCGGCGGAGAAGGGGAGGGGAGATTTGGCTGGCTTTCCCGTCCGTCGGGGGCCTAGCAGGGAGCAGGAGAAGAGATGCAGCGGCGGCGGGGCCACACGTGGGCGGGGGTCGGGAAGACGGCGCAGGCGGCGGCGGCGCACGCCGCGCTCTTCTGCTTCACTCTCCTCCTCGCGCTCATGGTCGACGGCCGCACCACCTACTCCTGGTGGTACGTACGCACGCACGCACGCGCTCTAAACCCTAGCCTCCGCCTCCCCCGTCCCGGCTCTCGTCCCTCCGCGCTCGTCGTCCGCTCCGGTTCGATCTAATTGGTTTTGTTTCAGCGAGCTGGCTGGAAGGGGGGCTTCGAGCTGTTGGGTTGCGTTGTGATTTTGGGGGGAGAGCGTCTCTCCCCTGCTATGCAGATTTAGTTTTGGAATCGGCCGATTCCCGTGCCCGCTTTTTTGCGATTCAGGGCTGCCTGCTGGTAGCTGGTGCTGGACTAATCTGCTCCGCTGGCTTGTAATTCAGCTACATGTCTGTGGCTCGGATGAATGAATGTTGAGAGCTGTTGGTAGTTCAGTATGCAATTGATGCTTGCCAGTACTCTGTGACATAACTACTACAAATCGATAATGGTGAAGCCAATATGAATTGCTAATTATGCTACTTTGGTCATGTAGGATAATATTCATTCCACTATGGCTCTTTCATGGAATTGTTGCACGCGGAAGGTTTTCAATGCCTGCTCCTTCATTGCCTCATGGCCGTCATGTGAGATTCACAAACTGGCTCGTCTATTAAACCTGACCATTTTACTATTTGCATTACCATTGTTCATTTTGCATCCAATTAGCCTGATACGTTTATCTTTTTGCTTGCAGTGGGCACCTTGTCATTCGATTGTTGCAGCCCCTTTACTAATTGCGTTCGAGCTGCTTCTTTGCATATATCTTGAAAGCATAAGAGGTAAGGTCAGAATCCATTGGGTAAACAAGACCCTGTCCAGTGGTCATTGAGATTCTAGAATTGTTTAATCTGAGACACGTGTTAAGTTTCTCTGTGTTGCTAGCTCCGTAATCTTTACACTTCTTTTCCTTTGTCTTTGCCCAGTTAGAAATCATCCATCTGTTGATCTGAAGATCGTGTTCCTTCCTCTGTTGGCCTTTGAAGCAATTATCCTGATTGACAATTTTAGGTAACCAATTTGTGCTATTACCTTTTCTTCCTTTGGATTGTTATATATTGTGGCACGCTTTCGTTGAAATCGCTTTAAAATTTTAGTTCAGTTTTTGTATGATTACAACTGTTATGATATATCTTATTATGTACTCCGTCCATCCCAAGTTATAATTTGTTTTGGCTTTTCTAGATATAATATTGTCTTTAGTGTGTATCTAGACATAGTGTATATCTAAGTATATAGAAAAAGCTACGTATCTTGAAAAATCTAAAACATCTTATAATCTGGAATGTAGGGAGTACTTTACTTTGCCTGGTATTGTAATCGCTGTCGACAATTGACCTGCCTGTTCTTTTAAACTAGGGGATACCCTGCGCATTGCTGCGGGAATTTCATAGAGGTATTTGTGGATAGTTTTTCTAGATTGATGTAGAAGTCTGAGCAATCACAATATAATACTGGTTTTGGGTTTGGAAATAAACCAAATCCATCCAAACAGGGATAGGTCATAGCCATGGAGATACATAACTGGATCACAATAATAGGAATAACTATGATATTTCTAATTTTATATGTAGTAGTGGTGGCAAGGTTGCATGCATTGTTGATGTCCTGCTCCTGCATGTGGTGGGAGAAAAAAACATTAGTGTGCTCTCAACACATTATGAAATGTAGTAGTAATTAGAAAGCAGGAGAGGCGACATGAATACTTAACATACAACGTGGACACTTGCTACCATATGACTGTATACTTCCCGTATGACGTGGCCAACGAGGATGACATGACATGGGAGGAGGCGTTCTGGAATGTCCCAAGGTGGCCATGGAGGTGCCGCCTCGGTGTCTGCCATGGGGCTGATGGTGATGATCCTTGTGGTAGCGGCGCCAACCATTATCGCAGATGACGTTAACATGGTAGCACCAATGGAGCATGTTGTCCAAGCCAAGAAGAAGCACCTGCTGCTTCACATGGAGGAGCCGGACGATGCAAAGGATTTGGATCGGAGATGATCCTACGTGTGTATGCAGTCCAAGACGCTTCTCATGGATGTCTCTTATAGTGGCTGGGACTGGATCGGTGCTGCCATCAGATAGGAAGTCGAAACTCAGATGTTGGATGGGAAGGTGTAGGGTCGAGTTGATTGTTTAATTTGTTGGCCGAGTTGCTCATCCACTTTCACTTCCACCATCAATAGGTTTCTACTCTAGTATTGTCTCACTGCTGATACGTTTCTTGAAAGATGATATTCCAACGTTCCTTTGCATGGCGTGAATAAATTAAATGGAGACGTTTGGGGAAGGATGCAGAAGGAGATAAGATTGACAGATGGTGTTCTGTTAGGCTTGGGTTGATGCTGACGTGGGTTCATGAGAAGTCAGAAAAATATGCTAATGGGGATCTCATATTTAGGTATAGGAGATATCTAATGGACCTGTAGAAGCTGCTAAATTTGTTGTCTTTCAACATCCATAGTTCCAACAGTTGCTTGCTGTGCTAGCTTTTTCATTTGCCACATTATGTCTATGGAAGAAAGATGTATGTTGGCCTTAAAACTATCTTGGTAATAAATGGTCAAGTCCCTCATGGCCTCATATACTAATTCTAGTTTACAGGGTGTGTAGCATTGTATAAAAAAGTAAATTGTCTATTTTTATTGTTCCTTTGTCATGATGTTTTAGCTTGAGCTTTCTTCTGGAACCAATTATAAGGCTCTCAATTATCTATGCTGGGTAAAAACTATCTTTAAAAAGATTATATCATAACTTGTATTTCAAGCATTTATGTATATCCTCACCAGTCTAATGTGTAAAATTGTATTTTTATCCCCAAGCAAATCTTTAAGCTATCACTTGATTCTACTGCGTAAGCCTTTATCGCTTCCCATTGCCTGCAAAACTACATGTGTAAGGCTTGGAGAACTTATGACACATAATCTACATTGATGGGCTTGTTTTCCATTGTTCTTTTGACTGCATTACAAAAATAATCAATTCACAAGATCCTTCTGTATGTTAAAGTTAAACACTTAAACTGTTCTGCTTGTGCCATAATATTGTGGTATAACTTCACACTTCTGTGTTTGCACACATTCAGGATATTGATCATTGTTTGGATCCTCTTTAATCTTTTTTCTGTCCAAATTGTGAACCTTATTATCCAAAGAAAAATAAACTATTATTTGTTACTTTTGGAGGGTTACTGTATTATAGTGACTATGGACATCGACGTGTATGCATTCATTTTCATTTTTTTTTGTTCAGAATGTGTAGAGCTTTAATGCCTGGAGATGAAGAAAGCATGAGTGATGAAGCTATTTGGGAGACACTTCCTGTAAGTCTCTCATACTATTGCATCTGACTGCTTTTGGCACAATTTCTCTGTTGATTTGAATCGCAACCCATCATTCTGTAAAAGGAACTTTACATTATGATATCACTTAACCAGGAGAATTTAAGTCATGTTTCCTACAGTGGGGGCTTCCCCTGCTGTATTTCCGTTCAAAAAGAATTTGACTCCTTGGTAATGGAATGGAGCATTGCATATGCCACAAATCAACTGCACAGTTGAATACAGAGGACTGATATATGATGCTATAGATTAACATTATTGGTAAGATTATTAAAATAAAACAAGAATACCAGACTACTGTTCAGATGTCTTACATTACTTTGCTAAAGTATCATTTAAGCACTTGGCCAGTGTAAGCTGTGTTGAGCTAGTTTCGATGCACTATTGCAAACTGATACAATGATGTCTTCCATGGCTTTGCTATAGTATCATTTAAGCACTTTTGGGCAGGTGTAAGCTGTGTTGAGCTAGTTCTGATGCAACTATTGCAATGTGTTGAGCTAGTTCTGATGCAACTATTGCAAACTGGTACAATGAACAGATATATAAATTCATTGTTATAACATATTGAGTTTTGTCTAATTGTAAGAACAAGCTTCTGCCAGGAGTCTAGGGCTTGTATTTTAACTGACATGTTTGTATTGCTCTTTGATATTTTCTTTGCCAGTTACAGTTTTCTTTTTTGCATTTCATACGAATGCTTAATCAATAATCAATAAAAAACATCACCTCTACCCCTCATAATTAGAAGCATTAAATGTTTCCACCCTTTTGATCTTTTGTATTAAATCTTACTAGTAGCTGGGACGATCCGGATTCCAGAATGCATCTTTTTTAACTGACTAGAATAGAATATTGGACGTTTATCTTATTATGTTTAAACTTTTTGTAACCAGCATTTTTGGGTTGCAATTTCAATGGTGTTTCTTATAGCTGCTACAACATTCACCCTTCTCAAGCTGTCTGGTAAGTTTCCTTGGCTGCCTTCCATTCATTAATTACAAAACTGATCTCCTCCTTAGAATTTTTTGCATTATTTCTTCTTGAGTACAATGACTGTTTATTACAACTTGTTTCTTCTTTATTATATCATTTGAAAATAGACTTTTAGTGCTTGCGAAATCAGTTGAACTAGTAACTGATTTAAAGTTTCACTATGTCGAAGTCTCTCTCTCTCTCTGTCAGGTCCCTGTTACTTTTATTGTGCAATGCTTTTGTAATAATGCATTGTTGCACATGGCAGGTGATGTTGGTGCTTTGGGATGGTGGGATTTGTTTATAAATTATGGGTGAGACTTGTTGCAGTGGCATTATTCCTTGTTATGAGATTTCAGTTAGTCTAATTTGGCACCTTGCTTATCCAGGATTGCGGAATGCTTTGCATTCCTTGTCTGTACAAGATGGTTTAATCCCATGATTCATAAGTCTCCTGCTCATGGGGAGGCTAGCTCATCATCAGCGGCAATTAGATACCGTGATTGGGAAAGTGGTCTTGTCCTCCCATCACTAGAAGATCACGAACAAGAGAGGCTTTGTGGTCTCCCTGATATTGGGGGCCATGTAATGAAAATACCTCTTGTGGCTTTCCAAGTACTGCTTTGTATGCGGTTGGAGGTATGTTCCATTCCAATTTTGTGGCACATAGGGAACATTGGTTTGATGAATTCTAGAAGGATGGAATTGCAAGAATTTTATTTGTTTCTTCTTTACAAAAACCATCTCATGGCATTATTTGAATAGATCAAAAAACAATTCGACGATCATTGTGAAAAGCTGGAAAGCATTATTCAAACAGCTGGAAAAGCTGAAAACTAGTCATAAATTCTGGCCGAGTTTAATTAGTTTTTTTCCGTGGCAAACTGTCCCAAGCCTGGAAACAGCTAGCAACTAGCTGATAAGTGTTACTGGCTGTTCTCTGTTAACTTTTCAGTGTAAGCTTCAAACTCTCATTATATGTATTATTTTGTTTCAGGGCACACCAGCAAGCGCTCGCTACATCCCAATATTTGCTCTTTTCTCGCCACTATTTATTCTGCAAGGTTCTGGTGTCCTTTTCTCTCTGGCAAGATTAGTGGAGAAGGTTGTTCTGCTATTGCGCAATGGACCAGTTAGTCCTAATTACCTTACAGCCTCATCAAAAGTTCGTGATTGCTTTGCTTTTCTTCATCATGGTTCAAGGTACCATCTAATAGATGAGCTAAATTTTTTATCTGTTTTTTTTCATGTGTTTTTGCCTGCTTGAACCATAGAGCAGCATTCTGTCCTGATGCAGTCCTTTAACTATGCAGCTTCATTGTCCATTTGTTATGCAGGCTTCTTGGTTGGTGGTCTATTGATGAAGGGAGCAAGGAAGAACAGGCCCGGTTGTTTTATACTGAATCTACTGGGTATGTTGCTGTTCATTTAAATCGTGTTAATTTTCTCTATCCGTTGCTACTCTTGTTTTGATGCATGCTTAGATACTGTACTGATTATTTACTCCTTGGTTGAAGGTATAATACATTTTGTGGCTATCCACCAGAGGTGGTTAGGAAAATGCCTAAAAGGGACCTTGCAGAAGAGGTTACGTGATATAATCAATTTTGTTCCAGAATTATTATCTCAAGACATTTGTTTCAGTTCACATCGTCACAAACATTAACTTCCCACTTGCCCACTTTCAGGTTTGGAGGCTCCAGGCAGCGTTGGGAGAACAATCTGAAATTACAAAGTGTACCAAACAGGAATACGAAAGGCTTCAAAATGTATTGCCCCTTGCTGTGACTGCACTATTATTTTCCATCTGAAGCATATTCATTCATGTTTACACAATAGGAATGATTTAGGTCCAAGCTGTCAATGATAAGGACCTTAGGTAGTGTAATGGAATGAGTTACTGCCATTGCTTACTGATGATTCTTTGGGAATTAAGCTGTTGATTTTGTTACGGAATGACTTACTGCCATTGCTTTCTGATAGTTATTACCTTTTATATGGGTCATAGATAGTAGCTTGTTAAACTCATCATCATTTCTGTTGACAATCATCTTTTTCTTGCTTTTTAGGAGAAGGTTCTTTGTAGGATTTGCTATGAGGGAGAGATATGCATGGTGCTACTTCCCTGCCGTCACAGAACTTTATGCAAGTATGTTTCAATCTCTTTTGTTCTTTTCATATATGCCCTTCCTAGCTAGCTAGGGAATGCTTGAAATCGTTACTAGATATTGATTCTGATGGCATTTTCTGTATTAGGTCTTGTGCTGAGAAGTGCAAGAAGTGTCCAATCTGCCGTGTGCCAATTGAAGAGCGCATGCCTGTATATGATGTTTAAACCTCACTAACTCAGCTTAACATTACAAATTTGTACATGTGGGTTCTGTCATGCTGTGCATTTAGTCTCGATCACAACTTTAAGCTGATTGAGGTTTGCACTCAGAAAGAGGTCTACAATGTTTGGGGGAAATACAAGTATATCATGTCTAACCAAAAGCAGGGAAAGGTGGCTGATAAGCATTTTGTCATTTCGGTCCAGTAATCCAGTTATCTACTGTAAGTATGTGGTCAGTGTATTTCCCTTCCCTCTTGTGATTGATAGATGAATCAGATAGCCTTGTTTGGGTAGCAGCATTTTCTCAGGGATATGCAGTTGTTGAGAAGAAAGTGAAACAGAAACAGAATGTAAATAAAAACATTGCCTTGTTCGAATGTAATCCTTGTTTGAGAAGTGGAACAAAATATGTACACCTCTGTTGTGTCATCTTGTAGAAAAATGTTTGCCAAAATTTGTGAGCGCAATGCTTCGTCAGTGGCCATGACGCCAGGTGGCCTTTCGCAATGTGGAGGGTCGTCTAAGCAAAAGCATCTAAGGGTTATGGAAGCTTGTCTGGACAGAAAAGGTTGTGGCTTTTCATATACGATTTTCAAGCTGTACTGATTGGAACCAATTCTATATATGTTTGCGATACTGTGTGGACTGATATCAACTTTTAAAAAAGAATACAATTCCAAAATAGTGCTCGTCAAAATATTTTAAGTTTGATTAAATCTATATAAAAGGTATTAATGCTTATATACATAATAATAATAATAAATAGATACTACTAGGTTTTGTATGGAATATATTTTTATATTGGAGAAAGTCTAAATCCCCCTGAAGTATGAGCATCTGTGAACATAATACCTCCAACTACGAAACCGTCTGTTTGGCACCCTAAAGTTTGATTATGGGTCTAAATAACCTCCTGGGCGCTATTGGAGGGTGGTTTTGGCACACGTGGTCATCCTGCCCCACCTGTCAGGCCTCCACATACTCCCCAGCTCCACCTACTGTCGCATCTGCTTGGCGCGCAAGGCGAGCTCACAACGACGACGGGGTGGTCGATAGGCAGGACGAGCGCGAGGCGGAGCTCGAGGTGGTCCCCTGTGGAGGCGGCGCGGCACTCGATGAGGGTGGAAGGGTCGACGAGCACCCTCGGGATGGGGACCCTGAGCGCGACGGCGGCCCTAACCTCGGGGAGCGAGAAGGAGAGGCGGAGGAGGGAGCCCTGGAGTCGGAGGTCGGAGGGGAAGGGGGGAGGAGAGTGTGGGGCGGGGAAGAGGTATAGGCGGAGGAGGGGGAGTTGGGCTAGGGCTTCCCACGTACGACGCGGAGCTTCTTGGAAGAGTGGGGCCCGCCGGCGGCCTTGTGCCTGGACACGTGCGCGCGGAGCTCGTCGTCCAGCAAGATCTTACACGTACCGACGCGGGCTGCACTCGTGTAGGTATGCCAGCCCGCGCGCCGCGCCCTGCACGATGGATAGCGGGTCCACGACCGGGGACGACGCGATACAAGATGCCGCCGCGGCTCTTGCTGACGACGTAGGCGGACGCCCGGAGCAGCTCCTCCAGCTCCATCCTCTCCCTCGCCGCTGTGCCGGTCCTTGCTCCCGGCGAGCGTCACCGCCCCGCTGCCCTTCTCCTTGGCCGACTCCTCGTCCGAACCCGCCGCAGCGCACCGCCTCCGGCACTGCCACTGTAGAGCCACGCTCGCGACGATGGCAGCGTGGACCGGCACCATTGGCGACGACCGTCGTTTTTGCTTCGGCCCCCATCTCCCAACCTCCGCGGCGGCGCCAGAGTCGGTTTGGCCGCCTTCCACAGTGCCGCCGTTGGAGATCCTCGGTCCGTCGTTCTCCCCACTGGCGTCGGGTTGCCGTCGAACGCGGTGGGCCCTCGTTGACGAGCGAGCCGACCTGCGGGATCTCGCCCCGACAGCTGGTTGTGCGCCAGGTCCAGAATCGCGAGCCGCGGCGATGGACGCCGGGATTTGGCCCGTCAGCCGGTTATAGGGGAGCGACAACGCCTGGAGCTCGGAGAGCTGCGAGAGTTCCGAGGGGAGGTACCCGGCGAGCGAGGCGTTGGCGAGCTTCATGGCGGAGACGCGCCCCCACCTGGAGGGGTAGCAGGTGACGCCGGACCAGAGGCAGGGTCGGCGTCCGCGTTCCGCCACGTGGAGAGGGCGTTGCCTGGGTCGTCGGCTTGCCACGTCAACGTGCCAGGTGGGCAAAACCACCCTCCAATACCGCCCAGGGGGTTATTTAGACCCATAATCAAACTTTAGGGGGCCAAACAAACGGTTTCGTAATCCAGAGTGTTATGTTCACCAATGCTCATACTCTAGGGGGGATTTAGACTTTTTCCTTTTTATATTAGACTTAAATAGTGAGATTATTTTCTAAAAAATAAAATCAAACTAGTAAGATCTCCTTTGATCAAATTAGAACTTTGTGTCTGTCTTTTTGGACGGAGGTAGTACAATAAAACAAAGAAGCTGCAAGCCGCTATCACTGGTGGTATGTTTATTGCGATCGATGAATTTTCATAACTAGTCTCAGTGTTTGGACTTTGAATGTGAAAGCTCCGGTTTGGTTTTGGTAATTAATGACACTCAACGTTGCTAATGTTTTGCTCTAAGTGTGGTTAGACACATAGCAACGTGGCGGTGGATGATGGAGCGTGGCGATCACGGTGTTGAACACTGTGGATGTGAAGTGATTGAGCTCCGACGGAGGCCCATGGAGATCAAGGCGAAGGTATACTTGAGAGGGCTTTCCGGTTTAGTGGTCGAGACACTTAGCGAGTGTGACCACATTTAGGATCGATAACCGACTATCAAGAGGGGTTTCCTCGGTTTCTAGACATAGAGTTTCTCTTGTTCAAATACCTTGCTTATGATGTGATCTCATGAGGTACTTTGAGTTTTGATGGATGTCTAGATTCCCATGGTGCTAAGGAAGGTTTATTATCGCACTCCGATTGGTATCACGCTTCAAAGGTCAAATTCTATAAACCTTAGTACCATTTTGGTTGTGGTAACTCTCACACAAGTTTCATCTATGCATGTGTGCTTGAAAATCGACCAAACATTTGATGCACACATGTAGGGGGAGCTACCACTACCAAAACCGGAATTGAAATGCTTGTCCAATCCAAGAATTCATGATCAAAATGTCTTGGGCAAGCAATTCAATTTTATATTGAATTCAATTTCCATATCTTTATGAGCTTTGTGAAGGGTTGTCATCAATTACCAAAAAGGGGGAGATTGAAAGCTCCGGTTTGGTTTTGGTAATTAATGACACTCAACGTTGCTAATGCTTTGCTCTAAGTGTGGTTAGACACATAGCAACGTGACGGTGGATGATGGAGCGTGGCGATCACGGTGTTGAACACTGTGGATGTGAAGTGATTGAGCTCCGACGGAGGCCCATGGAGATCAAGGCGAAGGTATACTTGAGAGGGCTTTCCGGTTTAGTGGTCGAGACACTTAGCGAGTGTGACCACATTTAGGCGAAGTCATATAGTCTACAGGGTTAGAGATAGGTCAGAGCCTAAAATAACAGGGAGACCCCCGCAGCTGGTCTGCCAGCGGATAGAGGCATTTACGAACTCCTACACGACATGCAGACGTGGGGGATTACAAGGGACGGACAGGGCTGTCACCACCTGGCGCCTACCCCTCAACCGTGGCATGCCGTCATATCCGAAGGCTCTGTCATGTCCGGACACCATGTCCGCATATTCGAGAATTACCTACATTCCCCGCGGACTCCCACCCTACGGATGGACGAGCTAGAACATAGGCAAACCCGAAGGAATGACGAACCGTTATTCCATTCTCATCAGGACCTCTAATCCTATAAAGCATATGAACCACGAAGAACAATGAAGAACATGCTAAGAAATGATCATAGGAACCTTGGTCTAGTTTATATGAATCAGGTTTAGCAAGAACGCAACTATACTCTAGTTCATGAACAAAGCTACATAATAAGAACAAGAGCTTGAAATAGGAAGAACACTCCATAATAGATTACCAAGTGATGAATCTTCTTCCTAGGAGATAAGCCCTCCTTGATAGCTCAACCTAACTCCTAAGCTACTAGACTAGGCTAGAGAACAAGAGTAGAGGAGAATGGCTCAAATGAATGTGTGTTGTGAAAAGGCTTGATTCTCCTTTTATATGTTGAGCGGAGTCGGTTCGAGGGCGAGAAATGGAAGGAACACCGGCGCACCGCCTCTTCGCATTCATTGCACCGCCTCCGGGAGGATGGCCCCACCCCGGGGCTGGGGCGCGAGCGCCCCACGGCGCGACGCGCCCGGGTTGGTGCCTCCCCCAACCGCCTTTGGGCGGTGGGCCTCTCTGTCGGGTGTGTCGAGGTGGTGTGGTGTTTCGGCCCATATACGCTCTGGTTGGGCTGTCTCCTCCTTGTGCCTCTTTTACGCTTTGCGGAAAGCGCCATTTCTGTATAAAATTCCCTGTACTTGGTGTATTTCCTGTAAACGTTGCTAAACTCCAGGTACAAGTGGAATTCGGTTAATAGCACAAGTATATGCATATAAGAACATGTATTTCTCCCTTTTCTATCTTAAGTTGGCGGTTAAAATGTGTCGATAAGGACCGCCAACAAGATCCCCAAGCTTACCCTTTGCTCGTCCCGAGCAAAGTTGGGCTTTTTGGGTTGTTGATCGGGAGAGCTGCTTCTATGCCGATCGTATTTCTAATATACTATAGTTATACGCATGTTTTCCACTTTGAATTTGAATAAACCGGCATTTCTATCCACCCTTTTATTATCTCGCTCCAATGGGGCTTTTTGGCTCCCAAGTCTTGGGCGATTGCAAGGTAGAACGACACCACGGCTGTGCTTATCATTCGTCCAAAGCTTGACCATTCTTCCGGAGGTTTTAAGAATTTTTATAAAATGAATCCCAACTTCCTCGAATGATTCTCTCGATCACTCAATGTGTATAGCAACCTCACCATAGGCATTTTGAGAATTTGCCTTCTACCTACCACTAAAAAGCTGAGTAGTGGAGTTTTGGGTAGGTATGTAAGTGGGCATACTTGTATCACATATATTGTAAGGTCAAGGATCGAACCTTACGGAGATTAAGCCATACACCTTGATTGAGATGTGCAAGTGTGTGGGATGGAAGAATGGTTCCTAATTTTTGGATATTTTTGTGTACTCCGTGCATCATGTCTCTCTTTTATTTGAATGATGATGATGATAAAAGAAGAGTATGGGCTATGAATGGAACAACTTCTTTCTTTTCTCTTTTCTTTTTTTTTCTTTTTTTTTTGAACGGGGATCTAAAGATTTTCCCGTTGAGTTATTGCACTATCCTATCCTTCTTTTCTTCCTTTGCTTCTCTCTTCTTTTTTTTCGAATGAATGAATAGCCCATCTTTGATGAATGATTATTGAAAATGGAGAGAGATGTAATGAAGAAAATGCAAGGAGTGCTTTTTTGGTGGCTAATGAATGCGCGATCCTCAGGATAAGTATCGGCATTTTTATTTGGTGGAAAGGTGGTGTGCAACTCTCAGTGTAAGAGTTGGCGGATGGAAAGGGGTGCATGTTGTGCGCAACTCTCAGTGTAAGAGTCGGCATTTATTTGGTGGGTGCAAGTGAATCTCAATCGTGGGTGTAAGGTCATAATCTCGCGTCGGTAATGATCCGACCGAACTCAATGTACGAACAAGCAGCGTATGAAGGTTTTGTACTACAGATAAATATATGGCTCTGGTGGGTATTTCATAATCATTGAGGAACTTTTCGTTTTTAATCATTTTGCAAATGAAAACTCCGGAAGTCAAGTCGTACTCTAGAGCAAAGTCATAGCGGTGGCTATAGTACTATATCATACCCATCAATAACTTAGACAAGAAAACACAAGTGCTCTCACTAAAAACAAGTTTTCAGGATGAGACATTTCTAGCCGATAAACCCAAATCTAGAGAAAACAATGTTTATAACTAGGGTACAAAGAAACAAGAGACAGAGCAATCTCATCATTTCAACAAGGATGAACTACATATTTTTACACATACTAAGAGGTACAGGAATAAAAATATTTTTTGGGTTTTTTCTAAATGCATGAGAACTGGAATTAAACATGCTAAAGAAAAATAAAATTACTTGGGAAATAAATATGCAATGCAAGGTACCTTTGGGGGTCCTCCCCCAAACTAGCATGAAGCTCAGCTTGTCCGGGGTGATATCCCATGAACCTCGAACTCCTCATGTTGAGCCCGGTCTTCTTTGCATCTGTGCACCCAAGCCGTCCCACCTTTGATCCATATGTGCACACCAATCGTGGGTCTCTGCACAAAGGAAGTGAGAGAGTCTTTGTATTTCACTGTGCGGATCTGCGGCTCTCGATGCGGGTGCCGAGAGCTTCTATCTCGAGGTTATGTCGGGGCCGGGTGGTGGTGGAATATCTTCGTCTTCTGCCTTTGGCGCTCCCACTCGTCCATGCCCACCTCGGCCCACGCATCGTGGTTGGCGCGGGAGGTACAAGCGGTCCCGGCTCCGCGCGCCTGTGGAGCGTACCCCGTATAGTCTGGTAGGGGGTCCATCCTTGGTGTTGCTCGGTGCGAGGAACTAGGGCACCTTGCCGTCCTTCGCCCGCCTCGTCGTCGTGTCCTGCTGGTGAGTTCTTCCCTGCGAATATCTTCAGCAGTCTTGAGCACAAAGGTTAGTGTCTGGTAATTACGCAAATAGTAATCCGGGTTAGGTAACCGGATCCTATTTTCGTAGCCAGGGAAGAAGAAGAAAAGCTCATCCTTTGTGCCATGGGTGGTCAACGTGTGCCCTTGGATCAGAGTGGTCAAATCACAGATGGGTCGAGGAATGGGAATGTACTCAACAACATCACCCTCCAAAATACCCATCGAACTGGCAACACGAGTGACCAGAGAGGTGCACAAAATCGGGTACTTGTTGCGAACTATGTCTTGCCAATGATGAACGATCTCCCTCACGGGTGATACCTTGATTTTCTTGACAATGGCATAGAGCAACTTAAGTTCGGCCATGCGTACCCATCTAACCACACTAGTGGGGAAGAAAACCATGGACATCCAACGATGCATAAATCTCAAAGTGGGATGATGGATTTGTGTTCTGGGGTTTGAAAGATCGGAACTCAACCCTCCCAGAAATCTCTTTCCAAAACTTGTTTCGATCAAAACCGATGGTGGCGAAATCAAGATCGAGGAAGCATCTTCGGTTAAAACCCAAATGAACACTAAGTTCCTTCCAAGTAAGCTCATGCTCCTCGTTGAACAAGCGAAAAATCACACCATCGTCGATTTCTTGCAATGTGCTGAGGAACTGTATGGTTAGGAGGCGTGAACCTTGTTCCTCGATGGGTTCAACATCCTCCCAACCAACAGACCTCCACACAAGATCGAATTCATCATCCATACCTATGCGATGGAGGAGGTTGGAGTCGTAGGCTTGCGTGTGGAGGAAGAGACGATCCTTGAGGTGGAAGTAGGCTTGCATCTCCCGACCTTCTTCCAGGTCGAGGTACAGCTTGTCCTCCTCATTCATGACTTGCTCCTGTGGTGCTTCCGGCGCCACCTCTTCCTCTCCGGCTCCTTCAACCTCCTCGGGCTGCTGCTCTTCCACGGGGGCTTCGGGAGCTTGAGAGCTCGACTCGCCGAGGCGACGCTTGGAGCATCTCCTAAGCAAGTTCCCGAATCCTACCATGGCTCACAAGTAGAGGGAGCTTCTTGGGTGTGAAGGGTTAGTAGAGAATGAACTTCTACACCCAAGAGTGCTCTTGCTACTTGCTCTACACAAAATATGATGGAAGAATTGCTTTGAAGAATGAAGTGGGGAAGTGAGAGGAGTGAAAGTGAGTGAGTGTGAGAGGGGTGAAGCTCCACCGCCGGCTCCTCTCCTATTTATAGGCCAAACACCCGGCCATGGGGGTGGGAACAAGATCATCTTCGACAATGGAGGCAGAAATCTTTTAGCTTGGAAGATTAACTTCAAACAAGAGTTTAGCTGGTGTCAAAGCTAAACCACCGAGAGACGCTCTTATTGTTTCGTGGAGAGATAGCCTTTCTTAGTTGCTCTGTTTTTGTTTTTGGACCGTGAGGTCTTGTAATCCCTGTTGTAACTTGTTTCCATTCTTTTATTTAATGAAAAAAAAGTAGGTCGGCAATTCCCCGGCCGATTCGGTTTATGGGGGTGGGAGCAACGGCTCCTAGCCGTTGGGCGTTGGCAGCAGGGCAGAGCTGCCTCGGCGCGCGCACGCCGGGCGGGCCCGCTGCTTTGCCCCTCTTTGGCGGGTTGCCCCAACGGCCATTTCAAGAATGTGGCCGTTGGGGGTTGGTGTCTGGCCCAAATCTTTCCCAAATTTTGAATTTCCAACAAATTTTGATCAAAAACATTTTTTTTTCAAAAATTATTTTAAAAATAATTTTTAATAATAGAAAAATTTATTCCTTCTAACTAACTATTTTTTAGAATTTTTGGGACAAAAAGTTTTGAAAATAAATTTTATTTTATTTGCTCACTAAAAAGTGAGTGCGAGAAGAAAAAAAAACTTTTATAAAATAAATAAATATTTTGTAAATAAAGGAAGATTTTTTTTTTTGATAAGCTTGCCGGTTTACATGTCGGCCGGGGCTCACCAATTTTTAAGTCCGTTGAGCGGGACTTTCTCCTCATCAATTGTTGCTTGATGATTCACCTGGCCGGGAGAAGTGGGTCCAGTTTCTTTGCCTTAGTCCGGGTTAACGCTTCTTTGGCGGGTTCTTCTTTATTTTTGCCGGTTTGGGATAGCCATTGAATCGAAGGTTGATCACCTTCATTGAAGTGGAAGGCGGCTATTCCTTTCCCAACATACGATCTTTGCCTTGGTGGTGTAGAGAAATGGTCGGCCGAGGATGAGTGGTCCTTCTTGTGTCCCTGTGTTGAGGATGACAAAATCCACTGGGACGTACTCATCCTGGATCCTGATTAGGATATCCTTTGCTATCCCCTCGGGTTGTGTGATAGTCCGATCTGCCATTTGCATCATGAATGCTGCAGGGGACAAAGGTCCTCCCAACACTTTTTCATATGTCGCTTTAGACATCATATTGACACTTGCTCCGAGGTCGCAATAGGCATTCTCAATGGTGTGTGGGCCTATTGCGATGGTGATAGTCGGTCGGCGGGATCTCCCTTCTTTTCCAAGACGAGCCCCAAGCCCAGGGACATGGCTTACCGGGCCATGTCGAGATCATATTAACTTGTTTCTAGTGAGATCTCGGGCTGCCGGGTATTCCTCTGAGCCACTATTGCTTGGGAGAGATGCGGCTATCAGGCTAACTTGGGTTTCTATCATTTTGTTGAAGCCCGGTGATCTCAAACGGCGGTTGATAAGACCTCTATCTTATCATTGATGCTTCCAAGAATTTTATCATTGTCGAGCATCTTTTTGGTCGATTTTCATTGATCTTGGCTTGCCCAAGGACTAGGTCTTTGAATGAAGGCTGATTCGAATTATAATTGGAGTTATAATTCGAATTACCTTGGAATGGTGGTCGAGAATAGCGACTGTTTCCTCCTTGTTGTTGGCGGAACCAGTTGTTGATGTATGCTGCTTCTTCACGGGTCTCAGGGCAGTCACCTCCTGAGTGGCCAACATTACCACAGACTTCGCAAGTCATGCGAGAGTCCATGGTTTTGACGGAGTCGGACGTGCTAACTGTAGCACGTTCCTCCATCTTCTTGAGGAGTAGCTCTATCTTGGCAGCGAGCATATCAGTCTCCTTGACTGTGTGCATGCCCTTCTGTTGCTTGGTTGAGGTCCTATCTTCCCCCCAAGCTTGATTTTCTACCATTTTGTTGACTAAAGCCGTAGCTTTGTCAACTGTAAGTGATAGGAATGCTCCTCCAGCAGCGGCATCAAGGTGCCCTTTTGACATGGGTGTTAACCCATTATAGAAATTCTGGAGCACCAGCCACTCCTCCATCCCGTGATGAGGACAATCTTGAATATAGTCTTGGAGTCTCTCCCACGCTTCGGGGATGGGTTCGTCTTTGTGTTTCTTTGGAAGTTGGTAATTCTTCCTCTTAGGGCATTTGTTTTGCCCATGGGGAAGAATTTGGCGAGGAATGCCATAGAACACTTGTTTCACATGCTCACCGCTTCTCTATCCTTGTAGAACCACTGCTTTGCCTTCCCTGAGAGGGAGAAGGGAAACAGTCGGAGCTTGATGACATCAGCAGATATGTCCTTGATGATGACTGTGTCACAGAGCTCCATGAAGCGTTGCAAATGAGCATTTGCATCCTCATTGGGTAGTCCAGAGAATGGACTAGATTGCACCATCGTGATGAGTCCAGTCCTGAGCTCAAAGTTCTTCTCCGCTGCGTCGACAATGGGCCCTGTGGGCACATGGGCGACAGCGGGAGCTGAGAACTCGCGGATTGACTTCTAGGCCATCTTTGATGGTGTAGATGGTACTGGTTCAACTGTCAGCGGAGCTGCCTCTGGAGTCGTATCAAAATTCTGGCAAATGAACCAGTCCTGCACTATCCTATTTTCATCCACAACAGACGAAAATATGAAAGTTAGCCTGCATAGACTATGTCCATTTCTAATGAAGTCAATTCATATCCATGTTTATGCTAGATTCTTTTCAACCAATGCCTTCCCCGGCAACGGCGCCAGAAATGCTTGTTGACATTTCTTAGCGCAATCACCAAAGATAGATAAAAAGTCTATCCCCGGCAACGGCGCCAGAAATGCTTGTTGGCATTTCTCAACGCAATCACTAGAATTGTTACATCCCAGTGGTCACGCCAAGAAATGCCAGGTTAATAGTCGTGTTCTTAAGATATTATCCGCAAGCACACGGATCTATCATTGTAGCATTTCACCCGGGGAGTATTCTCAGGGTATCGTTATTTATATTTCCCGTAGGAAGGCATGGTGTAGAGGTGTCTAAACATGGATATGGATACTTGACTTCACATCATCGAAATGTGACTCTAGTACTATACAGGGGTAAGTATAAATGGTTTTGCAAGATAGTGGACACACATTTGGCCAAACTCAAGGATAAAGTATAAAAGAAAGAATAAACGAATGAACAAATAAAGAATACATCTAAGCGGAGCAGGTAGGTCATACATAGCAATGTCATGAACAGCTAAGTCGTATAGTCTACAGGGTTAGAGATAGGTCAGAGCCTAAAGTAACAGGGAGACCCCCGCAGCTGGTTTGCCAGCCGATAGAGGCATTTACGAACTCCTACACGACATGTGGACGTGGGGGATTACAAGGGACGGACAGGGCTGTCACCACCTGCCGCCTACCCCTCAACCGTGGCATGCCATAATATCCGAAGGCTCTCTCGTATCCGGACACCATGTCCGCATATTCGAGAACTACCTACATTCCCCGCGGACTCCCACCCTACGGATGGACAAGCTAGAACATAGGCAAACCCGAAGGAACGATGAACCGTTACTCCATTCTCATCAGGACCTCTAATCCTATAAAGCATATGAACCACGAAGAACAACGAAGAACATGCTAAGAAATGATCATCGGAACCTTGGTCTAGTTCATATGAATTAGGTTTAGCAAGAACGCAACTATACTCTAGTTCATGAACAAAGCTACATAATAAGAACAAGAGCTTGAAATAGGAAGAACACTCCATAATAGATTACCAAGTGATGAATCTTCTTCCTAGGAGACAAGCCCTCCTTGATAGCTCAACCTAACTCCTAAGCTACTAGACTAGGCTAGAGAACAAGAGTAGAGGAGAATGGCTCAAATGAATGTGTGTTGTGAAAAGGCTTGATTCTCCCCTTTTATATGTTGAGCAGGTCGGTTCGAGGGTAGAAATGGAAGGAACACCAGCGCACCACCCTCCTCTGCATTCATTGCACCGCCTCTAGGAGGATGGCCCCACCTGGCAGGCTGGGGGGCGCGAGCGCGCCCCTGGCGCGAGCGTGCTAGGTTGGTGCCTCCCCCCTACTGCCTTTGGCTGGTGGGCATCTCCTGTCAGGTGTGTCGAGGTGGTGTGGTGTTTCGGCCCATATCTGCTCTGGTTGGGCATGTCTCCTCCTTGTGCCTCTTTTACGCTTTGCCGGAAAGCGCCTTTTCTGTATAAAATTCCCTGTACTTGGTGTATTTCCTGTAAACGTTGCTAAACTCCAGGTACAAGTGGAATTCGGTTAATAGCACAAGTATATGCATATAAGAACATGTATTTCTCCCTTTTCTGTCTTAAGTTGGTGGTTAAAATGTGTCGATAAGGACCGCCAACACGCGTCCGGCGGGCGTCGGACGCGGTCCAGAAACTTCCCGAGTGTGGGGGCGCGGCGGACGCGTCCGCAGTGGTGCGTCGGACGCACAGAGATGGAGGGCGCCGGACGCAGCTTGTCAGAGAACTTCAAACGCTCCAACGGTCGGCTGGCGGCGCGATGGCGAGCGCCGGACGCGTCTGCTAGCAGGCGCCGGACGCGTCCGGCGCAGTGGAGGTGGCGGCCCCGAGGCACTAACGCCTCTATTCTTTGGTGGAGCTTATAAAGAGTGGATGGTCGGCCATGGGAGGTCTCTCTTGCCTATTCTAACACACTTGAGCATACTTTGAGCTAGAGGCACTCCTCCCCACTCATCTCTTGGATAGGTTGATCATTCTTGAGAGAGATTTGAGTGAGAACAAGTGATTTGCATTGAGAGTTGCATCTAGAGGCACTTGTTCATCGAGTGAGCTACGGATTCTTGTTACTCTTCGGTGATTCCCGTCACCGTAGACGGTTTGGAGCAGCGGGTGGTGGTTGAGCTCGAGTTGGTGATTGTTCGAGGCCACACGGGGTTCTTGTGAGGGGTTCTTGATCCTTCCCCGCGGGAGTTCGCGAAAGGATACTCTAGTGGATTGCTCGTGGCTTGTGGATCGTTGTCTTGTGTGGAGATTGCGGCTCCCCATTGGGGTCTTTGGCACCGAGCCTATTGAGAGGGCAACTCACCAAGCAAGTGTATCGCCACAACGAGGACTAGCTTGCCGGGAAGCAAGTGAACCTCGGTAAAAAATCATTGTGTCGATTTGTGATTGCCGAGGCTTCGACCTCCTTGTGCTTGTGCTTGAGCTCTCTAGGAGATTGGCTACTACACCGGTGATTGACCATCTTCTACTCTTCGCGGCGGTATAAACTTCCATCATCTCCTTACTTTTCGCAAAGTAGAATTGCTTGTTGTGGTCGGTCGGGAACCACTCTTTGAGTAGTTTAAATCCCGTGGGTAGAATTACTTGTTGTGGTCGGTCGGGAACCACTCATTGTGTAGAGTAAATCCCGTGGGTAGAATTGCTTGGTTGGTTTCGGTGAACCGACATTGTGTAGCTTGATCACCGTGTTTGTTGTGCATTTGGATTGAGTAGCCTTGCCTTGTTTAGGACGGCTTGCATAGAGTAGTCGAAGCTTTAGCTTTGCACATTTGCCGCCTTGCTATCTAATTTGGTGTCTAGTGTTATTGCTAGAAATTTTATTAGGCTATTCACCCCCCTCTAGCCATTGTGACCTTTCGCGTGGTATCGGAGCCGGGCACCGTTTGTTTGAGTTGGATTAACATCCTACGGTGAAGCAATGGCATTGGTTATGCATATCAACAACACCAAGAAGGCACCATCATTTCGAGGTGATGACTATGCCAAGTGGAAGCTCAAGATGAAGAGTCATCTCAAGTCAATCAACCTTGAGGTGTGGAAAGTGGTGGAAACAAAGTTTGAGCTTGTTGAGGGTGCGGTGCCAACACCGGCCGAAGAGAAGAAGCAACAAGCAAATGACATTGCCGTGAGTGCTTTCCATGAGGCCCTTGATGATAAAGCTTTTGAGCTCATCAAGAACCTTGAGGTGGCTCATGACATTTGGAAGAAGCTAGAATAAGCTTATGAGGGCACCGAAAGTGTCAAGACCGCAAGAGCCTACATGTTGCAAGAGAAGTTTGTAAGCTTCTCAATGAAGGAGGATGAGAGTGTGCCGGAGATATTCCATAGGCCCCAAGTCATTGTCAATGAGCTCAAGGGACTTGGGGAAGAAATCAAGGATTCTCAATTCTCCACCAAGTTCATGAGGTGTCTTCCCAAGAGATTTGACATGTTGAAGACCGTCATGGTGAAGACAACCATGAAGTAGAAGCCAACACCCAACCAAGTCCTTCAAGAGATCATGGCCGATGATGAGTTTAGAGAAGATCATGAGAAGGAAGAGTTGGTGAAGAAGAAGAAGAATGAGAAGAAGGATGATGACAAGAAGAGTGTGGCATTCAAAGCCACATCATCCAAGAGCAAGGGCAAGAAGAAGAAGGAAGAGTCTTCAAGTGAAGATGAGCCATGCTCTAGCTCAAGTGAACAAGAAGAAGAAATGAATGAGCAAATGGCACTTCTTGTTAAGAAGATGGGGAAGCTCATGAAGAAAGGGTACCGGTCTAAGGGCAAGAGAAGCTCATCCAAGTCTAGTGACCGTCCCATGAAATGCTTTCGGTGCAATGGCAAGGATCATCTCATTGCCAAGTGTCCCTATGCAAGTGATGATGAAGATGCCATGAGAAAGGAGAGGAAGAAGCAAGAGAAGAAGAAGGAGGAGAAGAACTCCTCTCACAAGAAGAAGGGTTAATCTCATGTGGCAACTTGGGAGAGTGATTCATTTTCCTCAAGTGATGAAGATGATGATTCCAAGAAGAAGAAGAAGAAGGGGCACGCAAGCATTGCCATTCAAGAGAAGCTTTCTCTATTTGGTGCTCCATCATCTTGCTTCATGGCCAAGGCCACTAAGGTAAAACCTCCACCCGATAGTGATGATGAGAGTGATGATGATGATGAGACCACAAAAGAAGAACTCTTTGTAATGCTTGAGGATTGCAAGGGTGCTTTCAATGACTCTAGAAAGGAATGTAGGGGTTTGCGCAAGGATAAATAAAACCTTGAGCAAGAACTTATGGAGTTGAGGGCTTCTTATGAGAGTCTAAAGGTAGACCATGAGAAGCTAGAGATTGCTCACTCCAAGCTTGAAAAAGCTCATTCTTCTCTTGTTGAGAAGTAAGAGAAAGTGCAATCACAAGTGGTGATCATAGAAAAGAAAAGTGTGTCTACATCATGTGATTCACTTGATGATTCAATTGTTGTTGCATCACTTGGCCCTTCATGCTCTTATGCCTCTACTTCATCTAGTAGTATTGGTCATGCATGTGATTCTACACTAGTAGTTGAGAATGAGTCTCTTAAGAAGGAAGTCAAGGAGCTCAATCACACCTTGGCTAAGGCTTATGGTGGTGAGGACCGCTTGCTTATGTACTTGGGTAGCCAAAGAGCTTCTCTCTACAAAGAGGGATTGGGCTATACCCCCAAGAAAGGCAAGGCCGCTTTTGCTCCTCACAAGACTTGTTTTGTGAAGAACAATGGTAGCTATTGCAAGAGTTGCAAGCAAGTGGGTCATTTAGAGCATGCATGCAAGAACAAGAACACTAGTGCTTCCTCTTACAAGTTGAATGCTTCATACATGCTTGTTAAGAGTGAGTGTGGTGTGAGTGCTAGATTCATTGGTACACCATGGAAGAGCTCAAAGGAGAAAGCTATTTGGGTGCCAAAGACTCTAGTGACTAACCTTCAAGGATCCAAGCAAAAGTGGGTACCTAAAGCTTGATGTCTTCCTGTAGGTAAATTACAAAGCCGGAGGGAGGCATTGGGTGCTTGATAGTGGTGCATCAAATCATATGACCGGTGAAGATAGTATGTTCAAATCACTTGACAAGAATGACAATGGTGGATTCACCTCCATCACATTTGGTGACAATAGCAAGGGTGATGTCATGGGGCTTGAAAAGGTTGCAATTTCCAATGACAAGGATCTCTCCAATGTGTTGCTAGTTGATACTTTGAACTTCAATCTTTTGTCGGTGGCTCAATTGTGTGATCTTGGCTAAAAGTGCATATTTGATGACAAGCATGTTGAGGTGGTGAGCAAGGATCAAGCAAATATCATCTTCAAGGGGTTTAGGCATGGAAGCTTGTACTTGGTGGATTTCAATGCTAGTGAAGCTCAACTTTCATCATGTTTGATTGGCAAGTCAAGCAAGGGGTGGCTATGGCATAGGCGCCTTGTAGTGCATGTCAAGCCGGCAAGCAACATGGGAACTCACATCCCAAGAAGAATGAGATGTCAACTTCAAGAGCATTTGAGTTGTTGCATATGGACTTGTTTGGCCCAACTCACTGCACATCAATTGGGGGCAACAAGTATGGTTTTGTGATTGTGGATGACTACTCAAGATACACATGGGTGTTCTTTCTCTATGACAAGAGTGATGTCTATGATCTATTCAAGTCTTTTGTTAAGAGGGTGCAAAATGAGTTTGACACTATGTTGACGGTTGTTAATGATCGATTTTATATGTCAATCAGAGAGAGAAAGAGGGGTATAATCTGTTCACCACCATAGACTTAGGGTTTAAAACGACATTCCACAAGTTTTGGTGAATATGTGTTTTCGCGAGGGGATTATCGGAAAACATCCAAGGAGGCCCACATGTCATGATTACATAGAGAGAAAGACCGAACGGGTAAAATTGTATATTCTAGAAGACTCTAGAAGGCAAACCCTGGAAGCGGGGACCCACACCGAGTGGTGGGTCGGCCGGCTCCCGGTGGGTCGGCCGACCCGGCCACCTCCACCAATCGGTGGAGGCTCGCGGATCTGCCTCCACCGCCTTTGAGGATGAATAATTATCGTCCGTTTAGGTCGGTTTGATCCGATGGCTGTGGTGAATCCTAGGGGACTATATATTCAGAGCCCCTGGCCCCTGGCTCAAGCAGATTTCATTCAAGAATTCATTATTCAGAGGTAGCCATCAGCAAAGCTAGGGTTTAGAGAGAGATCTCCACCAGAGAATTAGAATAAATACTCTAGATCTTCAAGTTCTACATAGGTTTAGACTAGATAGAGGAAGAATCGGGCGCTGTGCTCGGAATTCCGGATCTTCATCATCGAATTGGTATTATCTTGTATCTATTCTTGTGACTTTATTCTAAATATCATTATGTTTCTATTTATTATGTTCCTAGTTTATTCTAGTTCTACATTTGATATGGTTATGATTGGTAATAAGTTTATGTATATGTTTGCAAAGCGCTTAGCTCTCTTCCCGGGGGAGTTAGGTGGTAGATTTCATGTAAGCATGGTGCTTAGATGCCATTTACCTGCAAATGCACCCTATTGGCCGGGTCGTGTGGTAGATCGCGGAAGTGACAGGTTCCGTTGAGTCCTCGTATTCCATCCCCCGTTGGTAGGTCTAGCGGAACCAAAGTTGCGTAGTAAGTCCCGCTATGTCTTGGCTTGTTATAGCAATGATCCTTATACATAGATGAAAAGTCTTTTGTGCTTGTATATGATAGTGTAGAGTTGGAGTAGATGAATGACTTAGTAGATTAGAACCTACATAGGATTTCTATTTCTTGTGCTAATCGAGATGTCAACCTACCATTGTGAGTAGTCTATATCTAATCTCTGTGATTTATACCCTGAGCTTATTACTTATATTTCCTTATTTATCATGGTTTACCCTACTGCCAAAGTATGTGACAGTGTAATCAATCACTCATAAGTAGTCGTGTTTAGCAAGTTTATCTCATTGTTTAAGTCCGTAGTTCTTTCCTTTGAGCTAAATATAAATAACGATACCTGGAATACTTCTGGTAAAATGCTACGATGGTGTATTATCTGTTCGCTTGCGGATCCCATATTTTTCTTGATTAGAGGAGCGGTTTCTATACCAACACTTCGGCGCCATGCTAGGGATGACAACTTAGCGTGAGTGGTGTTAGAGGTGTCAACAAGCATTTTTGGCGCCGTTGCCGGGGAACGGAATAAACTTTTAGAGAAAAATTGCTTAAGCGAGATACTTAGAAAATGAGTGATTGTCACTAGTCACCTCTACTTTGGCGGGTTCACCCCTGTTGTTTTTCTTTGTCTATATTTTATACGGGGTATTAGCGGGATTGAATCGATTCATTCAAAACTCTCGATCATCGAGTCAATTCAATCAAGAAGGAAGCTCGTCACCAATCAAGATGGCCGAGAAGACCCTACGGAGTTCTCTTGCTCCAACAATAGAGAACATCCGTGCACCGGTCCAAATACACAATAATATGGAGTTTGAGCTCAAGCCAAGTCTCATCAACATGGTGCAAGCTATCCAATTCGGTGGAAAGGTACATGAAGATGCAAGTACACATCTACGGGACTTCATGGAGATTGGAAACACCATCGCCATAGATGGAGTTAAAGAAGACCTCATACTTCTTCGCCTCTTTCCATTCTCACTAGTGGGAAGAGCGAAGCGGTGGTTCTATGCAAATAAAGAAGATATCAATACATGGGCGAAGTGTTCCAAGGCCTTTCTAGCAAAATTCTTCCCAATAGGCAAGACCAATGCCTTAAGAGGAAAGATTACCAACTTCCAACAGCAGAAGACGGAGACCATGTCAGAAGCATGGGAGCGTTTGCAAGGATATATCCAAGATTGTCCCCATCATGGAATGGAAGAATGGTTACTCATGCAAGGTTTCTATCACGGATTAACTCCAAAGACGCGTGAGCACCTTGATGCAACTGCTGAAGGATCATTCTTATCACTCACTCTTGGGAGAGCTAAAAGACTCATGGAGAAGATAGCAGATAATCAAAGCTGGTCCCAAGACAATATTCAAGATTGTCACCAGAGTGAAGAAGCAATAGAAGAAGTGAATGCATTATCAACCAAGATGGATACCTTACTCCATTGGCTTGACCAGAGGGCCAAGTACAAGGAAGATCAAAGAGCAATTGAAACAACATATAAAGCGAAATTCAAGTCCCATCGTGAGAAAGGTTCCACATTGGGTGCAACCACCCATTAATCAAGGTACACAATCGGTAATTATGCAAAGCAACCTACTTTGAGAGAGTTGGTTCTACAACGGTCCAAGATCAACTCATCTATGGAGGATAGGTTTGCCGCTAATAACAAAATCTTGGAAAACTTAAGTATTAAAATGGATAGTTTCTCCTCGCCATTAATGATCAATTAGAGTTCAATAAAAAGATAGAAGAAAGGTTAGCAAAATTGGCCATTGCTTTGCTGTTGCCACTAACCCCGAGCGGTGAGATCTATTACTACAAGAAGAGGGAGTTCCACCGGAGATCCTCCCTATCCAAAAGGAGCAAAAAGGCCAACCATGCTACCACCGGTGGCGGAAGAAGAAGACTTCCAACCCGAGCTAGAAGTATTACCACAAGAATCGAGACGAAGCCGATACAAGATCGGGAAGCAAGACAACAATTTCGAGATACAAACTACCTACCATTCACTAGGAGGAAGAGAGGACCACAACAGACGATGAGCGGTTTGGTAAGTTTGTAGAGGTAATTCAAAAGTTATATGTCAATATACCTCTGGGATGCCATACGGGTCCCCACTTATGCCAAGTACATAAGAGATATTCTTAACAAGAAAAGACCACTTCCATCCAATGAAGTGATCAAGCTAATCGAAGAATGTAGTGCGGCCATCCTCAACCAACTACCGAGAAAAGAAGAAAGATCCAGGATGTCCCACTATTGACCGCACAATTGGAGATCAACATTTCAATAACGCACTCGTGATCTTGGAGCAAGTGTCGGTGTGATGCCCGCAAAGAGTCTACTACAAGCTCAACCACACTTTGCACTTGAGCCAACATCAATGTGTCTACAACTAGGCCGACCAATCGGTGCATTATCCGTTGGGCATTGCTTGAAAACATCCCGATCAAGATAAGAGAATTCTTCGTGCCGGTAGACTTTGTAGTCTTGGATATGCATCCAGACTCAAAGGTATCACTCATCCTTGGAAGACCTTTCTTAAGCACCGCCAATGCACACATTGATGTCGGGAAGGGAGAAATCAAGTTCACTATAAACGGGCAAGAAGAGCAATTCGCATTCAAGTCGAAACAAGAGCTCAACAAATCCGCGAAGATAGTAGAAGAAGATCGAGACAGGTACAACCACCGAGAGATAGAGGATGCATCTCGGGATCATCAAAAATAAATATTTTGGAAGGTCCAATTCGGAGGACTTTAGAAATCCGAATCCTCGCCGGAAGGTAACTCGGTATTTATCCGCGTTTTAAATTGCATCTCTTATAATTTTCTTAGACATATTTATTTCCAGCATTGCATTATAAAAATTCTTAGCCCCACATAAATAATTTTACGGTGTGTGACATCCCGTCAAAAATATTTTATCGTGGTGGCACAAAAATCTATCATTTTATGCATTTAAATTAGTTTACCTTCATTTAAATTTCTGCATTATTTATAATTTTTATCATGGCATTTAGTGCTTGGTGGGTCCCTCACCATGGGTCCCACATGTCATAGACTACACCTCACATACATCAAATCACATAATTTCATCCACTTCCACTCACCTCCACTATCCTCTCTTTTCCACCGCCAAAACCACTCAACCGACCAAAATTTCGGATAGAGGAAAGATCACGCAATAGCATGTGAAGTGGCAGCCACATTGGCCAACCTGGTGGGGCGGCCAACCCCACCATTGGGTCGGCCGACTCCCCCTTCCTCCTCTATAAATAGGCCTCCTCCCATGGCTTCCTTACACCACCCACACTCCAGAATTTTAGCCAAACCTTACGCTCTCGACTTCGTGTTTCCCGGAGAAAGTTAGAGAGAAGAGAAGAAGAGTAGGAAGAGAGAAGAAGTGAGAGAGTGAGCAAGAGTTTAGTAGCAAGTGAAGGGAAGGGATAGTGCTGAGTAGATCATCACAAAATTAGTGGAGATGCAGTCCAAATAGGATAAAGAAGATCTAAAATCAAGGGGAGGTTCTGTCAAAATCAAGACCTGAAGTTTAAACTTTTTGTCATGAAGAACGACTAACCCCTGGACCGCTGACTCTGGACGGCTAACCACTAACCTTGTGCTAATCCTTCTCTCCACTAGTGTTTGTTTTTGTTGAGATACTTGCAGGATGAAGGGCGTTTTGCAGGGAATCTCGGGAACCTTCAGGAAAATCAGGACAAGAAGTACATCCCGCCAGAACTCGGTGGCTGGTTCTGACATGAGTGTCGACCCACCACCGAAGCACCGAAGCACCCGAAGCACCGGAAGTACCTCCGAAGCACCACGGTAGCACCCGTAACACCACCGGCATCTCCGAGAGTCCTCATGAGAACATCGACCTCGCCACGAGAACGCCCGGGAGAAGGATGTATACAAGAAGCTCAAGAACAAGCGTTTCATCCACACGCCGGTCATCGATCCGACACTTCGCTAGCGACGGGTATGGCTCAAGAATTCGACACAATTTTTCCACTAGTTGGTTGGACTTCCTTTGCAAACCTCACCGAGAAAGGAATTAGGCTCTTGACCATAGAATTCCTTAGCACCCTTCGATACACGGACAATGGAGTTTATTTTAGAATGTTTGCTCGGAATATTCGTCTCTTGCGAAACCTTAGTGACCTCCTAGGTTTCCCTCAAGATGCCCTCATAGATTTAAATGCAAAGCACTAGGTGATTTTGATGCACATAGGTTTTGGAGCGGATTTCTAGAGCACCGTACCACTTAGCACACCGCACCGCACCATAGAGCATCCTACGCTTAGATTTTTGCACCGTTGGATAGGAGCCACCTTTTTCCCACGATTTGATGAAAGCAAGATCGAGTAGCCGACTTGCGGTTGCTATACGCGCGTTGTCAAGAAACGAAAGTGTCTCCCGTCCATCTCCTAGTGAACCATTGGATGAGTGTCCCCGGTTACAAAGTAGGAAGTGTGGCCATTTGCTCGCTTATCACCGGCATTGCCACAAGCTTGAAGTTATTAGAGGGAGCTACTTTTGAGTACATTGAACATCATAGAGAATTTTATGACCTCTATACTTTTAGCCAAGGTCACTTACGAAAAAAGTGGATGATGTTTATTATGCAAAATATGGTGATGCTTTGCGATCCGGTTACCTAACCCTAACCGGCTTTGTATCATGTGCAAAACTATCATGTTGAGTTGCGAGCGGGAACCGGTGAATGAGAGAGCACCTCGAAGAGTTCGCTCGAGAGGGTGACGGAAATCGTGAACCGGTTTGGCGTGGTGCCGAAACCGCCCGAGAAGAACCAAAGCACATGCCGGTTTCAATGAGTGGAATGTACCTCGGCACCACTCACTAAACTCATGGGTGTACCCACCACAAAGCCAACCACATCAACCATTCTATGGTTACTACCCACCATACAACACCCCGGGAACATCGAGCCGGGACCATCCGAGCCGGGACCCTCACGGCCGCCAAGATACTCTTATGACCCCTTTGGTACCACCGATGAAGAAGAAGAACCCCACCATGACTTTGAGCCACGTCGCCACTCCGATGCCACCGGTTTCATTTTCACCCAGGCGGCACTATGATGAACAAGTAGCCTTCCGGCACAACACCACCGCCACTCGAATCGCCATGATCGGAGGTGGAATGACCACTCCGGTGGAACCGAGACACCACCCGGACCGGGCACCATTCAAGAGAGCCGGGAAGAAGCCGCTTCCATGCCGCATGGCTTGGTGGACTGTTGCACATCCACTATCCACCACCACCGCCGCAAGGCTAGCTTGGGGAGGACCCCCATTATCAAGATAAGTATTTCTTTCCTTTTCGTTCAGTTTGTTTGTTTTCAGTTTGTTTTATGTATCTAAAAAAAAAAACTAGAAAACCCAATAAAAATTTTGCTTGCTAAGTTTGTCTAGTTTACTTTCTTTAAGTGTGATTGTTTACATTTCAAAGTTTGCCTTAAGATGAAAACCAAATAAAAAGAGTGTGTAAGTTTGCTTTCAATTTAAGTTTGCTATAAATAAAAAATGTGTAGACTTGAGGATTGCATGATGGAAATGATGAATAGTTGCTCTGCTCTAATTCTTTGCAAGTACCTAGCTTTAAATTTGAGTTCTCCCAAGATTTGGATACACTGTTTGACAACTGGATTTACTCTACACCTGAAACCCGTGGGAGCATATGCTTAAACTAAGTCTAGGTAGTTGACGGGCATGATATGATAATAGTCTGAGCTGCTGTTCATTGTGTTCCAAAGTGCCACTAAATTCTGGAGATTTGTTTGTGAAAATTATAAATGTTTCATGATGAGTTCCTTATATGACAGAGTTAAAATTCCTACCACAGACCAAACTTGATCATTAGAATAGGAAGCCTCCTCATTTGTTTAGGGCTCGTCTTTGTCGGGCCGTGTTGTATCCTTATGAACTCATCATACGGCTAAATCCTGGTTTCACACACTCACATGCACCCCGCTACTTCTACCCCGGAAGTACCGTTGACGGTTGTTAATGATCGATTTTATATGTCAATCGAGAGAGAGAAAGAGGGGTATAATCTGTTCACCATCATAGACTTAGGGTTTAAACCGACGTGATTCCACAAGTTTTGGTGAATATGTGTTTTCGCGGGGGATTATCGGAAAACATCCAAGGAGGCCCACATGTCATGATTACATAGAGAGAAAGACCGAACGGGTAAAATTGTATACTCTAGAAGACTCCGAAGGCAAACCCTGGAAGCGGGGACCCACGGCATAGTGGTGGGTCGGCCGACTCCCTCTATGGGTCGGCCGACCGCCACCTCCACCAATCGGTGGAGGCTCGCGGATCCTCGCCTCCACCGCCTTTGAGGATGAATAATTATCGTCCGTTTAGGTCGGTTTGATCCGATGGGCGTGGTGAATCCTAGGGGACTATATATTCGAGCCCCGGCCCCCGGCTCAAGCGATTTCATTCAAGAATTCATTATTCGAGAGGTAGCCATCGCAAAGCTAGGGTTTAGAGAGAGATCTCCACCCGAGAATTAGAATAAATACTCTAGATCTTCAAGTTCTACATAGGTTTAGACTAGATAGAGGAAGAATCGGGCGTACGTGCTCGGAATTCCGGATCTTCATCATCGAATTGGTATTATCTTGTATCTATTCTTGTGACTTTATTCTAAATATCATTATGTTTCTATTTATTATGTTCCTAGTTTATTCTAGTTCTACATTTGATATGGTTATGATTGGTAATAAGTTTATGTATATGTTTGCAAAGCGCTTAGCTCTCTTCCCGGGGGGTTAGGTGGTAGATTTCATGTAAGCATGGTGCTTAGATGCCATTTACTGCAAATGCACCCTATTGGCCGGGTCGTGTGGTAGATCGCGGAAGTGACAGGTTCCGTTGAGTCCTCTCGTATTCCATCCCCGTTGGTAGGTCTAGCGAGACCAAAGTTGCGTAGTAAGTCCCGCTATGTCTTGGCTTGTTATAGCAATGATCCTTATACATAGATGAAAAGTCTTTTGTCTTGTATATGATAGTGTAGAGTTGGAGTAGATGAATGACTTAGTAGATTAGAACCTACATAGGATTTATATTTCTTGCACTAATCGATGTCAACCTACCTTTGTGAGTAGTCTATATCTAATCTCCGTGTGATTTATACCACGAGCTTATTACTTTATATTCTCTTATTTATCATGGTTTACCCCTCTCGCCAAAGTATGTGACTTGTGTAATCAATCACTCATAAGTAGTCGTGTTTAGCAAGTTCATCTCATTGTTTAAGTCCGTAGTTCTTTCCTTTGAGCTAAATATAAATAACGATACCTGGAATACTTCCCGGTAAAATGCTACGATGGTGTATTATCTCGTGTCGCTTGCGGATCCCATATTTTTCTTGATTAGAGGAGCAGTTTCTATACCAACACTTCGGCGCCATGCTAGGGATGACAACTTAGCGTGAGTGGTGTTAAAGGTGTCAACAAGCATTTTTGGCGCCGTTGCCGGGGACTGGAATAAACTTTTAGAGAAAAATTGCTTAAGCAGATACTTAGAAAATGAGTGATTGTCACTAGTCACCTCTACTTTGGCGGGTTCACCCCGTTGTTTTTCTTTGTCTATATTTTATACGGGGTATTAGCGGGATTGAATCGATTCATTCAAAACTCTCGATCATCGAGTCGGTTCAATTAAGAAGGAAGCTCGTCACCAATCAAGATGGCGAGAAGACCCTACTTTGAGTTCTCTGCTCCAACTATAGAGAACATCCGCGGTGGTCCGAAGAATAGAAAATAATATGGAGTTTGAGATCAAGCCAAGTCTCATCAACATGGTGCAAGCTATCCAATTCGGTGGAAAGGTACATGAAGATGCAAGTACACATCTACGAGGACTTCATGGAGATTGGAAACACCATCGCCATAGATGGAGTTAAAGAAGACCTCATACTTCTTCGCCTCTTTCCATTCTCGCTAGTGGGAAGAGCGAAGCGATGGTTCTATGCAAATAAAGAAGATATCAATACATGGGCGAAGTGTTCCAAGGCCTTTCTAGCAAAATTCTTCCCAATAGGCAAAACCAATGCCTTAAGAGGAAAGATTACCAATTTCCAACAAATAGAAGACGGAGACCATGTCAGAAGCATGGGAGCGTTTGCAAGGATACATTCAAGATTGTCCCCATCATGGAATGGAAGAATGGTTACTCATGCAAGGTTTCTATCACGGATTAACTCCGAAGACGCGTGAGCACCTAGATGCAACTGCTGAAGGATCATTCTTATCACTCACTCTTGGGAGAGCTAAAAGACTCATGGAGAAGATAGCAGATAATCAAAGCTGGTCCCAAGACAACATTCAAGATTGTCACCAGAGTGAAGAAGCAATAGAAGAAGTGAATGCATTATCAACCAAGATGGATACATTACTCCATTGGCTTGACCAGAGGGCCAAGTACAAGGAAGATCAAAGAGCAATTGAAGCAACATATAAGCGAAATTCAAGTCCCATCATGAGAAAGGTTCCACATTGGGTGCAACCATCCATTAATCAAGGTACTCGTCGGAGGTAATTATGCAAAGCAACCTACTTTAAGAGAGTTGGTTCTACAACGGTCCAAAATCAACTCATCTATGGAGGATAGGTTTGCCGCTAATAACAAAATCTTGGAAAACTTAAGTATTAAAATGGATAGTTTCTCCTCTGCCATTAATGATCAACTAGAGTTCAATAAAAAGATAGAAGAAAAGATAGCAAAATTGGCCATTGCTTTGCACATTGCCACTAACCCCGGAAAGCGGTGAGATCTATTACTACAAGAAGAGGGAGTTCCACCGAGATCCTCCCTATCCAAAAGGAGCAAAAAGGCCAACCATGCTACCACCGGTGGCGAGAAGAAGAAGACTTCCAACCCGAGCTAGAAGTATTACCACAAGAATCGGTGCGGGAGCCGCACAAGATCGGGAAGCAAGACAACAATTTCGAGATACAAACTACCTACCATTCCCTAGGAGGAAGAGAGGACCACAACGATGATGAGCGGTTTGGTAAGTTTGTAGAGGTAATTCAAAAGTTATATGTCAATATACCTCTGCTGGATGCCATACGGTCCCCACTTATGCCAAGTACATAAGAGATATTCTTAACAAGAAGAGACCACTGCCATCCAATGAAGTGATCAAGCTAACCGAAGAATGTAGTGCGGCCATCCTCAACCAACTACCGAAAAAGAAGAAAGATCCAGGATGTCCCACTATCGATCGCACAATTGGAGATCAACATTTCAATAACGCACTCTTCGTGATCTTGGAGCAAGTGTCGGTGTGATGCCCGCAGCGCTACTATAAGCTCAACCACACCGCACTTGAGCCAACATCAATGTGTCTACAACTAGCCGACCAATCGGTTCGTTATCCTTTGGGCATTGCTGAAAACATCCCGATCAAGATAAGAGAGTTCTTCGTGCCAGTAGACTTTGTAGTAATTGGATATGCATCCGAGACTCAAAGGTGTCACTCATACTTGGAAGACCCTTCTTGAGCACCGCCAATGCACACATTGATGTCGGGAAAGGAGAAATCAAGTTCACTATAAATGGGCAAGAAGAGCAATTCGCATTCAAGTCGAAACAAGAACTCAACAAATCCGCGAAGATGGTAGAAGAAGATCGAGACAAGTACAACCACCGAGAGACGAGAGGATGCATCTCGGGATCATCGAATAAATATTTTGGAAGGTCCAATTCGGAGGACTTTTAAAAATCCGAATCCTCGCCGGAAGGTAACTCGGTATTTATCCACATTTTTAAAATGCATCCCTTATAATTTTCTTAGGCATATTTATTTCCAGCATTGCATTATAAAAATTTTACGCCCCATATAAATAATTTTACGGTGTGTGACAACCCGTCGAAAATATTTTATCGTGGTGGCACAAAAATTTATCATTTCATGCATTTAAATTAGTTTACCTTCATTTAAATTTCTGCATTGTTTATAATTTTTATCATGGCATTTAGTGCTTGGTAGGTCCCTCACCATGGGTCCCACATGTCATAGACTACATCTCACATACATCAAATCACATAATTTCATCCACTTCCACTCACCTCCACTATCCTCTCTTTTCCACCGCCAAAACCACTCAACCGACCAAAATTTCGGATGGAGGAAAGATCACGCAATAGCATGTGAAGTGGCAGCCATATTGGCCAATATGGTGGGTCGGCCGACCCCACCATTGAGTCGGCCGACTCTCCCCTCCTCCTCTATAAATAGGCCTCCTCCCATTGCTTCCTTGCACCACCCACACTCCAGAATTTTAGCCAAACCACCTGCTCTCGACTTCGAGTTTCCTGGAGAGAGTTAGAGAGAAGAGGAGAAGAGTAGGAAGAGAGAAGAAGTGAGAAGAGTGAGCAAGAGTTTGTAGCAAGTGAAGGGAAGAGGTAGTGCAGAGTAGATGATCACAAAAATTAGTGGAGATGCTGTCCAAATAGGATAAAGAAAATCTAAAATCTAGGGGAGGTTCTCAAAATCAAGACCTGAAGTTTAGAGTTTTTTGTCATGAAGAACGACTAACCTCTGGACCGCTGACTCTGGACGGCTAACCACTAACCTTGTGCTAATCCTTCTCTCCACTAGTGTTTTTGTTTGTTTTGAGATACTTGCAGGATGAAGAGCGTCTTCAAGGGGATCTCAGGAACCATCCGGAACATCAGGACGAGAAGTGCATCTCGCCAAAGCTCGGTGGCTGGTTCCGACATGAGTGTCGACCCACCACCAGAAGCACCAGAAGTACCTGCAGTAGCACCTGCACCTCCACCAACATCTCAGAGAGTCCTCATGAGAACAGCTGACCTCGCCCTAAGAACTACCCAGGAGAAGGATGTATACAAGAAGCTCAAGAACAAGCATTTCATCCACACGCCAGTCATCGATCCGACACTTCGCTAGCGACGGTATGGCTCAAGAATTCGATACAATTTTTCCACTAGTTGGTTGGACTTCCTTTGCAAACCTCACCGAGAAGGGGATTAGGCTTTTGACCATAGAATTCCTTAGCACCCTTCGATACACGGACAATGGAGTTTATTTTAGAATGTTTGCTCGGAATATTCTGTTTCTTGGAGAAACCTTAGTGACCTCCTAGGTTTCCCTCAAGATACCCTCATAGATTTAAATGCGGCACTAGGTGATTTTGATGCACATAGGTTTTGGAGCAGCATTTCTAGAGTACCGTACCACTTAGCGCAACGCACCGCAGCCATAGAGCATCCTACGCTTAGATTTTTGCACCGTTGGATAGGAGCCACCTTTTTCCCACGATTTGATGAAAGCAAGATCAGAGTAGCCGACTTACAATTGCTATACGCGGGGCCGTCAAGAAACAAAAGTGTCCACGGGTACAAAGTAGGAAGTGTGGCCATTTGCTCGCCGATCACTCGCATTGCCACAAGCTTGAAATTATTAGAGGGAGCTACTTTTGAGTACATTGAACATCATAGAGAATTTTATGACCTCTATACTTTTGGCCAAGGTCACTTACGAAAAAGTGAATGATGTTTATTATGCAAAATATGGTGATGCCGCGATCCGGTTACCTAACCCGGATCGGCTTTGTATCATGTGCAAAACTATCATATTGAGTTGCGGGAAAGAAACCGGTGAATGAGAGAGCACCTCGAAGAGTTCGCTCGGAGAGGGTGACAGAAATCGTGAACCGAGTTTGGCGTGGTGCCGAAACCGCCCGAGAAGAACCAAGCACATGCCGCCAATGAGTGGAATGTACCTCGCACCACTCATTAAACTCATGGGTGTACCCACCACAAAGCCAACCACATCAACCATTCTATGGTCACTACCCACCATACAACACCCCAGGAACATCAGAGCCAGGACCATCCGAGCCAGGACCCTCACAGCCGCCAAGATACTCTTATGACCCCTTTGGTACCACCGATGAAGAAGAAGAACCCCACCATGACTTTGAGCCACGTCGCCACTCCGATGCCACCAGTTTCATTTTCACCCAAAGAAGACTATGATGAACAAGTAGCCTTCCAAAGACAACACCACCGCCACTCGAATCGCCATGATCGAGGTGGAATGACCCGATTCCGGTGGAACCAGAACACCACCCAGACACACCGGGTACCATCCAAGAGAACCAGGAAGAAGCCGCTTCCATGCTTTGCATGGCTTGGTGGACACATTGCACATCCACTATCCACCACCACCGCCGCAAGGCTAGCTTGGGGAGGACCCCATTATCAAGATAAGTATTCCTTTCCTTTTGTTTCAGTTTGTTTATTTTTCTTTGGTTTGTTTTATGCATTAAAAAAAAATAATCAGAAAAGCCTAGAAAAACCCAAATAAAAATTTGCTTGCTTGTTTTAAGAAGTTTGCTTTCTTTAAGTGTGTTTACATTTCAAGTTTGCCCTAAGATGAAAACCAAATAAAAAGAGTGTGCAAGTTTGTTTTCAATTCAGTTTGCTATAAATAAAAATGTGTAGACTTGAGGATTGCATGATAGAAATGATGAATAGTTGCTCTGCTCTTATTCTTTGCAAGTACCTAGCTTTAAATTTGAGTTCTCCCAAGATTTGGATACACTTTGTTTGACAACCTGGATTTACTCTACACCCGAAACCCGTGGGAGCATATGCTTAAACTAAGTCTAGGTAGTTGACGGGCATGATATGATAATAGTCTCGAGTCATTGTTCATTGTGTTCTAAAGTGCCACTAAATTCGGAGATTTGTTTGTGAAAATTATAAATGATTCATGATGAGTTCCTTATATGACAGAGAGTTAAAATTCCTACCACAACCAAACTTGATTATTAGAATAGGAAGCCTCCTCATTTGTTTAGGGCTCGTCTTTGTTGGTGTGTTGTATCCTTATGAACTCATCATACAAACTAAATCCTGGTTTCACACACTCACATGCACCCCGCTACTTCTACCCCGGAAGTACGCACCACATAAAGCCTATTATCATCCATTGAAATTGTTCTACTCTTACACCGAGAGTGAACACCCAAAAATATTCCCCCCTGTTCATTTACGCTAGCCACTTATCCAAAATCAATGCTCCAAGTGTTCCATTTGTTCCCAATGTGAAGTTGTCAAGATTGAGAAGTGTTTCATTCAAGAAGTATTTCATTCCTTTTTGGGCTGCAAGAATTTAAAAAAAAAAAAGAGAGAAAGAAAAAAAAAATTTATGAGCCCAAATCTTTGTCAAGTTTCCAAGTTCAAGTTCCAAGAAGATTCAAGTGTTGAAGTAGTTCCAAGTTTCATCCAAATAAAGGAGCATTGATAATTCCTTTGTGCACCCCTTCTCCTCCCACAAATATTTCTCTCTTACATCATCCACATATATAAACCACACATGCACACACCGATTGGTTGTATGTTGAGTTCCTTCGGATCCATGGTTCGATCATGCCAATGCATTAGTTCTCCACACCTATGAGCTCCATATAAGCCTTTATTAGAGTAGGGTGAGAGAGAGAGAGTGAAGGCTCATCTATAAAAGTCTTGAACCACAAATACTACATATTCTGAGAGCAAGAGAAAAGGCATATCTCCTTTCAATGCCTTAGAGAGGATCCAAAAATACCACATATTGAGAGACTTGAAAGGGTTGTATTAAGGAACTCGAGTTTTATTGAAAATCTTGTGAAAACTCCGAACGAGAGGTGGAACAACGAGCATGAGACAACGGTGCTTGACTTAATTGTTCCGTCTTTCAACTACTCAAGACCCAAGTGCGGTAAAAGCCCCATGGTTGAAAGAAACATGAGTAAGTTTGGGAGTTATGATAGTTCACTCTAGTCTGGGGAGAAATTCTTGTTTAGAGCATGTGTGTTTGTTAAGCATGAAAGCATTGCAGCAACTCCTGATCCATCTTCTGTAGCTATTTGCTCAGGGACGAGCAAAGGGTAAGCTTGGGGGAGTTTGTTGACGGTTGTTAATGACCAATTTTATATGTCAATCGAGAGAGAGAAAGAGGGGTATAATCTGTTCACCATCATAGACTTAGGGTTTAAACCGACAGATTCCACAAGTTTTGGTGAATATGTGTTTTCGCGGGGATTATCGGGAAAACATCCAAGGAGGCCCACATGTCATGATTACATAGAGAGAAAGACCGAACGGGTAAAATTGTATACTCTAGAAGACTCCGAAGGCAAACCACAAGCGGGGACCCACGGCATAGTGGTGGGTCGGCCGGCTCCCTCTATGGGTCGGCCGACTGCCACCTCCACCAATCGTGGAGGCTCGCGGATCCCGCCTCCACCGCCTTTGAGGATGAATAATTATCGTCCGTTTAGGTCGGTTTGATCCGATGGCCGTGGTGAATCCTAGGGGACTATATATTCGAGCCCCGGCCCCCCGGCTCAAGCAGATTTCATTCAAGAATTCATTATTCGAGGTAGCCATCAACAAAGCTAGGGTTTAGAGAGAGATCTCCACCGGAGAATTAGAATAAATACTCTAGATCTTCAAGTTCTACATAGGTTTAGACTAGATAGAGGAAGAATCGGGCGCCTTGTGCTCGAATTCCGGATCTTCATCATCGAATTGGTATTATCTTGTATCTATTCTTGTGACTTTATTCTAAATATCATTATGTTTCTATTTATTATGTTCCTAGTTTATTCTAGTTCTACATTTGATATGGTTATGATTGGTAATAAGTTTATGTATATGTTTGCAAAGCGCTTAGCTCTCTTCCCGGGGGGGTTAGGTGGTAGATTTCATGTAAGCATGGTGCTTAGATGCCATTTACCTGCAAATGCACCCTATTGGCCGGGTCGTGTGGTAGATCGCGGAAGTGACAGTTCCGTTGAGTCCTCTATACATCCCCCGTTGGTAGGTCTAGCAGAACCAAAGTTGCGTAGTAAGTCCTGCTATGTCTTGGCTTGTTATAGCAATGATCCTTATACATAGATGAAAAGTCTTTTGTGCTTGTATATGATAGTGTAGAGTTGGAGTAGATGAATGACTTAGTAGATTAGAACCTACATAGGATTTATATTTCTTGCACTAATCGATGTCAACCTACCTTTGTGAGTAGTCTATATCTAATCTCGTGTGATTTATACCCCGAGCTTATTACTTTATATTCTCTTATTTATCATGGTTTACCCCTCTTTGCCAAAGTATGTGACTCGTGTAATCAATCACTCATAAGTAGTCGTGTTTAGCAAGTTCATCTCATTGTTTAAGTCCGTAGTTCTTTCCTTTGAGCTAAATATAAATAACGATACCTGGAATACTTCCCGGTAAAATGCTACGATGGTGTATTATCTCGTTCGCTTGCGGATCCCATATTTTTCTTGATTAGAGGAGCGGTTTCTATACCAACACTTCTCGGCGCCATGCTAGGGATGACAACTTAGCGTGAGTGGTGTTAGAGGTGTCAACAAGTACGCACCACAAAGAGCCTATTATTATCCATTGAAATTGTTCTACTCTTACACCGAGAGTGAACACCCAAAAATATTCCCCTATTCATTTTTGCTAGCCATTTATCCAAGATCAATGCTCCAAGTATCATTTGTTATCCCCGATGTGAAGTTGTCAAGATTGAGAAGTGTTCCATTCAAGAAGTATTTCATTCCTTTTTGGGCTGCAAGAATTATTTAAAAAAAGGAAAAAAAGAAAAGAGAAAAGAAAAAGAAAGGAAAATTTATGAGCCCGGTCTTTGTCAAGTTTCCAAGTTCAAGTTCCAAGAAGATTCAAGTGTTAAAGTAGTTCCAAGTTTTATCCAAATAAAGGAGCATTGATAATTCCTTTGTGCACCCTTCTCCTCCCACAAATATTTCTCTCTATTTTATATATATCATCCACATATAAAACCACACATGCACACACCGATTGGTTGTATGTTGAGTTCCTTCGGATCCATGGTTCGATCATGCCAATGCATTAGTTCTCCACACCTATGAGCTCCATATAAACCTTTATTAGAGTAGGGTGAGAGAGAGAGAGAGTGAAGGCTCATCTATAAATGCCTTGAACCACAAATACTACATATTCTGAGAGTAAGAGAAAAGGCATATCTCCTTTCAATGCCTTAGAGAGGATCCAAAAATACCACATATTGAGAGACTTGAAAGGGTTGTATTAAGGAACTCTGAGTTTTATTGAAAATCTTGTAAAAACTCCAGAACAGAGGTGGAACAACAGAGCATGAGACAACAGTGCTTGACTTAATTGTTCTATCTTTCAACTACTCAAGACCCAAGTGCAGGTAAAAGCCCCATGGTTGAAAGAAACATGAGTAAGTTTGGGAGTTATGATAGTTCACTCTAGTCTGGGGATGAATTCTTGTTTAGAGCATGTGTGTTTGTTAAGCATGAAAGCATTGCAGCAACTCCTGATCCATCTTCTGTAGCTATTTGCTCAGGGACGAGCAAAGGGCAAGCTTGGGGGAGTTTGTTGACGGTTGTTAATGATCGATTTTATATGTCAATCGAGAGAGAAAGAGGGTATAATCTGTTCACCACCATAGACTTAGGGTTTAAACCGACAGATTCCACAAGTTTTGGTGAATATGTGTTTTCGCGAGGATTATCGGGAAAACATCCAAGGAGGCCCACATGTCATGATTACATAGAGAAAGACCGAACGGGTAAAATTGTATATTCTAGAAGACTCCGGAAGGCAAACCACGGAAGTGGGGACCCACTCCGGGCAGTGGTGGGTCGGCCGACTCCCGTGGTGGGTCGGCCAACCGGCCACCTCCACCAATTAGGTGGAGGCTCGCGGATCTCGCCTCCACCGACCTTGAGGAGCAATAATTATCGTCCGTTTAGGTCGGTTTGATCCGATGGCCGTGGTGCATCCTAGGGGGCTATATATTCGAGCCCCGGCCCCGGCTCGAGCGAATTCATTCAAGGATTCATTATTCGAGAGGTAGCCATCGGCAAAGCTAGGGTTTAGAGAGAGATCTCCACCGAGAGAATCGAATAGATACTCTAGATCTTCAAGTTCTACATAGGTTTAGACTAGATAGAGGAAGAATCGGGCGCTGTGCTCGGAATTCCGGATCTTCATCATCGAATTGGTATTATCTTGTATCTATTCTTGTGACTTTATTCTAAATATCATTATGTTTCTATTTATTATGTTCCTAGTTTATTCTAGTTCTACATTTGATATGGTTATGATTGGTAATAAGTTTATGTATATGTTTGCAAAGCGCTTAGCTCTCTCCCGGGGGGTTAGGTGGTAGATTTCATGTGAGCATGGTGCTTAGATGCCGTTTACTGCAAATGCACCCTATTGGCCGGTCGTGTGGTAGATCGCGGAAGTGACAGTTCCGTTGAGTCCTCTCGTATTCCATCCCCGTTGGTAGGTCTAGCAGAACCAAAGTTGCGTAGTAAGTCTGCTATGTCTTGGCTTGTTATAGCAATGATCCTTATACATAGATGAAGAGTCTTTTGTGCTGTATATGATAGTGTAGAGTTGGAGTAGATGAATGACTTAGTAGATTAGAACCTACATAGGATTTCTATTTCTTGTGCTAATCAGATGTCAACCTACCTTTGTGAGTAGTCTATATCTAATCTCTGTGTGATTTATACCCTGAGCTTATTACTTATATTTCCTTATTTATCATGGTTTACCCCTCTGCCAAAGTATGTGACAGTGTAATCAATCACTCATAAGTAGTCGTGTTTAGCAAGTTTATCTCATTGTTTAAGTCCGTAGTTCTTTCCTTTGAGCTAAATATAAATAACGATACCTGGAATACTTCCTGGTAAAATGCTACGATGGTGTATTATCTCGTCGCTTAGGATCCCATATTTTTCTTGATTAGAGGAGCAGGTTTCTATACCAACACTTCTGGCGCCATGCTAGGGATGACAACTTAGCGTGAGTGGTGTTAGAGGTGTCAACACACTACCATCAAGAAGATTAGAAGTGACAATGGGAGTGAATTCAAGAACACAAGAGATGAAGAGTTGTGTGATGAGCTTGGAATTGTGCATCAATTCTCACCAACCTACACTCCCCAATCCAATGGTGTAGTTGAGAGGAAGAATATGACCTTGATTGAGATGGCAAGAACTATGCTACTTGAGTACAATGTGAGTGAGAAGTTTTGGAGTGATGCTATCAACACAGCTTGCTATTATAGCAACCACCTCTATTGCCATGGGAAGTTAGCGAAGACTCCATATGAAATCCTAAATGGAAGGAAGCCCAACATTGCTTACTTCCGGGTCTTTGGTTGCAAGTGCTACATTCTCAAGAAGGGGCAAAGACTTGGCAAGTTTGACAAGAGGTGTGATGAGGGATTTCTTCTTGGCTACTCTACTTCTAGCAAGGCTTATAGGGTGTGGAACTTGGCTAGTGGTCTAGTTGAAGAGGTTCATGATGTTGAATTTGATGAAACCCAAGGCTCTCAAAGTGGAGATCAAAATCAAGATGATGTGGGTGGAGATCAATTGAGCAATGCAATGAGACACATGGACATTGGTGACATTAGGCCAAGGCAAGTGGATGTTGGTGATGAAGTGCAAGTGCCAACTCAAGTTGTGATTGATGATTCCAATGAGGCAAGCACAAGTGGTACTCAACATCAAGATCAAGATCAAGGTCAAGCAAGCAATGCAAATGAGCTAGTTCTTCAACCTTCAAACATTGCAAGAGATCATCCTCTTGATCATATCATTGGAGACATTCAAAGAGGTGTACAAACAAGATCAAGATTGGCTAGCATATGTGAGCACTACTCCTTTGTGTCATTCATTGAGCCAACTAAGATTGATGAAGCATTGAAGGATCCGGATTGGATAAATGCCATGCACGAGGAATTGAACAACTTCACTAGAAACGATGTGTGGGAGCTTGTTGAGAGGCCGAAGAAGCACAATGTGATTGGCACCAAGTGGGTCTTCAAGAACAAGCAAGATCAAGATGGATTGGTTGTGAGGAACAAAGCAAGACTAGTGGCTCAAGGTTACACACAAGTTGAGGGTCTTGACTTTGGAGAAACATATGCACCGGTGGCAAGATTAGAGACAATTAGAATCCTATTGGCCTATGCTTGTGCTCACAACATCAAGCTCTATCAAATAGATTTGAAGAGTTCATTTCTCAATGGGTTCATCAATGAGGAAATGTATGTTGCACAACCTCCCGGTTTTGAAGATGACAAGAAGCCCAACCATGTCTACAAGCTCAAGAAGGCATTGTATGGCTTGAAGCAAGCTCCAAGGGCATGGTATGAAAGATTGAGGGATTTTCTCATCTCCAAAGGCTTCAAGATGGGCAAAGTTGACACCACTCTCTTCACCAAGAAGATAGAAGATGACTTATTTGTGTTGCAAATCTATGTGGATGATATCATCTTTGGATCAACAAATCAATTCTTTTATGAAGAGTTTGCTAAGATGATGGCTAGTGAGTTTGAAATGTCAATGCTTGGAGAGTTGAGCTACTTTCTTGGTCTTCAAATCAAGCAAATGAAGAATGGCACCTTTGTGAGTCAAGACAAGTACATAAAGGACATGATCAAGAAGTTTGGGTTGCAAGATGCTAAGGCCATTAGCACACCAATGGGAACCAATGGTGGCTTGGACATTGATGATAGTGGCAAGATGATTGAGCAAAAGCTATATAGATCAATGATTGAAAGCTTGCTATATGTGACCGCTTCAAGGCCGGATGTCATGTTTATTGTGTGCATGTGTGCAAGATTTCAAGCTTCTCCAAGAGAGAGTCACTTGACGGCAACCAAGAGGGTGTTGAGATACTTGAAGGGTACTCAAGATGTTGGTCTATGGTATCCCAAGGGGTCAAGCTTTGAGTTGATTGGATACTCCGACTCCGACTATGCCGGTTGCAAGATTGATAGGAAGAGCACAAGTGGAACATTCCAAGTGCTAGGAAGATCTCTAGTGTCATGGTCTTCAAAGAAGCAAAATAGTGTGGCACTTTTCACCGCCGAAGCCGAATATATTAGTGTGGGGAATTGTTGTGCACAATTGCTATGGATGAAAGCCACCTTGAAGGACTATGGGATCAAGTTCAAGCATGTGCCTTTGTTTTGTGACAATGAAAGTGCAATCAAGATGACAAACAATCCGGTTCAACATTCAAGAACCAAGCACATTGATGTGAGGCACCACTTCATTAGAGATCATCAACACAAGGGAGATGTGAGCATTGAAAGCATTGGCACCGAAGATCAACTAGCCGACATATTCACCAAGCCTCTTGATGAGAAAAGATTTTGCAAGTTGAGGAATGAATTGAACATACTTAGCTTCTCCAACATGGATTGATGCACCCCATATATGACATGCCTCTCCTCCAACATAGCAAGGTAAAGTTGGTTGTTGCATCTCATGCATCCTTTGCTAGTTGTGTAGACATGTATACATGTGCATCTTGATAGGCTCATTCATTGCAAATCAAATGAATTTGAAGGATATATGGCACCACTATTGTTTCTATGATTAATTTGATCTAGTGGTGGCATATGACTTGTTTGTGAGCTTGTGAACCTAGTGTTGAATCTTTAGCACTTGCTCATGATATGTATCTCAACATGGTCAAGATAACCCTTATTCTTATGAGGTGTGAAGAAGCTTGCCTTTGGTTTAAACCGAGATACATTTTCTAGGCATGTGATTTAGATTTGGCCATAGTTGATTGACTTGTTTCTCTCATCTTATGCACCCTTGTTGGTGATTGTTGACAAAGGGGAGAAATAAGTCACAAAGAGCAATGGTAGGGGATCAATTTTTATGATATGACCCAACCATGAGCACACAAATAAGGGGAGCAAGCTCATAGACTATTTGTTGCATTTGTATGTGCATTCATGATGATATGGAGCATTGCAAGCTAAATTCAATATTCATACTTGTTTGGTCTATTGCTAGTATAGAACTTGGTTGATGAAATGAAGTACTAGCATGCATAGGTGGTTTCTAGACATAGAGTTTCTCTTGTTTAAATACCTTGCTTATGATGTGATCTCATGAGGTACTTTGAGTTTTGATGGATGTCTAGATTCCCATGGTGCTAAGGAAGGTTTATTATCGCACTCCGATTGGTATCACGCTTCAAAGGTCAAATTCTATAAACCTTAGTACCATTTTGGTTGTGGTAACTCTCACACAAGTTTCATCTATGCATGTGTGCTTGAAAATCGACCAAACATTTGATGCACACATGTAGGGGGAGCTCCCACTACCAAAACCGGAATTGAAATGCTTGTCCAATCCAAGAATTCATGATCAAAATGTCTTGGGCAAGCAATTCAATTTCATATTGAATTCAATTTCCATATCTTTATGAGCTTTGTGAAGGGTTGTCATCAATTACCAAAAAGGGGGAGATTGAAAGCTCTGGTTTGGTTTTGGTAATTAATGACACTCAACGTTGCTAATGCTATGCTCTAAGTGTGGTTAGACATATAGCATCGTGACGGTGGATGATGGAGCGTGGCGATCACGGTGGTGAACACTGTGGAGGTGAAGTGATTGAGCTCCGATGGAGGCCCATGGAGATCAAGGCGAAGGTATATTTGAGAGGGCTTTGCGGTTTAGTGGTCGAGACACTTAGCGAGTGTGACCACATTTAGGATCGATAACCGACTATCAAGAGGGGTTTCCTCGGTTCATTCGCGGTCCTAAGTGCCTCTAGTTGCGACTTTGCATGATGCATGAGAGACTAACTAGAGGGCTAACTCTTGCCGACGTGGTCGTGCTTGTACTACTAACTCCGGTGCTTGAGACGAGGTCTACTCTTGGTGGAGTTGGTACTCAAGGCAAGAGGTTGGACTTGGAACGAAGAGGGCGCGAAGAAACAGCGAAGACTGCGCCTCTGCACCGCGTCGGACGCGGCTGTCGGCCGGCGCCGGACGCGCTGAGGGCGACGGACGCACTCCAGAAACTTCTCTGGAGTGCGGCCCCGTCGGACTCGGGCGCCGGACGCTGGGTGGCGAGCGGCGGACGCTGGATGCCAGCGTCCGGCGTGCTCGGTCGCGGCGCGTGTGTGCGGCAGTCTTCTTTGTCGGACGCATCTTCCGGTGTTGCGCAGGACGCGGTACGGATGAGGCTCAGCGTCCGGCGATCTGGTGCTCGACGCGTGGCCTGTTCTACTTCGCGCGGGCACTCGGCTTCCCCTCCACGGCGGCGGAAGCTCTGGACGCACGTCCGGCGGGCGCCGGACGCGGTCTAGAAACTTCCCGAGTGTGGGGGGCGCGACGGACGCGTCCGCAGTGGTGCGTCGGGCGCACAGAGACGGAGGGCGCCGGACGCAGCTTGTCAGAGAACTTCAAACGCTCCAACGGTCGGCTGGCGGCGCAATGGCGAGCGCCGGACGCGTCCGCTGGCAGGTGCCGGACGCGTCCGACGCAGTGGAAGTGGCGGCCGCGAGGCACTAACGGCTCTATTCTTTGGTGGAGCTTATAAATAGTGGATGGCCGGCCATGGGAGGTCTCTCTTGCCTATTCTAACACACTTGAGCATACTTTGAGCTAGAGACACTCCTCCCCACTCATCTCTCTTGGATAGGTTGATCATTCTTGAGAGAGATTTGAGTGAGAACAAGTGATTTGCATTGAGAGTTGCATCTAGAGGCACTTGTTCATCGAGTGAGCTGCGGATTCTTGTTACTCTTCGGTGATTCCCGTCACCGTAGACGGTTTGGAGCAACGGGTGGTGGTTGAGCTCGAGTTGGTGATTGTTCGAGGCCACACCGGCTTCTTGTGAGGGGTTCTTGATCCTTCCCCACGGGAGTTCGCGAAAGGATACTTTAGTGGATTGCTCGTGGCTTGTGGATCCTTGTCTTGTGTGGAGATTGCGGCTCCCCATTGGGGTCTTTGGCACCGAGCCAATTGAGCGGGCAACTCACCAAGCAAGTGTATCGCCACAACGAGGACTAGCTTGCCGGGAAGCAAGTGAACCTCGGTAAAAAATCATTGTGTCGATTTGTGATTGCCGAGGCTTCGACCTCCTTGTGCTTGTGCTTGAGCTCTCTAGGTGATTGGCTACTACACCAGTGATTGGCCATCTTCTACTCTTCGCGGCGGTATAAACTTCCATCATCTCCTTACTTTCCGCAAAGTAGAATTGCTTGTTGTGGTCGGTCGGGAACCACTCTTTGAGTAGTTTAAATCCCGTGGGTAGAATTACTTGTTGTGGTCGGTCGGGAACCACTCATTGTGTAGAGTAAATCCCGTAGGTAGAATTGCTTGGTTGGTTTCGATGAACCGACATTGTGTAGCTTGATCACCGTGTTTGTTGTGCATTTGGATTGAGTAGCCTTGCTTTGTTTAGGACGGCTTGCATAGAGTAGTCGAAGCTTTAGCTATGCACATTTGCCGCCTTGCTATCTAATTTGGTGTCTAGTGTTATTGCTGGAAATTTTATTAGGCTATTCACCCCCCTCTAGCCATTGTGACCTTTCAGGATGGCTCTTTAAATCTTGCTCTAAAGGCTCCGCCAGACGTATCTGCTGATAAATGTCTAGCTTATCAAGCAAGAGGGTGTGTCATGTGGGTGTGGTGTGGGTGTTTGTTTGTGTTCTTTTGTACATAGTATACATAACTTACTTTTTTCGTTCAAATTGTAACCTTTTAAGTACATCTATTTTACTCTTTATCTAAATATTATCTATGCCTAGATACATAGTAAAATAGATGTACCAAAGAAATCAAATTGACTTACAGTTTGGAACGGAGGGTGTACTATACATCTAGATATAATGTATATCTAGTAACATTATATAAACTATGTATATTTTTTTCTTGAGAATTACAATGCAGATGCCCATAACACGTACGCAAACCCACTCTTACGAACACATGTACGCAAATTCCACCCCTATGAGCACCTCCGAAGGGCTGAGCCGAGGGATCTGGAGAAGTCGACTGATCTGGAGATTCCCGAAGTCACCACTGACCCCTATGAGCACCTACGAAGGACTGAGCTGGCGGATCTGGAGATTCCAGATGTCACCACTAGCGCCTCATTGTCGACGGAAACGTCGCTTACCACTTAACGTATAACGCCGCTAAATCCTGAAATAAGCACCTCTGAAGGGTTATGCCGACGGACTATGCCGGCGAATATGGAGATTCTCCAGACGTCACCACTGGTGTCTTAGTGTGACAGAAACGTCGCTTACCACACACATAACGTCCGTAAATCCTGAAAAAATCCCAAGAAAAGACCCAAGCGCCAGGATTTCAATCTTAATGTGTAGCGTCTCACTGAAAATCCCAGTTCACATAAAATTATGTATATGGAAAACCTAAACTAATATAGGGAGTATGTATATAGAAACCCATAACGACTTAATAAATTAAAATAGAGGGGGTAGCTTCTTGTTTGGATATGGCAGTTCAATGCTTGCTGAATTTATACTTTGTCTCCTCCATCGTCTATCATCAAGTGACCTTGTTGCTGTAAAACCGTGAAGTATATGACCCTGAAAGCTGCACATTACTCCCTCTCGTTCCAAAATAAGTGTCGTTTTAGGTTTTCGTGCCACAGATTTGACTCGCTTTATATAAAATTCATGTAATATTTATATTTTCAAATAAATTTATTAAAAAACTAGACGTAAAGATCTTTCCGATGATACTAATTATTTAGCATATATATTTATATATTTTAATATATAATTGCCGGCATTTGCTTCTCGGGAAGCGAGAACGACACTTATTTTGGAACGGAGGGGGTATTTTGCATTATTATGCTGGTTTTAAGTTTGAAGGTTTTTTTTAGTTCAAAAGCCTAGGCTCCGGCCTTTCCATTAAGCAAGACCAACCATTATAGTTCAGTTTAGGTTTCCAGTATTTTCAGTGCTCTGGCTTGTCCGTCCGGACCAAGCACACTCTTACAAAGCCTCACCAACAGACCAAATGACAAAAATTTAACCCTCTCACCTTACCTCTAAACAAGACTATGAGCCGGTTATTAGCTTCACACTACTATGTTACCACCAAGACTACCTGCCTTCCTCGGCTCCCATCTTCTGGAGTATCACTGCAAGGAGAGTTCCATCTCCTTCCACCAGGGCAAATTCTCCGTCTTCGGCACTTCAAGCTCGCCTTCATCGATCTTTTCTTCTTCAGCTCTCCACTTGTTGACAGCTAGTCCCATCTCCTTTAGATTGTTCCCAAATTCCCATAGGGAAGCCATAAGGTTTCTTCTGTAGCTTTCCTTACCTTGCCAATACATTCTTCCAACACAACCTTCTTGTCGACCGGGCATAAACCCATCCAACTTTGCAACATTCCAGCAACTTTGTGAAGTAGCATTTCCATGCTTCTCCACCCAGTACTCTTAAAACAAGGTTCATTTCTAAGTTTCCATATTGACCAAAAGACAACAAAGTCACCATGTTCAAAACACAATGCTTCTTATTACTAAGCCAGAAAGTACCAATATTAACCATATCAGCACCTACATTACAGTTAAAGAAATCAACTACCACAATCCAAACTTGTTTAACTACCACACATTCAAAGAACAAATGATGGATGGACTCCTTATCTGAGCAAAACAAACAAGACTCATCCTGAACCTTCCTTCTTTTAGACAAATTATCTCTAGTCAAAGCTCTATTTTTTATCACCAACCACAGAAAGCACTGAACCCTAGGAGGAATTTTAAGGCTCAAGTTTGAAGGTTATTTGGATATGTGCCACTATAAATGTCACATTTCGGATAAATACCATTACTATTTAAGGTATTGAAAGCGGACAATTACAATTTCACAAATCTTCAAAAGATACCACTACTTGCCTCTTTCGTGCATTTATTAGAAAATTTTGACCAGTTGCCCTCGTCCTCGTCCTCCTCCTCTCTCTAGTTTTGTACAAGCTCGTGCCGTCGCCTACGCGTGGCTAGGGTGTACTGATATTTGAGCATAGCACCAAATCAAGCTCGCCAGCCCTAAGGCCACACCTACGCCACCTGCTCGTTGGCCATGCACATCATGGCGACTACCCATGCACCGGTCCGCCACCATGGTAACACCACCCTTCATTAGCCCACATGGCACCGGCGCAAAGTGTCACGCATCCAATTGTAGTCTCGGTATGTGCCATCTCTTGTGGGGAAAAACCATCAACAAACTCTCTAGTCAAATGGGAGCATGAGAGATGTTATAAGAATATTCGTGAAGACGGAGCCAGTCAGGGAGCGCTGCTGGCAACAATATAATTCTAGGGTGCCCTAGTTGACTATTAGTCAACGTTGAGGCGACATCATTTGCAATTGGTGGGCAATGAGCTAGCTAGCATTACATAGTGGATATGTTTTGGAATACAAGCGACCGATAAGGAATCTCATCTGGTGTCAGTAAATAACTTGACAATGATATCTTCATTTGTTTTGGACTACAAGCGACCGATAAGGGATCTCATCTGAGTTTCACTAAATAACTTGACAATGGTATCTTCATGTCTTGTCAGGTCATCAAGCCGAGTCATATAGCCTGAGCCAACAAGTGATATCATACTTATCACTACTTGTTTGTGGCTTGAGCTAGTAGCGATATTTGTCTCACTACTGGGTGAATAACTTCCCCATCATTTTCTAGATCTTGGACTTTCAACCGGCATTGCCGGCTCTAGCATGATCGCAATGATGGTCTGAAAGTGATTGCATATTTTGGCGTAGTGAGTGGTATATCTCGGAGATGCTATAATAAAATAACAATGGCACCCTTCCAATATCATGAATACTAATGGTATATCTTCCAAACTTATTCAAATTAACCCAAAGTTTGTTTCGCAAAAAAATAAAAAATAACCCAAGTTTAGGTTTGGCACGTTTATGCGCTATGCTAGTAATGACTTACTGTGAACCAATTCAAAGAGAACCACTTTAAATTAAACCAATAGGAATATAGGGTGTTTATGTGTTTGAATCGTTTGTAGTGGAAAGGAAATAAAATTAGCCGTTCTTTTTGGACGATAGCAGTCCAGACATTCCTGCTGCTAGGGATGATTGTTGTTGCCCGAGTTCCTGAAGGAGTTGAGCTATTGCTCACGCGAAATTCTTATGATTTCCGCGTTTGAAACGACAGGCATTAATGTTTACAACAGTCGGCCGAACTAATTGAAGGACCGGTAAGAGCGACCAGAGGGGGGGGGGGTGAATGGGAGCTTCAAAATTTCTTTTGAAATCCAGAGCCTATGTCCAAGATTCACACCCCAAGAACCGAAACACAAAGCAAGAGTGATCACGACCACGGAGACGGGTGGATGTTCCCTTGGAACACATCGGATCACTACAAAACAAACCGGAAGCAAATCGGAGACTAAACGAACACGCAGCGAACGAGAAACAACAACTCGAGTGTACGTCGGTAGTACCGGTACTACTGTCGGTAGTACGGTAGAGAGCCACCGGTAGTACCGGTGCTATAGTCGGTAGTACCAGAGTAGTACAAACGAAAAACAGCAACTCGGGTGCACCGTCGGTAGTACCGATACTACGTCGGTAGTACCGACCGGGTGCCACCGGTAGTACCGGTGCTATTGTCGGTAGTACCGGTAGTACAAAAATCTGCACGAACGAGAATGCTCGAAAATCGCCTCCTCCAAGATTCGGCCCAAACTATCTCAAATCGAAACCTCTTGCAACCAAATCTAGGAATGTTGTTGCTTATGCGAGAGGAGAGCCTATCTTCAAAAGATCATCGGCCAATTCGAAGTGAGGAGGGAGAAATCAAGAAGGAGATGAAGAAAAGCCGTTCTTGGACAACCGGAGATAAATCCGCATGGATCTTTGATCTCAAGAGAAACTAGCATGATTCCTTCGGTGGAAACATCACTCTTGTGTCATAGATCGATCCAAGGAGAAAGAACGAGCCAAAACGATCCCAAAACGAAGAAATCACGCGATGAACACAAGGACCTCAAGTCAACTCGGGAAGAACACAAATTCCATCACGGGAAAACACGGGCACAAGCAATTACTCCCGGAGGAAAACAAATAATACTCGGCGATCCGCTTGCCACACACCGGTTCGAGTACAAATCGAAAGATTTGCAGACCTCTCTCTCACACAAAGCAACTAAAGGAAGGGAAAACCTAAAGGAAAATGGAAATGGCGAGGTGAGGGGGAAGGAGAACCCTCATCCCTTATTTATAGAGGGGCAAGTCTATTTTACATTCCTTCTTTGCCCTTGGATACATGAAGAGCCACACCACTTAGCCGGGGGCATAAGGGTCCAACTCGGGCTTCACTTGATCCGACGGCCACCGCGCCTTCTCACCGGTAGCCTTGCTTCCAAGCAATCTCCCCGATGCCGCCACGTGTCGTCCGTCCGCACCGGACCTCCGCCCCGGTTTTGAGGCGCAAACCGGGAAACCCGCCGCCGATGGTTTTGAGGTGAAACCACCAAACCCTCCACGAGTAGCGTAGCCCGTACGCGTCCCCGCCGTGTACACTTGCGCTCGTCGATGTCCTACCATCGGCCACCACGGCCGGCCGCCCGGTCCTCGTCCTCGATCCAAGCCTCACGTCCGCCCTTCACCGCACCCGGTCCGTCGGCACGGCACGCCCTACTTGATCTTCACCGACCGTCGACCACCGTCTCCGAGCTCGACACCCGCGTACAACATGAGCCAAGAGACACCATTGTTTGACACGTATCCGCGTGCCATCGGTTAGTAAGAACACACACACGCCTTGTGTTGGCATGTTGACAATCACTCAACACACAAAGGTCCACACAATGGTTATGGTAAAAGCCATGTGTCCTCAATCTCCCCCTTGATGAGTGCATTGTCAACACCAACACAAACCAGAGACAACCCATCCAAATGACCAAGAGCCAAAGAAAGGCGAAAACGGGTCATTTGCAATGAGCAAAGCAAGACCACAACTTGGTCCCAAAAGCCGATTCGGAACAGGCACTCCCGGTAGTACCAACGATTACGTCGGTAGTACGGCCTCTCCCGAGTACCGATGGAAGCCCGGTAGTACCGTAGTTCAATTTTGCGCAATCAAATCCAGATTTGAAACAGGCACTCCCGGTAGTACCAACAGATTCTGTCGGTAGTACTGGCATCTCCCGGTAGTACCGATGGAAGCCCGGTAGTACCAGTAGTTCAAATTTGCGCAAATGCGCACCAAATCTCCGCCAACCGTCGGTAGTACCGACCTCTGCCGGTAGTACCGATGCAAACCCGGTAGTACCGGTAGTTCATTTTTGCGCCAAATCGCGCCAAACTCCGCCATAAATTGTCGGTAGTACCAACATTATCGGTCGGTAGTACGACAAAGACTTTACCCAGTTTTCTTGGAAGCATAACTCTCTCATCCGGATTCCAAAATAGACATTCCATATATGTTTTTCAATTGTCTCGACGAGAGGAACACAAAGATGAAGTCAGCAAAGCGCGAAAAACATGAAAAAAAGGCTAGACCCTCAAGAAGAGGCAACGGCTCAACACATCTAGCAAAAATAGCTCAACCTCAAACTCGGAGTGCAACTCCCCCTTGACAAATGCATACCTTACCAATGTACTCTCTGGATTTGTGGATGTTTCTCCCCTTGTTGGCACATGCACTTATCAAGATGAAACCAAAAGAGACCGCAACTCCCCTCAAATCATGCCATGAAAGAAATGCAAAAGGTAGAGCTTCACAAGTATAGTAATCCGAGTACATAGATGATCTAGCAAGTATGGCAAGTGTATAGCAAAAGGCACAAGACAAAACCAATGCTCAAGCGATCAAGTGGTACGGAATATGAAACATAAGCATTTTATCGGGTGTTGGGCATTTTAGAAAAAGGTGTTCACCAAAAAGAATAGCACCTTGCACATATAAGCGGGAGATCAAAACAAGTGCTAGCACATGTATACAAGAGTGAACTACCCCATATAACGGTCACACATCATGTCTCAAAGATACACTTAACAACACTTGTTACTACAACATTGATCGAGTTAAAACAAGAGTTAACAAGGTTTCATTTAGACATGTGTAAACGAGAGGATCAAAACTCGTCCGCCAAAAAGATTGTTTTTATCATGTTTTTCAACCACGCCGAGTTCATCCCTTAGTGCAAGTGGGAAGTGTTGTCTTCACGAGTGGTTGTGGACTAGCACTACAATGCCCAAGTTCATCTCACTCGAATGAATGAGAAGCAATCTCGTGACATTGCCGTGGGACGAGAAAAGATCCAACTCAAAACTTTTCATCATTTCTTAGCTTAGACATCAAGTTTTAGCACAAGATTATCAAGAGATCCGAGCTAAGTGAATGACTCAAGAAACATGAGACATAGCAACTCAAGCATATATATGAAAGCAACAAGGTTCTCACAAAACCTACACATGCTAGTTGCTATCTCAAAGGTGAACATTTTTCGGGTTGCATCAAGATTTAAGCAGGTTCACATTTAGAAAACAGGCTTAGCTCATAACATGTAACAAGTGATCAGAAGAAACCTAAGCCGCAAGCTCCAAGTGACATACACAAGACATACTAGCAAGAGCATGAATGTAATCAAAAACTACTATAGTCATGAAGCTCAATAAAGATAATATGATACATGATGATATGCAATATGATACACATGTAAAGCCAAACAAAAGCAAAGAAGAAAGCCAAAGATCATACTATACATCAAAATACAGCTACCCTACTCTAAAAGGGTAGCAAATGCCCAACTCCGCTCTCAAGTGGGCAACCGGGTTTGATCGAGGGGCTTTGTGAAGATATCGGCAAAGTTTGTTCATGGGTTCTCACGGTTTGAAGGTCTATGTCTCCTTTCTCTTGGTGATCTCTCAAGAAGTGATATCGGATCTCAATGTGCTTGGTTTTTGAGTGGAGTCTTGGGTTCTTAGCAACGCTAATGGCACTAGTGCTTTGTCACCGAAAAGAGGCACTTTCCTAAAGTTCAACCCATAGTCTCTCAAGGTAGCAACCACCCAAAGCAACGAGAACAACACGCGAGCAGCGAAGCGACATACTCGGCCTCACAAGTGGATTGGGAAATAGAAGACTGTTTGCGAGAAGACCAAGAGATCAACGACGAACCCAAAACTCACAAGTTCCCGAAGTGGACTTTCTCTTAATTCGATCACCCGCATAATCGGCATCGAAATAACCCGAAAGAGAAAGAGATGAAGAGGTCGAGTACCATAGACCAAGCTCGGGAGTGAAGCGAAGGTACCGTAAGATGCGTTTGACAAACTGCCGATGCAAAGTGCGCGGTGAAGACCGGAAGCGTGCGCAAAGGCGACGGCGAACCGGATGTCGGGCCTTGTCGCCGTCGGGTACAAGAACGACCCGATCATGCTGCGGTACTCCTTCTCGTCCACGACTTCTCCTTCTAGATCAGCATCCAAGGCGGTCATGGTCGACATGGGAGTTTGAAGTGGCTTGGCATCACCCATGTCGAAGCGCTTGAAAGATCCTTCGTGTACTTGCCTTGATGTACAAATGTCCCTTCTCGAGTTTGCTTGATTTGCAAACCGAGAAAGAACGTCGACTCACCCATCATGCTCATCTCGAACTCCCTGCTCATCATATCTCGAAAACTTTGCAACAAGAGCATGTGACGAACCACCAAAAATGATGTCATCGACATAAATGCACCAAGAGAGTGTCACTTTGCCATGCTTGAGGAGAAACAAGGTTTTGTCAACCAACCCCATGGTAAAACCCTTGCCCAGCAAAAAGGACTTCGACGCTCATACCACGCTCTTGGGGCTTGTTTGAGACCATATAGGGCTTTGTGGAGTTTAAAAACATGGTCGGGATGCTTGGGATTTTCAAAGCCTGGGGGTTGCCTCACATACACTTCCTCATCTATGTACCCATTCAGAAAAGCACTCTTTACATCCATTTGATACAGCTTGAAACCTTTTGAAGCTGCATAGGCTAGGAAGATCCTAATGGCTTCTAAACGGGCAACAGGTGCAAAGGTTTCCTCATAATCTATCCCCTCTTTCTGACAGTACCCCTGAGCAACCAACCTAGCCTTGTTTCTCACCACAACCCCATCCTCACTCTGCTTGTTCTTGAACACCCACTTGGTTCCTATAGGATGACACTGAGGTGGAGGTGGCACTAAAACCCACACTTGGTTTCTCTCAAAGTTCTCAAGCTCCTCATGCATGGCATTCACCCAATGCTGGATCGATTAATGCCTCAACCACTTCTTTGGGTTCGAAATTTGCAACAAAAGCGGGAATGTGCAAAGTGCGAAATCTCATAAGATCTCGTTACGAGTGACCCGCTCATTTATGTTACCGATCATGGTTGAAAGAGGATGGCGATGCTAAATGTGTCGCGGTGCTTCCCTTGATGAAGACGCCTCCCCCTCAACAGCAGCTGGAGCTCCCTCAGGTGCAGCTGGAACAAGCTGAGGAGCCTCGTTGTACGGTCCCCATGTGGTAGAAGATGTGGGAGTGGGACCATCAACGGAAGTAGTCGTCACAGGGTCAACTGGGGCAGCCGGTGGAGTCGGCTCGGGATCACCCCAATCAGCATCGTCCTGCTCCTCCTCCACAAAGATGCTCTTGTTCATCTCCTCATCACTGCACTTTCAGGACGGAGAAGAACAAGGTGCGGTCTCGTCGAAGGTGACTTCACAAGTCTCCATGACGGGGTTAGTTTCAAGGTTAAGTACTCGATAAGCATGCGAATGAGATGCATAACCAAGAAAAATCCCGTCGAAGATCTCGATTCAAATTTGTCTAAGTTTCCCTTCTTCAAGATAAAGCACTTGCGACCAAACACACGAAAATGGCTCACTTTGGGCAAACGACCAAACCGCAACTCATAAGAAGTCTTCTTTGTAAAAGCTCGAAGGAAGATGCGATTTGAAACATGACAAGCCGTGTTGATTGCTTCGGCCCAATAGCGCCTAGGAGTCCTATGCTCATCAAGCATCGTCCCGGCCATCTCAACGAGGGTCCGATTCTTGCGTTCAACAATCCCATTTTGTTGTGGGACATATGGCGAGGAAAAACTGATGTTCAAGACCTATGGATGAGCAAAAGGTCTCAAAACGAGTATTCTTGAATTCAATCCCATTGTCATCGCGAATAGCTCGCATGGCATGCTTTGGTAACTCATTTTGCAACCTTAAGATCGGTCATGAACATGAGTAAAAGCCTCATCTTTGCTTTCCATGAAAAAGACCCACGAATAGCGAGAAAAGTCATCAACCACGACCAACACGTACCATTTTCCACCATCGGCCGGACCCGAGCTGGACCTACGGTGTCCATATGTAAAAGCTCGCCGGGCCCCTTGGTCATCACTTGGTTCATGGGAGGATAAGATGCTGCAATCATCTTCCCGTGACGGCACGGATGACAAACAAGATCCTTCTCAAACTTGAGCTTGGGCAAACCCCGAATTAGATCAAGTGAGCTCAATCTTGCAAGCAAGTCAAAACTCAAGTGACCAAGTCTGCGGTGCCACTTCCAGAGCTCTGAGGAGGAGTTTGCCATCAAACAAATGCGGAAAGACCAAATGAGCGAGAAAAATCAGCACGAAACACTTTCCCAAAAGGCACAATTTTGCAAACGAGGTTCTCCCGAGCATCAAGAACACGACAAAATCTTGGCTTAAACCGAACCTCAAAACCGTCATCAAGAAGCCGAGAAACGAAAGCGATTGAAGTGCAAATTTGAAACTAAGGCCACATCCTTAAGCACAAAGTTCTCATTCGAGACGGATGGACCCACGTGAAAGCACTTTACCCTTCTTTGTTATCCCCAAATGTAATGTATTCACTACACTTCATTTGGGTGAGGCCGGAGAACCATTTTGAGTTCCCGGTCATGTGTCGAGAGCAACCGGAATCAACTAGCCACGTGTTCTCCACCCTTCATCCCGCATCAATAGCGAGACATGGGATGAGCAAATGATCCAACACTCGGGGTTAGTAAACGAGGAGAAAACCGGTGTTGGCTCATTCGCCCACGAGAAGTGTTAACAAAAGCATCATGCATGCCATGTCCCATTTGAGTAGAGCGATCACCACGACGAGAAAACGTGGTCCGCTCATCCCGTAAGACCGAAAGCCACGGTCACGAGATCCAAGGTCATAAGAAAAACCCGAACCCCGCCGGGCACGACCACCTCGTGGTCTTACACCTTGAGGCCTAGGTCCTTGAGGTGTTGCACCTCTTGGCCTAGCACCGTGCCTCGGAAACGTGGAGCAAACACACCATGAGTAGAGTTATGGAAAAGCTCATACTCATGCCGCTCATCTCTCTTCCTCCGAAAGCGAGAACTCAAACAAGTGACCATCATGGTGACAATAATCACGGTGATACACCTCTCTCTTGGGTGGTGGTTTACTCACTCTCTCATGGGTATAGGTCACTCTTTGGGTTTGCTTGTTCTTTGGAGGGGTTTAATAGAGATGTCGGGAAGTGTGTCAAGTGGGTTCCTTAGGTGGTTTGGCTTGGGAGTCCACACTTGTTTTGGAGGTGAAGCTTTGGGAGGTTCCTCAAACACACCATCTTTCACACTTTGGGCTTGTTAGGCCGAGGTGGAGTGATTTTGATCAACTTGGGAGTAGTGGAAGGCTTGGTGGATTTCTCGGATGCACTCATACCACCGTGTTCACCAACCTTACCAAAAACATTTTCACCCTTCCCACCTGTAGCAAAGCCTAATCCCGTTGTGTCGAGTTCCCCTTTTGAACCGACTCATCATCATACCAAGCCGTGGTTCACGCAAGACAACCAACGAGCATGGACCGAAGATTTGTGATTTCTTCTTCGGCCCTTTTCTTGTCATGCCTACAAGAGTCTAGTTCTAGTTCCAAAGCTTCACAACAAGCACATCTAGAAACTTGACTAGTTTTCTCTAGCATGGCAATCCTAGTCATTTTCTCACCTAGCTCAGTTTTCAGCTCATCACAAGATTTACAAGGATGCACGAGACAGAGACTTAGCCTTAACCTCATCAAGCTCATCTACCAAAGCCACATACTTGGACTGCACATCTGCTAGGTTTGCCATATGAATGGCACAAGCATCACATTCAGACTCATCAGAGATGTGCACCGTCTCCCTAACGAGACTCTAGCTCTTTGACGGCAAGCAACCACTTAGCCTTGAAATCTTTCCTCTCACGAGCAGCAAGCTTAAGCGAGCATCTTGTCTAAGCAAAGTGGTAGTCAAGCTATCAACCTCGCGAAAAGAGATTCGGGAGTTTGTTCTACCTCGGGCTCGGTGTCGTCGTTCTTCTCAATGCTTGGAGTAGACTCATCGAGCGCCATGGTGCGAGCCTCCGGCTTGGAGTCAACGAAGAAGCACGGCCCGTTGAACTTGTTCTCGACCTTCCGCTCGGCCTCATCATCACTTGGAGGAGAGCCGGCGTCGGAGTCGTCGTCGAGATCGTTGAGGATGCAAGGAAAGCTCGTTGCCTTGCCTCTTGCTTCTCAAAGTACTTCTTCTTGACAGCTTCCTTGTCGAATCCTCCCTTGTACTTGTACTTGTACTTGGGTGCGGAGGACTCGTGCTTGTCCTTGCGCTTGCTGTAGTCGTTCTTGTTGTTGTAGTGGTTCTTGTCGGCCTTGGGACGGTTGGCGACGTAGTGGTCGGGATCTCCACACCCGAAGCATCCTTGCTTGGTGATGCCACGCCGGCGATTCAAACGGTTGTTGTGAAACCGTGAGAACCGGCTAATCACCAAAGCGAGCTCGTCGTCCCAAGAGCCTCCATCTCGCTCCTCTCCAGGCCGAGACCGGAGAAGACGGGGCAAAAGACAGCAGGAAGGGTTAGTCAAAAAACTTGAACCTCCCGTACACGAGACCAAAGCCATGGTGGGGGCGGACGGATTTCGATCCTCGCCACGTCGGTGGTCAATCTCGGTGGACTTGAGCTTCTTGAACGGCTCATCCACGGTGAGAGTCTCATAGCCGGCGATTCTATGATCGCCGAGACCTTTACTTCCCAAACCCTCCGATCTAGAGCATATAGAAGCTTAAGCGCTCTCGATGATCGTCATAGGGCATCGAGGGTTGTTTGCCCTCATCTTGTTCACGATGGTTTGAAAGCGAGTGAACAAAGAATCAATAGATTCACCATCGGTTTGAACGAAGTTCTCGTACTCTCTTGTGTGTCTCATAGAGTCGGGTCTTGACATGGGCGGTACCCTCATGATATTTCTGCGGTCTAGACCCGATCTCTCGAGCAAAGTAGCACAATCGAAACACGCTCAAATTCTTCCATAGAAAGAGCGAGAAAACAAGACAGGTTACGCGGTGTTGCTCGCCTTGTGTTGGTCGATCTGTGCTTGGTCAACACGGGCAGCAAGTACCACGTAGTCCGCATTCTCACAGATCTCCCAAACACGCGAATCAATCCCTTGGAGATGCGCCGACATGCGGATCTTCCAATAGGGATAGTTCTTGCCATCGAAGTGCGGTGGCTTTCCAAGCCCACGGTTCTCCATGATGTCGCCTTCGGGGATCACGGACCGATTAAGGTGAAGTGATCCTTAACCTGGCTCTGATACCAATTGAAGGACCGGTAAGAGCGACCAGAGGGGGGGTGAATGGGAGCTTCAAAAATTTCTTTTGAAATCCAGAGCCTATGTCCAAGATTCACACCCCAAGAACCGAAACACAAAGCAGTCGTGATCACGACCCTGGAGACGGGTGGATGTTCCCTTGGAACACGGATCACTACAAAACAAACCGGAAGCAAATCGGAGACTAAACGAACACGCGGCGAACGAGAAACAACAACTCGAGTGTATCGTCGGTAGTACCGTACTTTTCACCGTCGGTAGTGCGGTAGAGAGCCACCGGTAGTACCGGTGCTATAGTCGGTAGTACCGTGGTACAAACGAAAAACAGCAACTCGGGTGCACGTCGGTAGTACCGATACTACTCGGTAGTACCGACCGGGTGCCACCGGTAGTACCGGTGCTATTGTCGGTAGTACCGGTAGTACAAAAATCTGCACGAACGGGAATGCTCGAAAATCGCCTCCTCCAAGATTCGGCCCAAACTATCTCAAATCGAAACCTCTTGCAACCAAATCTAGGAATGTTGTTGCTTATGCGGAGGAGAGCCTATCTTCAAAAGATCATCGGCCAATTCGAAGTGAGGAGGGAGAAATCAAGAAGGAGATGAAGAAAAGCCGTTCTTGGACAACCGGAGATAAATCCGCATGGATCTTTGATCTCAAGAGGAACTAGCATGATTCCTTCGGTGGAAACATCACTCTTGTGTCATAGATCGATCCAAGGGAGAAAGAACGAGCCAAAACGATCCCAAAACGAAGAAATCACGCGATGAACACAAGGACCTCAAGTCAACTCGGGAAGAACACAAATTCCATCACGGAAAACACGAGGCACAAGCAATTACTCCCGGAGGAAACAGCGAATACTCGGCGATCCGCTTGCCACACACTTTGGTTCGAGTACAAATCGAAAGATTTGCAGACCTCTCTCACACAAAGCAACTAAAGGAAGGGAAAAACCTAAAGGAAAATGGAAATGGCGAGGTGAGGGGAAGGAGAACCCTCATCCCTTATTTATAGAGGGCAAGTCTATTTTACATTCCTTCTTTGCCCTTGGATACATGAAGAGCCACACCACTTAGCCGGGGCATAAGGGTCCAACTCAGGCTTCACTTGATCCGACGGCCACCGCGCCTTCTCACCGGTAGCCTTGCTTCCAAGCAATCTCCCCGATGCCGCCACGTGTCGTCCGTCCGCACCGGGACCTCCGCCCCCGGTTTTGAGGCGCAAACCAGGGAAACCCGCCGCCGATGGTTTTGAGGTGAAACCACCAAACCCTCCACGAGTAGCGTAGCCCGTACGCGTCCCCCGCCGTGTACACTTGCGCTCGTCGATATCCCAGCTGTCAGCCACCACGGCTGGCCGCCCGGTCCTCAGGTCCCTCGATCCAAGCCTCACGTCCGCCCTTCACCGCACCCGGTCCGTCAGCACGGCACGCCCTACTTGATCTTCACCGACCGTCGACCACCGTCTCCGAGCTCGACACCTGCAGACAACATGAGCCAAGAGACACCATTGTTTGACACGTATCCGCATGCCATCGGTTAGTAAGAACACACACACGCCTTGTGTTAGCATGTTGACAATCACTCAACACATAAAGGTTCACACAATGGTTATGGTAAAAGCCATGTGTCCTCACTAATGAACTATAACTGCCGCCGGAGTATGTTCTGATTTAATTGAACATGCTTTGAGTCAAAGCCATGCATATTATTCTCACACTCCCTAGCTAGAGCTGCACCCGTGACCCGACCGTGCAGCGTGTTGCACGCACACTGCGCGCACACAGCTAGCTAGCTAGGGCTAAGCAGCTGCCGCGACGCAAAGTGTACTGTATCATCTATAGTGGAGTCAAAGGTTTGAAAGCTGCGACCTGCGACTGCGATTGCGATCGAACCACACATGAATTCATGCATCGTCCAGCGCACAGCGCACCTCTCCGGCCGGCCGGCGTGCTTATAGGATCTGAAAGCAGAGGCGCCGTGAAATCTTTCCTACTAGACGGTTAGACCCGTCTGACTGTCTCTGCTGCGCTGTCGGGCTGCGTTAAACTGTTCTACAACACGGAAATCGCTGTTTGTCAAACTGTTGATCAGGCTTCCACAGACGGCTCGCCGCAACACACTGTCATCGATCGATTTGATCTGGAGCACTATACGAATTGAACGCAGCATCGTCCAGCGTTCCTCCGGTCGGCGTGCTTAGGATTTGAAGTGCTCCTCTCCGGTCGGCGTGCTTAGGATTTGAAATTATTGGCGTCGTGAGATCTTCTGGACTTTGTTTAGATGTAAAGTTAAAGGTAGAATTTTTTCACACTCTCAATCACATCAACTTTTTCAGACTTGTATGGAGCATTAAATATAGATAATTTTTTTAATTCCATAGTTTGTTTATAAATCACGAGACGAATCTTTTAAACCTAGTTAATTCGTAATTAGACATTAATTGTCAAATATAAACAAAATTGCTACAGCTAAAAAAATTCTCACTTTTCATCAACTAAACAAGGCCCTAGACGACTGCGTTAAACTGTGTTGTACAACATGGAATTCGCTGTTTAGCAAACTGTTGATCAGGCTTCCGCACGCCTCGCTGCAACTGTCACATTTTTCGGTCTGCGCGCGCAGTACTATACGTATGGACGTTGGACGAGCTCTCGCAATCGCAATCGATTCTAGCTCTCCTATGGCTCTTCATTGCAAAGGATAAAAAATGTCAGGAAGACTTGACTACTATTTCACTACTTTAGGCCTTATTTAGATCACACCAAACTCCTAACTTTGGCACTATGTAAAAAGAAAATTCTCAAAAACTAATTGCACAGTTTTATTGTACTTTGTGAGACAAATCTTTTGAGTCTAACTAATTAATATTTGGATAATATTTCACAAATACAAACAAAATCGCTAAAATCTTATTACAAGATGTGTGAACGTCTGAATTTGGCGTGTCAAATTGACGATCTAAACAAGGCCAGTACGTGATGCTAGCCATTCTGACTTTTCTAACGGAAGTGATCTTGTGCAGTACGCGCGCGGTGCAGAGTTTCTAATCACCGATCAGATATTGCGCCACGTTGGAAGATCATGGGATTGATGGGGTGAGGTGAGGATGCTAGAAGGACCACCCCTAGATACTGTAGTTGGTGTACAGCAAATTAGCACTCATATTGCCATGAATCCATGCACACTTCAAGCTAGTGGACGGTCGAGAGCTAGTGGACACGAGAGCTAGCGGACACGAGAGCTAGTGGACACCAGGCGGAGGCGTTTGAGAATTGGACACCGCGCGTTCAACGGGATGGGACAGCACGAGCGTAGGGGCCCGCCCCATCCGCACAGACGGCGGTCGCGGGGTGTTGTGCGCAGCCGCAGGCTGTGCGCGCGCCCCACGCGCCTGGTCTCCCGCCCGAGAACGTCGGCTTTGTCCGGGGCCCCATCTCTCTCTCTTCACGTCGGCATCTACGACGACCAGGAGCAATAGTTCGGCGAAGGATCCAAACGGGCCGGGAGTTAGCTCGGTCAAGCCTCAGCTAGCACTAGTAGCAGCGGCGAGCATGCGCCAGTGCGCCACCGATCACTCGTCGCGTCCCCGCCTCTGGATCCGTCCATTCTACATTGTGTGCCCGGAACAGGCACTATATAATCTACTGTAATTAAGTTGGGTCACTAAGCGACCTTTGCAGGATGTGTATATAAATAGAAATTAATTAAGTAATGGGAATAATTAAGGGGATTTTCCAAAGACACAAAAACATGAAGTTTTTTTTCTCGAATACGCAAAAGATTTGCGCATCATTGTATTTAAGTAGAAGAGAGTTTTATAAATTTTTTGGGTGCATACAAGATTTTAAACACGCACTGTCACCCCGGATTGCATACATAACAGATTACTCACGCACTAAACATCCTAGTTTCAGCGCGCCGGCCTCGATCTATAGATCGGCAGTGTGCTTGATGGTGCTGAGGACCTGGTGGGTGCTAGATTCTAAGTTTCTGAAGCATCCTTTGTTCCTCTTATTTGAGATCTCCCATGCCACCAGGGAGAAAAGCGTGTCGGCTCCTTTCCGCTTATCTCTGTGCCATCTATCCCTCCATTGGTCCCACCATAGGCCTATAGTCTGTGCCCGAACCCTGGTAGTACCGACCCGAAGGAAGGCCAAGATGGACCACTAACGGGAGAAGGAGCAAGCTGAGATGATGTAGTCGATGGTCTCCGGCTCCTGGTCGCAGAGGTAGCGGCAGATGTTTGCTTGCAGGCCATAACGATATCGTCGGTCCGCTATCCAATGACTCTTGCGGATCACGAGCCAGAGGAATATCTTCACTATGAGCAGCGTCCATGTTTTCCAGATCCTAGCACACCCCGAGACTGGGTGCGAGGCCATTTGTAGTGCTCTGTAAGCAGATTTGGCTGAGAACCTGTCGTTGGCGGCCCATCTCCAAATGATCCGGTCGTCGGAGTCCGTGAGGGTTGTCTGGTCGATGATGTGCCATAACCTTAGGTACTCTTGGGTCACTGCAACGGATATTCCCCGGATATCTTGCGCACCCAGGTCCTTCCCCCGGGTCCTTGTTGCAGGTCCTCTGCGACCATGGTCTCCTGGATCTGTCTGTGGCCTACGAACTACGGGAGCAAGGGGGCTCTGTCGGTCACTGCCCGGTCGTCGATCCACCTTCTCGTCCAGAAGAGTGTGTTGCGGCCATTTGCCGAGCACAGTGAACGTGGAGCACGCGGAAGAAGTCCTGCACCTGCGAGTCCGAAAGTGTTGCCTCCATGGATGATGTCGACAGTTCTATTGGCAAAGCCAAACTGATTGTCGAATCTAAAGAAATAACCGCTGAAGAACAAGATATCCCGATGATGGAGACCCCTCGAGCTTCCGTCAAGTCTAAGGAAACCAAATAGGTCAGCCTCGGCCTAAAGAACCCTCAAAAAACCGTCAGGATCGGGGCTCACCTCATTTGGAGATGTTGTTTCTCTTCTCTCATGCCATGGTTTGAACCAAAAGCCTTGCGAGCTCTCCCCAACCCCCTCTTTGTGAAGTTTCTGTGAGAGTTATGTGAACCAATTGAGTTGGGTTGAGAGACTACGAGCACAAGAAAGCAATTTGAATCCTTTTACTCTTGGATGGAGTTTGGCTCCTGTTAGTTGGATATGAGTCACCGACAAGCACCAAAGTTTTCAACTATTGTGGGAAGTTGTTTCGCAAAAAAAAAATACTATCTTGGGAAGTTTGTGGAGGACCCAATCTCATCTATGTAAGGGAAGAGATCAAGATAATGAATTGAAGAAATTGTTCGAAAGAAATCTGGTTAGGGCAGTCCCAATGCAAGACTCTATCACAGGGCATTTATTAAAGTCCCTTAATGCAAGACTCTCCATCACTACCCTTAGAGTGCACTCCAGAGTGGTCACTCATGGCTTCCTCAATGATTATTTATTACACCTTATTTATGGTATTTTGCTGATGTGACATAAAATCTGTCATAATTTATTAAAGAAATTGCGTTGCTACTGACTTACTTAGGAGAAAAAACAAGACTCTCCAAGTCTTATTTAGATCATTCATTCAGGTAGCAGCCATCTTGTAGACGAGGTTGTCCCTCTTAAGGACGGAGAGCACAATACAGCTGATGACGGCGTCTCGAGCACCCACGCCAGCATCTTCACTGGGAACATGGCGGCACGAGGAGCTAAAGGGGAAAATGAGAAACTTTCCAGCCATATGATCCATCTGAGAAACATAAGGAATACAGATCAAAATATGTGTAGATAAACTTCACGTCTATCTCAGGTATGTGCAGTACACATGCATTCACAGATTTCAAACCACCATACCGCAGTACACACGCATTCATATATTACAAAACTGCAGCACTGCACATTCGTATCCACACATGATAAAAAATAGCAATTTCATATATTAGATAATATGCAGTACATACTCACATGCAAATCCAGATAAATATGCAGTACGTACTCACATTCAGATAACTGAATCAAGATTTCATTTACTAATATATTCGTATGCACAAACCTGGAATTTTAGAAATTGCCATAGGTGCAGTATACAAGCATTTCACATTCTCAAACGACAAATGACTTTTTCATTTTCATTTTCATTTTCATAGCATTCATAAGATCGCACAAAAAATAGACAAGTGATAGATGGATGTGCCCAGAACACTAATTGTCATATAAACTTCTATAAAACATAACAAATGCGATGCTCACTTACATCAAAACGCTGGTTTGTCACCCTAATGTTTTTAATATCAAAAGTATCGAAGCGCGCCAAGCAAGGTCATTTAGTCAAAGGATCCTCTCCCCGAACAAACATGAGCCAATTTATTATAAAACAGAACAAGATAACAAATGCTAGATGATACTATGAGAGGAAAAAGAGCAAATGCAAAAAAAAGAAGCACTTCACAAGCTTATGGCTATAGCTTTTAAGAAATAAATCCAAAGATCAAACTCACCATAGTAACCAAATTTCAACATTTTAGTCATTTGTAATATACACAACGTAGACTTATTTCTTGGTTTACCGAGTCAAAAGTAGGATAAAAAATCTCCGTGAAATTGTAGCATGCTAGTTAACAAAAAAGAACATATCTCTCCAATCTGAGGTGCTAAGCTGCTACAGGACTAGCATACACATGCATTAGAGAATGAACTACACCGAAACACCGTCAAGTGTTTTCGTGAGTTATACTAAGGGTGAAAAAAAGCCAACAACTAAAGCTCAAATAAAACACACCGAAAAAAGGCTATAACTACAAATATGAAATGCAAAATGCACCCACAATCACTATCAAACGCCAACAACTACAACTCAAATGCAGTGCAAATGACAAACAATCAACCACAAGCTAAAATCAAAAGTCATATGCTCACAACCATAAAACCAAAAGGAGCAACAGATGGCAAAACTTCTTGTCAGATACAAGATACAATGGAACACGACTAAAGCTAAAACCAAAAGGACAACAACTGCAACTAACAACCACAAACACTGCTTCAAATGGCAGCCACAACTACAGCTGCATTATCAAATTGCAATCAAATCATGCTCAAATAAAGCACCAACCTCAACTCATCTTAATCACTACATCTAAAAAAAGAAATACAAATAGAACCACCACAAAAACCTCAAATAAAGACACAACAACAACTACATTCTCGACTAAAAACAACATTCTCAACTGCAATCAAATCATACTCAGATAACTAATTTCTTAAATGCGATTGCAATCAACTCAATTACATAGAGAGAGAGAGAGAGACTCAAAAATAAAAAAAAACACACAGATGACCACAAAACATTCCTCAACTTCATCAAAATCAAATCAACTCAATCACAAGTTTATACTCCGTCTCCCTTCCGAGGTCCTGATGGTGACAACAGCGCCCAAACAAGGCAGCACAACGACATCTCCTCAAATCAAGGAGGACAACCTACAACGCTTAGAGTGCACTCCGGGCGCCTCGCCCTCGCCTCTTCCCAGTGGTCACTCATGGCTTCCTCAATGGTTACATATAGGGCACAAGTGTGAGTCCCTAGTCCCTACATATAGTGCATAATGATTTTGTTAATTTTTTTTATATTTATTATAATATCTTCAGAATCAAGTAGATATCTGTTTTGTATTTGGCATTGCACCCGATAATATTTGTATCCATATATACAATGTGTCTAAATCTCTTCCTAATAATAATAAAAATAAAAAATTTCTCACCCCATTTTAGTCCGGCCTCCCTCGTCGTTCCGTCTCTCCCGCACGGTGGCTAAACCAATTGGCTGGCCAGATGATTTATATGTTGCCAAATGCCAAGTCTTGTCGAGCCTCACGTGTGGGGGAGTTCTAACATGATACGAATTCCTTTCGGCATACAAATATAATGCAATTATGAACACGACAAGGTTTCTTTCTACGATTATTAAACAGTCTGAGTCCGTATACAACTGTGGATTATCAACACGTCACCAAAATTTCTCACCACTATTTTTTCACCAAAATTTCTCACCACTATTTTTTTGGTCCGGCTCTCCTTTGATATATGAAAAAGACTTTCTGAGACAAATCTAAATAGGTCTCTCCGATTACATGCCAATGATGCAAACACAGAAAAAGTTTATGAGATTGATTGGAAATGTGGGATTTGCATGTGGACATGCAAAGATGCAACGTTGGCTATAGGAGATATAAAAGATTCACAGAGCAAGGCAACAGAAGACAATTAGCCACCGTGCGTGAGAGACGGAACAACGGAGGCCGGACCAAAATTAGAAGGTGCGAAATTTTAGCTTTTTATTATTAGGTAGAGATAGGCAGCGATTTTATTCTGCCGGTGCCCGGTGCGTACGATTCCCTTGCGAAAAGAATAGAAATCCAAATTCAAATTAACAAAAAAAAAAATCCTAATTTTATTCATTTTTTAGTTTTTTATGTTGTTTTCCGTTATACGTCCTGGAGACACACATAGTCCGATTCTTTTTTTTTTTACCTTTTCGGTAAGCAAAAATCCTCATGCAACTTGCATTGGCCATTGAACTAATAAATAATTTCTATTCTGATTTTTTATTTAATTATTTTCATAGAATCCAAGTCATATTTAGATTTTTTTTTACCTTTTACGTCCTGGCATCTAAGTTCTTATTATAATCTTTTTTTTTCATTTTTGTGTTGTTGATCGAACATCCAAGTTTTTAACTGATGGTTTTTTTTCCTAATTTCATGTTGTTTTTTTAGTTTTTTCCGACGGTTGGAGCAACGACTTTTTTATTTCATATTGAAAATTTCTAAGTTCCTATGACACAGATTAAAATTAGCGACCGGACAGCAATATAATCTCGATAATTGAGCAATGCCAAATCTAAACTAGAGCACTAGGCTATCACAAGACGACAATACAATATACTTGACATAACTCCGACAACCGCGTCAAGAGGTTGTGGAAACCCTAGCTCATGGTTGAGCAGGGGTACCGCTATGATAGCGCAAGAGGCGACGTCCACAACAATTAGGTAGAGCTGATGGAGGGCATGGTGTTCTATTCGAGGAACTGGTTGCCAGGCTCGACCATTGAGCGAAGGTTTCACCAGCAACTAGGGAGGCGGATGCACTTGTCTGAACAAGGTATCTAAAGGCGGGGCAGCTTGGCAGCGTTGAGTTCTACCTCCGTGACTCCATGTCGAGTTCATTGCCTGGTTCGAGATGGACAACGAGGAGACGGGGGTAGACCAGAAGCTCGATGGAACCTTGGGAGCATGGATGCTGGTCGGATGGAGGCAACCACACCCAATTATCAATAAGGCCAAATACGGCGGCACCCTCATGCGAGAGGGGCTAGGGTCGAGCGACAAGGTGCTCCTACTATCGAGTACCTATAGGAATTTATCCTTAGAGCATCTCCACCAGTTCCCCAATCCATATCCCCCAGTATAGCCATATTGGTGGCCACTAATCCTGGTTTTGGGGTTTGATAGAGGTGGAACTCCAGCAGTTCCCCAATAGTCATCACCAAAAGGGCGGGTCCCACCTGTCAGTTCATTTTTTTCCTTTCGTCTTCCCTCCGTCGTCCTCCCGACCCCTCTCTCTTTCCTCCGTCTCGCAGGCCGCATGCGCTAGAAGCAGCGGGGTGCCCAGCTCCTCACCGGATCTACAACCCTCTTCCCTGCCGAGCCAACACCTCACCGAATCAAAGCAGGGAGAGCATTTGGTGGCGCAGGAGAGAGGCCATTGAGGCGGCGCTCTGCCATCGTCGCCGCTGGTGGCGCGTGCTTTGCCTTGATGTCGGCCCCCCGCTACTCCAGTTCTAGACCGTGTCTCCCGCTCCAGCCTCGATGTCGGTCGCCCGCAGCTCGCCATGCGACACCACCAAGATGGAGCACCGCCCGCGCGGATGAAGGCGGGCGAGGAGTCGTGCGAGGCGGTCGCCATGGCCATGGCTCCACATTTACCGTGATCTGCTAGATACAAGCGGCGGCGGTGATGGTGCCCATGGTCTGCCTCCGAATCCCTTCTCCTCTTCTTCTCCGGCATGGCCCCAGGCCAAGGCGAGGTGCTGGTCTCGGGGGCAAGCTCGCCATGGTGGCCTTCACGCGCAGTTGGTCGAGGTCGTCTTCCCCAACGTTGACCTCTTCCTGCGTCGGTGCTTCCCCGACCCCTCCGGCGCCAACGACATGCTCGCACCCATGCGCGGCCGCTGTGGCCTGCATTTCCCTTCTCCGCGCGGTGTACTCGAACGAAGGAAGGAGATGACAGTTAGGCGGGGCCCATCGTATTGGGGGAGATCCAACTCCCCCTCTATTTGAGGGGAGATGGGGTGTTTTTTGGTGGCCACCAAGAAAAGGGAGCCATATTGGGGAGCTGTTGGAGGAAGAAATTTACTCCATCTCCCCCAATATGGCAGTTTTATGGGGATTGGGGGTCTTATTGGGGAATTGGTGGAGATGCTCTTAACAAGCCAATTTGTTTGTAATTGGTGAACTTTGAAAGTAGCAATTATACGAATTTAAGCTGTTGCGGGCATTGCAGGTTTACCGGAAGCTAAAGTGAACAAAGTGGGATGTTTTTTTTTAGAGAAAACAAAGTCGGATGTTAAATCTTTTTTTATCTCTCGTTGTAATACACGGGCATATTTGTTAGTGATTTTTATTTGGTAAATAGCAATATCCGAACCCTTCCCTTGCGCCCCCCTCCCCCTCGTGTCGTATTAGTTGACTGGTGTTGATTTGATGTCCGTACGCCATGGAAACGACATTTCCTAGCTTGCGCGGCTTTAGTATTCTTGGGGTTAACAGTAAAAGTTGTCCTCATCCTCCTACTTTTTTTTTTTATCCAAAGCCAAGGGACGCGCGTTGAAGGGGGAATGCATTTGGTCTGGAAAAGAAAGGAATACTTTGCAGCCTTTCGCTACAGCAAATCTGAATCACATTTCCTCAAGAAGGCAGGAACCATCAGTCCACCAAGATATATCCACTCCAGAAAGAGAGTGCACTGGTCACTGGTGGGAAGGGAGATGCTGCCCATTGGCGGGAAGGAGATCTCGGCGATGTGAAACTTCTCCGATCCAAGCCTCCGGGCGGTTGGAGTCTGCGTGCTACAGCGGCGTCGAGTTCTTGGCTGGACGTTGATCCGGGCGATGCTATGTTACCCGCCGGCTGACGCTCACTGCGCTGCGGTACGGACGATTACGGAGAGGAGGCGGGGGCGGGGGCGGGGGCGGAGCTCTCCGCCGACAGCGAGGGTGCGCTAATTGGTGTGCGTGCTCGCCATCAATGGCTTATTCACGGGGGCAGCTCGCTTGAACGCGCGCGATTAGCTCCCCCGCCAACCCAGCGAGGCCGCCAATCACGCAACGCTCCTCGATCTCAACGGCACCACTGTCGCTGGTGAGTTTTCTATCAAATTCCCACCTCTGTGCAATCCATTGGTAAGCTGATGAATAACAACCTCGCCTCCTCCTCGCCATGTGGCATCTCACATCATCATGCTTTGATTTGAGTTCTAGCTAGGCACCCGGCCATTCCAGAGTGTTTTCAATTGCTTCCATGTTCTTTTTTCTTTATAAAGCAACAAGCTTAGCAGAATGATGAGTATTTTACTTCTGCTCTAGTAAACTAGTACCGCCTACAGCATTATTTTTCCTCCTTCCGTAAATAGCATTCATGCTGTAAGACTTGAACTATTATTTTTTTTTTCTCTCTGTACTTCGCAAGGACCATAGAGTTGGGATTCAGTATCTAATAGTATAAAATTTTGTACGTCTCATTTTGGTATTCCTGTAACCTGTATGATAGATATGACATGAAGATCCCACCCTGCAGATTGAACTAGTATTCTAGCTTTCATCAGGTTCGTTCAGTGAGTTACATTCAATTAATTGCTGGACCTTTTGTTTTATAGCGCGTATAGGAAAAATGAGAGAGGAAAAATGACATGGACACATCCTGCCAGAAAGTATTAGAATAGAGAAGCATTTAAATTTTGGATATGCCATTTGGTATCTCTTCCCGGCATAGGCGGACTCACCGCCCGGCGAGTCCGGCCAGCCGCCCGGGCTCATCAGATGAAAATGCAATGAAATACTATGTTATTTGAAGGATTCAAAATATATTTTCTATAGCAAATATTCATCGTAGTAAAGTTTGCCCAGGCTCTAATCTTTGGCTGGGTCCGCTACTGCTTCCCGGCCTTTAGTTGTCTGTGGTGTTAACTGTTCTCTTAATAATGGAGGATATAGCAGATATCAAGCACTTGTTTCCCAAAGGAAGTAATAAAATTGAATGGACCACAATGAGTCAATGTATTATGCATATGAGCTGCTTCAATTCTTCGACTATTTTACCTACTGTTGACGGCATGATAAATGTTTGTATGGACAAGCTAGCTACTAGACATGCCCCTTAAAAAAACTAGACATGAAAAATCTATTAAACTGTTTGCTATATGCATCACTGAATGCACACTGATCTTTGTCAAATTATATATAGTACACAGCCAAATCAACCCTGCATGTTCATCATATGTAACTTATATTTAGATTCTGAGTTCTGACTTACTGTTCACCGCTATATACAGCCATGCATCAGATTTATCCTGTGAGAGCTCCTAACCATTACATATATATGACTTAGCCTACAATATCGACATCATGCATGAAAGTACTAGGTAACTTGTCCAGTTCTCCGTATGATCTAAGATTGAATCAATGAATACTTTGATTAATTGACTTCCCTGTCTTTTTGCAGGTGATTGGCTCGGACTTGGATGATTCTTTATTTCATTTGCAGTTTGGAATTGACAGCCACAACAACAGTTTATGATTTGCTCTGAAGCCCTAATAAGGTCAACTCAAGGGCAAATCTCTTTCCCATAGTGTTCTATTAACAGATTAACTTATCACAAGCATGTGGTGTTTTAAATTTTAATAGGTTGCTCATCATTCCATTCTTTTTTTTATGTTAGTGAACTTTTATATACAGTTGATTTCCAACATACTATATTGCAAAGTAATTGGTATGCCCTCCATCCAACAAAAACTTACAATTCTAGGTTTGTATGAAAATATGAAAAAATATTCCATAATCGATGCAATGATACTTATTTGGTATGATAAATGTTAATGATATTTTGTATAAATTTGATCAAATTTATAATTATTTGAGTTCTTAGAAAGTGATAATTGCACTCTTTTGGGGGTAGAGTAAGTTTGTATCCTTGTTTATAAAAAAATGGTTTGGATACACAGAAATGAGTATGTTTGTTCAAGTGTCTAGGTTGTTCTTAGTTAGAAGAATTTTTAAAGAGCGAACCTGTGGTGTATGGCTAGTGCAAAACGGTTTGGTCCAGCTTTTGACTGCTGCCTCATAATGGTTATTATTTGAGCTCTTTTACGGTGGTTGGGGTACTTCCTGGTATCTCTTGATTCCTAAACAATTAGTTAGCACTAATTAATTATATGAGGTGAAGGTTACTATGGTAATTGTGTCTCTCCCACCTCCCCTTTCTCGCCCTATTCCCGTCACCCCTCCCAGTGGACTGTCATTATAGGCGTATGTTCCGGTGGTTTTGCATGTTTTATTTTCTTGATTGAATCAAGACAATTTTCATTGACAAATTTAACGGCTGGATGGAGAAACATGGATCTGGTTACATATTGTTTTAAATTATTTCAAACTTTCTTAAATAGCCAATGAAGATATATGTATGTGTGTTAACAATTAGCATTAGCAGCCGACGGGGACCAAGGCTGAAAGCCTGGCAGTCATGGAACGACACAGGTGCGCCATATGGCCTCCCCGGCGACGGCGCTGAGAGCAGCAGGGCGCGTGGCTGGCTCCGGTACCTGAAACCGCCGGCGTCACCGACACGGCGTTCTTGGACGCGACGCAGCCCATGGCGGCGGCGCAATACCATCATGCGCATGCGCCACCAACCGTAGGCCGAGGTCACGCACGGACACGTGCCAAGATCGGCGCGTGATCTTCATGAGTAGGCTCCTTCTCCGATCTCGAGCAGCGGCGACGGCCGCCGGCAGCGGCAACAGAGATCTCACTCCTTCTTGCTTAATGAAAAACGCGTCGAAAGACGTCGTCTAAAAAAAAGAGAGATCTCATTCCCGAGCAGCGGGATCGTAATATGAGAAATACATTTCCCGAATCACAGTACTCCAAAGATTATGCCTTTATTATACATTTACTATACTATCCTTAATTATATAAACAAATTTCAAAATTAGAATTATCACAAAATTTTTTAGACGCTGGTCTCACCAATTTTGGTATACACCTGGTGCGTATGGGCCCACCATTTAATACACACTTGGTGCGCGCCCGGTGCCTCTTAAATTGGTAACTCTTGGTAACTATGTCTTTTTAGCCGTTGGATCGAGCGTCGTGAGCCATCCAATTTTCGACAACCATTGTAAAATTTCTCTTGTTATTTAGTTGATCTGCTAGACGTTTTTGAGTTCTGGGTACGTGTTCCTTGAATAAGTAAGGTATGGTGCGTGTGAGTTTGTTTATCTTGTAAATATTTCTCTCTTTAATGCAATGACAATATGATACATAGATTTTCTACATGTTGGATGATTAAAAATACATTTTTTGTTACACTCATATACATGAGGGGAAAGCTATAATAAAGCATTATAATGCATTGAAGCAGAGCTGGGGACGACTGAGCAATGTGTAACACAACACATGCCAAAGGTTGTAATAGGTCAGTTTTTATTTATTTATTTTGCCCACAGAATAACCCTTTACCTTATATGGTTTTTTTAGAGTTCGATTACCTTATATGGTTTGAAGTTTTGACAAAACCTACCTGACATCTTTTAGATCTATTAGGTAACATTATTGCTGCTAAATGTTAACATAATTTTGATACATCCACCTTATAGATCTCACATAAAAAAGATGTTCTTATGGATGCTTCATTTCTTTTGTACATGGTCTGCTTCTATTAATTTAATACTAGATTACCAACTCTAAAATGCTCTGTTAGCAGTAATATTATGCATTTGCAAAGATATAGAATTTTATAGACCAAAATAGTAACTAACAGTGACATGTGGTAAACGTGATTTTTATAGACCAAAATAGTATTATGCATTTGCAAAGATATAGAATTTTATAACAATTGGTGTGAATGTATTATCTAGGGTTCTTCTGCACACAATTGTACATAGTTCTGCATCTCAGAAAAGGAGAGAATATTATCTGAAATTTTCTTGTTCCAAACGAACATTGTTTTTTTTAACAGACAGCGTTGGTATGGGCAGACAGAAGAATATAGAGGGAAAAGGGGGATGGCACGCAGTGGCTTACAGATAATAAACTACGTCAGCTATATATCGTAACACACGAGGAAGAGGCCCAAGGTCAGATATATCTATGGTACTATAAAAGCTCTGTTGCTTCATTCATCAGGGACGACAGCTTGGAACTCCAACCTCTGATCTGAGCTAGCTGTCAGCTGTTAACTTTTGTAAAACTGAGTGAGTATTTATACTAGTGTTCATGACCAATTAATATAATGCCAAGTCAGTCAACATTTTTTGTCTTATAGCATGTGCTGAGTGCTAACTGATTCCGACGCAAGATAGGAGTCTGCACTCTGCAGTACGTGGTTCTGTAACCAAATGAAGAAATTACACTTCCTCCATCTGTAGATGTGACCACAACACAAGCTTAATCTATGTTGATTAAATAGCTACGCACTGATTTTGTCATATATAATAGACCTTCTGAGTGATTGTTTTCCACATGCTGGTATTATAATGATTTCATTTGATCAATATTTCTAAGAAAACAACTTTTAACCATCTTGATCTTCTTGCATTCCATCTCAGCAGTCCTGCATCTCAGACCTACTGTCATATTTTTTGCAATAGTGCTAATATGCACATGGAACTGATTTATGCCTAGTGGAGTACAGTAACCAATTTATTTATATATGAGCTTCATTAGTAGTTACTCGTATTGGTTTATTTCATATTTTTTCCCTATTATACATCTTTCTACTTACATTATAAGAGGATTATTACTAATAATCTACTAATTTATTGGAGACTTGGAGCAGTAACAAATGAATGTCTCTAGGAAGGAAAATTTTTTTGGTCAAAGATGGCGGAGGCATATAGTTTGTTTGATTATCTGACGATTGATCTATGCTTCTGCATACTACAATAAATAAAAGTACAACGTACTGTACGACACTGAATTTCTTTTCTTTTTTTGCGAAAGAGACTGACTGGATTTCTTTTGCTCCAACCAAGCCTTTTTTTTTTTTGCATGAAATGTCCTAAATTTTTTCATTTGTGTTATACTACAGGGGCGTCTAGGCCGGCTAGCTGCAGAAGGAACAGTTCTTCGGTACTGTGTGTAGTGTGCTGCTCAATGTACGTATTGATCCTGATGTGTGGTACACACTGTGGTACACTGGTACGTACGTATGCCTGTTACATAGATACAACTTTTGGTCGTTTTTTTTATTTTTTTGAACACAAAGTACTACTACTTCAGATGACAAGACTAGATACATGTGCACACACTGTTTGTCCTAAGCCCAGTACAACATGTGACCTTGACATGTACAATTTACGTGCACAACAGTTACAATATTACTGGCCCTTCGCGGTGATAAAACGAGAACAACGACTGCAGTTCCTTGTTATGATAGCGGAGAGGTGGCCAAGAAGGACTTCGACATAAACACAATATAGGTGGCCTTTTCCCCACGCATGCAATTCCTTTTTAGAGTATATATATGTTCTCCATTGTTTTTTTATTTTAGCTGTGAAATTGCACACATTATTTATTCTTTATATGTGTGTGTTAATTGTTTCTCGCATATACTATCAACCACTTATGGTTTTTGAGAAGTACTAATGAATTTGCGATCTGTTCTACACAACCGGATAGATGGTGTTTTTTTCCTAGTGTTAAGCACGTGTTTAATTAAGAAGAAGATTAGAAGCATACACGGCCTACATCTCATCAAAACGAGATGCCAATAATGATAAGGTTGATCATAAACAAAAGACACCACAACACCACAGGACGGTAGAAAGCACATTGGTTTGGTTAACTAAGAAACTAATTGTGCAACCAAGTGCCCGGTCTTAGTTACAATTATTCTATATTCCTTAGCACTAGATTTAACTAGTACCACAAAATATTGGGTGCAAACTATCTATTTGGTGTAAACGTAGGAACAACCCCGGCCAATGCACAACTATAAGTTTTTTTTTTTTCCAAAATGATGCATATCAACTGTGTATCCTATCTATAGAATAGATGTATATTATTGCAAAAAATTGAGGTGCAAACTCAATGCACAAATATATATACATGTGAAAATAAAAAATTCAAGCATGTGCATTGGGAGGCAAAATTCTTGTGAGTTTGTGTTCTAGTATATATGCACTTAATGTGATAAATTACACTTTTAGAAAATAATTTTGCATGTTAGATTTTGTGACAATATATATATCTACAGATCTGTCATTTTTTGTGAAAAATTCTACATGTGTTTTCTAGAGGTTTTCATGATTGCACCAAATATTTTGCCATTTACTCCTTCCATCCATGAAAGAATGCAAATATAGGATATGTGCAAGTCAAACTAGCATAAGTTTGACCAAATTTATAGTAAATAGTATTAGTGTTTATGTCCTCAAATAAATTTATTATATAAAAATATATTCTGTAACTTCTATTAGTATTTATGTTGTATCATGAATGTTAATACATTTTTTATATAACTTTATTAGCCAAAGTTCAAATTGTTTAACTTCTCAAAAAGCGAGAATTGCATTCTTTTGTTGGTGGAGATAGTTTAGTAAAAAAAGCTTGGTCCTGAAAAGCTCAATGAGGGGACTTTGAAAGATAAATGAGCCATTCTATACTCTCGTGGTGTTGTGCTTAAAATCTTAGTCACCAGCTTCGTCAAAACGATTACTATATCTAGTTCTCTATGTGATTTATCATTTATCTACCTGAACCCTCTAGTATTATATGCCGCTCATTCATATACAAATTAAATCTTAGAGATTTCATTGACAATCTATCTAGACAATAAGACCAATCTAGCTAGCATCCCTGTCAGAAAAATTAAATTCAAATGTAGGGATGATGTGTAACTACATAAATTTAAAATCAACCTAGTAGGTGAATTTAATACATTCTCAAAAAGAATACCTAGTAAACAAATTACAAAAAAAAAAAGTATACCGTCATATTACATTAATGGGAAAAAAATATGTTCATATTTGGAGACTGAAAGATGTGCATATATACAAGTTACCACATGTGCCAACATAGGAATCTTGGCAGGTATATTTTCCAGATAAATTTGTTAAATCGCAAAACCATCATGCTTATTTACATTTGTGCAACAAAAGTTCATATGTGCACAATAACAAAAGTGACATGGGAGCTTAATAAGCACACATATGCTTCCCACAGAATGCACTGGGGAAAAACAAGTCTATTAACACAATCTTGACAGGTATGCACATATGAGTTTATACACCTATTGGATCATAAAAGTGCACAAAACATAGTTTATTGTTTTTTTTTTTGACAAGAAAAGACTGTGGGGAAGTTTCCTCACAGTATTGATTTTTTTAGAAAATAGGCACCCAAATTCGCTCCCGACGGGATTCGAACCTGGATGGCTAGGTGTAGTGCCACATTGAGTCACCTAGCCAAGTGAGCCGGATTCACTTTCCTAACATAGTTTATTGTTGATACACCTAAGTTTATTAACATAACCTTGGCAGGTACGCATGTATGAGTTTTATACACCTTTTGGATCATAAAAGTGCAGAAAACATAGTTTATCGACACCCCCCCCCCCCCCCCCAAATTTTATGTTAGATGCCAATGTTATGTCTCACAGGACCTATATGGCTTTTGTCGTCGTTCAAGCAAAGTCTTCGGCTTGAAGAGCATAACATATTCAACTTAAGATTTGAACTAATTAATGAAGGATGCCATTGAGTGCCTCGGAAACCTTAGTACTCCCTCTGTCCAAAAAATAAACCAGCTTCATTCTAAAGTTGTCTTGAGTTGAACCATCTTCAGTTTAACCAAATTATATTAAAATCATCAACGATTACTATGAATAATTGAATATATTTCAATGTCTATGATACTACTTTAGTGTCATAAATATTTGTCTTTATGTATTTGTCAAAACCTAAAATTGACTCTGGACAATTTTATAAATTAATTATTTTTTAGAGCGAGGGAGTAATTAATAACCATAGCTTTCAACATATACTCTATGCAACTAAAAATTTTATTAATTAAGGTGAGTCAGATAGTAAATATGCATTAATCATGATGTCCAATGAAATAGCAAGAGTAGAAACTGATAGTTTGTATAAGTATAAAAATCACGCATGATTTTCTGAATGTGTGGAGGTGACGACATCCATAGAATTTAGTAGTGCCTACTCTACTTATGAAAGTGTAATCATCAGAAAATGACCAAAATATTGTTTTTAGCTAGAATTATTATTATATAGAAAAATACATGTGAGGCTTCAAGAAACTCCAGCAGTATATATGATGTCAACCTAGGGATGATAAAGAATTCGAGATATACAGATCGAAGTAGTAGCTTTAAGAAGCACGAATTGAATTTGCAGCTCATCAAGAAATAAAGTTTAAATAGAAGCAACTAGATAAATCATTAATAACATGAAGTTCTAACTCAACTGAATGATTTCGGCTTGTTTGATCCGTGCTGGTGTAACTATTTTATGAACAGCATCCCATGAACTACAAGACTATAATGTCAAGCCATTAGGTGAAGATTTTAACATTCATACGAACGGCATCATGCATGGATCCGGAAGAGAAGAAATTGAACTTGAGGGTCTTTTACCTAGTAAAAGCCTCTCCTTCATCATGTTATAGCTTCATCCTTCAGCAGTTTTTATTTTTCATTCTTTCATCGAACAACAGAACTATATAGCACTTACTTTGTGTTCGTCACCAGATACTATTTGGTCCCGTTCATCAGAGAGATTCAGTTTGGAAATTACAGAATCGACACAGATTAGTTCCATTAATGAATCACACAGTGCATGGTAGCTATATTACAACATCATGCGATGACCAAACTTAATCAGTTCATCGTCACACAGCCAATTACGAAAGTCTAGAAAGAGAACCACGCATAGATTAACACAACAAATTATTAAGGAGCTCATGGGAGAGAAAAGATAGATGCAAGTCGAAAGAGTAGTAGTACCTAGTAGTGCGCCCGTGGTGTTCAGTAGAAGCGTGAGTTCTGCTGAAAGACGACTCCACCGAGTTCCCATTGTTCTTGGCAGTAGTAGTTGCCGCCGCCGCCGCCGTATCCTCCTCCTCCGTTGCCAAAGCCTAGGACCACGTCGTTGCTCGCCCCTGTGATTTCTTGCATCCTTCCTCTATTGCTGAGAGCTGATGAACACCTCACCCTCTCCTCCAATTCATCAGCTGCCGCAGCACGCGGCATGTTCATGGACGACGATGATGAATGGTGGTGGTGGCTCAAATGGTTCGAGCTCGCCACTGAGGCAGACGTCGCCTCCACGTCAATTGCTGAAGAGAGCTTTACCCAACGCATCCGGTGCTTCTCCTCGGTTCGCTCCCTCGCCCTCTCCCTCGCCTTCGCCCTCGTCTCCTTGTCGGGGACCGGGTGCGCATTATTGCCGGATTTTCTTGGCGGCTTCGGGGTGGTCGCCGCCTTCCTTGACTTGGCCGGCTTCTTCTCGCTGCGGCCATCACCCTTGGCCTTCTGATCTCCTCCTCCCGGATGCTCCGCCGGGTTGTGCTGCTTGCCGTCGACGGAGAGGCTGCTGGAGCCGTCCTCCACGCACTCCGACGACGCGTCGACGTCGTTGGCCATGAGTGCCTGGATGGCGGGGTTGGCCTCGCGAATGAGCCATTTTATCGTCTTGCTGGGCTTGTCGAAGCCAAGCCTGTCCTGGAGCGCGAAGAACTCGCGGGCGACGTCAAGGGAGAGCCGCATCCGGCGGTCCCTCATCCCGCGAGCGGTGCGTATCTTGCTGTGCCGGTCTTTCCTCGCCGCGTCCACCGCCCCGTCGAGGCTGGCGCTGACGCCAGCGCCTTGTGCACCACCACCACTGGCGCAGGCGCCCAGCTCTGTGGACGGCGCGGGCGCCTGCTCCATCAGCGACTGCACCGGCAGCTCCGGCGAATTGATCACGGCTTGTGGAGGGGTGGCGTCGGCGGCACTACCGATCTGGTAGCTCAGGTGAAAGCTGGCGTCGGCGGAGGCGGCGAAGGGTGGGGAGCATGGGTAGTAGTAGAAGCTGCTTGATTGGTCCGGCGTTGGGGAAGGCGGGCTGAGCAGCTGTTGGTAAAGCGGTAAGTCCATGGGGCTTGTGGAATCACAGAAAGGAAACATGTGCTTTACTGATGGGACTCCAAGGCCCCCTGATGCCTCTCCCCAGACTGGCACTAAGTGCAGTGTGTGTCCGATCTATGAGACTACTGCTATGATAGATAGAGTCGAGACTACTGCTATGATAGATAGAGGCAGGAGTGTGGCCTATGTCCTATGATCAGATGTATCCGGCCATGCATAAGGTCTAGGTTTGTTTCAGAGGTTTCAGAGGTAAGAGTTAAAAACTGACCTGGTGATCATACCATCTCCCAATGCAGGTGCAAGGAGAGGAGGAGGAGGAGGAGAGGAAGCATCATGGGCTCATATGCTTAGGCTGTGTAGGAGACCAGGCTGCTTAGGCTGTGTAGGAGACCAAGCTAGCTAGAGAATTGTGCTTAACCCTGGGGCATATTTTCTTTTACTATGAGAGTGAGACACTGAGGGCCGTGCCATCTTATAGAGAGAGAGGGCCGTGCCATCTTATAGAGAGAGACAGGAGGGCGCTGCCTGTTCGTGTGGATGAGATGGGGTGTGAGGTGAGGTTCAGGAGAATACAAGGACCTGCACTATTGGGGAGGAAAAGCTGCGTGCATGTTGAGACGCTATTGGCTACAAGTGACCTAGTACATTTATTGGCCAGATGGGGGCGGCCGTCGTAGCTGCAGACTCCAGTACGATGGACGTGCGCCTCCTTGAAATCCTTCTTCAGGAAACCAAAGACCGTGTATTTTGGTAACATCCATAGGAATTGTTTATTTGAGATGTATTATATTAGTATATATATACATTGAACATTGTGCGAGCTCCCGATACGCTCGGCAAAGAGGAGGTATCAAAACAAAGGACCAGTGATGTATGTATTGGTATGCTAACATAGTATATAGTAACATGGTAGGGGACCGATGGACCGATGTGGTCATCATATGGGTCGGTTTCAACATTATTAGGCATATGGGACCTGCTGTATGAGTTGTGAACTTGTGATAGATAGTAGATCCAGTGTTTATGACTGACCATACAACATGATCCATTCGAGCGAAAGGCCCCTAGCCTAGTGGTTAAAGCATCTGAGTAGCACCCAACAGATCTGGTTTCGACTCCCCGTGCGAGCGAATTTAAACGGGTTTGCATTATCAAAAAAATTTAAAAAAATAGGCTGTGGTTTTCCTTGTTGACTTCGGTCAAAACATGATCCATTCGACAACAAATAAAACGGACTGCTTGCAGGGAGTAAAAAATTGTCTTCCTTTAATCACGTAGCACTCTGCGATGCAAAATGTTATGTTTGTAAACTCTAATATGTTTGTAAACTCATTTGGCTTTGAGAGCCAACAATTATTATAGTGCGTAGTTGGAGGGTTCTCTCTTCCTCCGTTTCATCAGAAAAATATGTCTTGCAATACGAAATGTGTGATCGTTCTACTCACTAAAGTACCTTTATATTTATTGGCATATATAAAATTATAGCTGAATAAATTGATAAAGGTAAAACGGTATAGATTTGGTTTCAAAAGTTTTCTTGTAGAAGGGAAAGGGGAATTTTGAAGCCAAATCTATACCATTTTACTTTTATCAAAAGCTTTTGAAGTCAAATCTATATTGTATTACTTTGATCAATTTATTCAACTATAAAGTCTATACCAACAAATATAAAGGCACTTCAGTGACTAGAACCATACCTTCACACATTCCGTATGTCGGCGTCAAGTATTCGACTTTGAAAAAACATGGATTTATGGCGTGATGGAATGTATTACCGTCAAGAATATATTCGGTTCGCTTCAATGGGCAGCTATCGTACTCTTTCTCACCTTAGCAAGGCCTTAGGCAAGGAGACCCTATGTCTCCTTATATATTATTCTCAGCTTTGTAGAGGGGCTATCAACTTTGTTAAACAAACAAGTTGCCAAGGGCCATCTAGAGGAACGTCACATTTCTAGGCATGCTTTGGGCAGTTACTTGTGAACTGAAATGAAGAGCATACCAAAACCATGAAGAATATTTTGAATATCTATCACTGGGCAATTAATCAGTAGTAACAAATGCAGCACTTTATTTGGTCGCAGATGTTTTATTGCTAATGTCACTATAGACACTATAGGACTTTTAGGGGAAATGTATCATGGGCTACTTGTTTCAAAAGGGAAAATGGTGAATGGTAAATTCAAAATTTTCATAGAAAGATTCACCAAGTGAGTCAATGACTGATCAAAGAAATATCTATCTATTAGCAGCAAAGGTGAGTGTTTTAAAATCGTCTGCAAGTTGTAGTGAGGATCTTGAATAAATGATAAGAAACATCTAGTGGAGTGATGAAAATGAAAGAAAAAAGGTACATTGGCTAGCCTGGGACAAAATTTAGTACAACAAAAACAAAGTGGAGAGGCATTAACTTAAGAGATGGCCAAAAAATGTTCAACTTAGCTCTCCTTTCTAAGCAAGCTTGGCGCCTAGTACAAAACCCAAACAACTTCTGTGCAGAGGTGCTAAAAGCAAAATACTACCTGATTGGCAATATGATGGATACCAACATCCCTAAAAATCCTCACAAGTTTGGAAAGGCATTGAACGTGGTATAGAACTTCTAAAAGTGGTTTTATCTGGAGAGTTAATAATAGACAAGGAAACCTAATTTGGAGAGACAATTGGATACCCTGATACGACTCTTTAAAAATTTCAAGCATGTAATTAAACTCAAGAGTTCAAAGAATGGTGGATGTAATGCTTCATAATCCTATGGGCCGAAATATAACCTCAAAAGAAAGACTTCAGTCTCCCATAAAGTGAAAGAAATCCTTGGCATTAGAATCCTAGAGTAAGAGGGGGAACATATTTTTGTTCGGGACTTAGAGAAAAATTATGACGTTTTCTTAATGAGAAGTTCTTACGTACTGTGGACTTCAAATCCCATAAGACGTGGTATAAGTATCTCCGCTAATAGGAACATTTTCAATGCAATCTACAAAACTAGCCCTCGACACCCTAGGAGTCCAAAGCAATAGACTGGTAAAGACACAACATACTCCTAGTCAACATGCTCAATTTGTGGAGCAGAACCTAAAAATGGGCATGACACCATGGTACACTAAACAAAAAAGCAATTGTGCTGAGATATGCTCTTCGACATTCCTGGGACCGCCCTAGTGATCGATCCAATCTTCAATTAAACACGGCCAGATCAGCTGATTGTTTAACTTAATAGAGCCATCAGAGATACTAGCGTATTGTTGATGCTTCTATTTTGAAGGATTGGGTACCACAAAAACAGTCAAGTTTGGGAAAAGTGAATCCACCCTTCTGTATTTGTGGTATTCTTGTGGCTTCGCTAAGTTGAGTTGCAGCTAATGTCATATCTTTTCCAGCTAAAAGACAAATCAACTTGCCTCTCTAATATACTTCAAGCCCCCTGGAAGATAATCTTTTTGATCATAAGAAGTATCCATGGCTGCCACCTCCTGTTGGATGGATAAAATTAAATGTGTATACTAGCTATGACCATATCAAAGATAAGCATGAACAAGTTTAGTTGTAAGGAATTATTTGGGTGCCATGATCATCTCAAGTTGGTCCTATGATAGTTTTTGTGGCTCTGCCAAAGAGGTGGAATATTTAGTAACCGAGAAACTGCAAAGCCCTCCTATCTTTCTTGGGGCCAATCTATGTGGATTCAGATTGCCAAAATATTGTCCAAGCACTTGTGGTAACTTAAACTAATCTGCCAACTACTACAGCACAGAAGAAACAAAGAGAATCTCAATTCTCTTCCAAGACTTCAAAATCTCAAAAATGCTACCAAAGTGCTAGTGGAGTGGCCCATGAATTGGGACGGCTTAGTAGGGAAGTGTTTGGTTTGGTTTTGTATCACTAGTAGAGAAACAACTTTTTCGTCGATGGCCAAAAAATATAGTCCCAGTTTGAAACTGCACACCAAGAGTAAAGAGATGACTTTCTTTAGTCCCGGTCGGAATGGTTACCAAGACGTCTTCGTGTGGTGTCGATGCGAGAGGCTTTAGTCCCAGTTTGAGATATGAATCCGGACAAAAAGTATTTTTGTCCCGGTTTGAGACACGAACCTAAGGTGCCTTTAGTTTTGGTTTGAGACATGAACGCGGACTAAAGGTGCCGCGAGAGTGAACTTAAATGAAGAGTGTATCTTATCTAAGTTAAATATGTGATGGAGTTGAGATGGTAGTGCAAGGAAGAGGCAAAGTGGGAGGTCTTAAATTTGAATCTCCACAACCCCGAATTCGTTTTTACTCAACAGGCGCCTTTAGTCCGGTTGTAAGAACCGGGACTAAAAAGACCTTTAATCTCGATTTCGCAGTCCCAGTTCCCAAAACTGGGACTAAAGGCAATTGAGAACCGGGATTGAAACCTCATTCTCTACTAGTGTGTGCCAACATGGTTTGTCTTTAGTTCCAGGACTGAAACCTCATTCTCTACTAGCGTGTGTCAACAGCTTTACAAAATAATTGTAAACAAGATATGTCATATTTATATAAGCTCTCCATCTCCCTTTTAGAAAATAATGATACGCACATAATTCAAGCCATGTTTAATGGTCTCACGTGAGTTCTGAGGACGATCCGGCAGAAGTATAGTGGTACTGTTTATTCCTAGGTCTTCCTTTTAATAGAAAGGTTTTAGTGCCTTCAAAAGAAACTAGCTTTTGTTTGTTTTTTCAGTTTTTTTTTTTTTTTTTTTTTTTTTTTTTGCGCCATATGAGCGCATCCTCCCATTCCCTTTAAACATATACAACACTACAAAGGCAAACATGCATGGTTTATAATAATTACTTGACGATGCACACAGTTCCATTGCATTATTAGTTTTGGAGTGTGAACTACACTCAGGTCCCACTAGCGTTCAGAAAAAAAAAACAATTGAGGAAAATGTCAAAATCTGACCTTTACTAAGAGGCTCATGTACGTACTTTATGGGCAACTAGGCGCATCTTAACCAATATAAATATAATATAGTAAGCAGATAATATATCCAATATGCACATTGTGTATGTGTGTCCACATCTATATGTATATATCCATCATTGCACGGTAAGAACATGTTCCCTCATTCTAAATTATAAATTACTTTAACTTTTTATTATATATTATTTTTATTATTTACTTAGACATAGTGTATATCTAAGTGTATAACAAACATTATGTATCCTGAAAAGCCAGCGTTTTGCATATAGTTTAAAATGGAGGAAGTATATTATATATATGCTATCACACAAATATGCACCTGTGGATGCATGGATCACACTACTCTGACCAAAAGGCCCTGTGCCTCGTTCTGTTTTGCCAAATAATTGGTGAACCATTGGATCGGTTGCTGCTGATGGTAGAGCCAAACCCTAGCATACAGATAATTCTTTGCGGAATTTTTTTCACCAACAAGGTGTGCAACTAACTATGTAAAAAAAAAATATGCGTATGGGTGGGTGTGTCATCACGATCAGGTGTTGACTGAATTCGGTCTTGGTCCATTTTATTTGGAGTTAAATAAATATAGATCAATATCATTTCCATTTTTTTACTTTGATGAGACTTTGAGTAAGATGGCCCCATGTTTATTTGCTTTGGCTAATGAGAAAAAACATTACTGCTGCTGATGTTCATAGGGGTGTTCAAATTACCTTTAAAAGATGGTTGTATAGAGAGCTGAGGGAAGAATGGGAAGAGATATATAACAAGGCAACTTCCTTTTGTTTAAGCAGTGATCAAAATGATAGAGTGATATGGGTGATGGGGAATAAGAAGAAGTTTTCTGTCAAATCTGTCTATGAGATTTTAACTAGTGCTAATTCTGGAATGCACAATAAAAGAATCTGGAAGAGAAAAATTCTAGAAAAAATCAAGATGTTTTGTGGCTCTTATCTAATGATGTTGTTTTGACAAAAGAAAACATGAGAAAGAGAAATTTTTTTTTTTTTTTTTTTTTTGGGGGGGGGGGGGGGGGGGGGGGAGAGAGATCCTACATGTGAATTCTGTGATTGCATTGAAACAGCCTCACATTTGTTCTTCCAATGTCCTGCTATTAAGATTGTATGGATGATTTTGCTCTATGTTTTGGAGCAAATAATACCCCTGGTAGTTTTGAGCAAAGTTGGGCATGGTGTGAAAAATGGTTTAAATTTGGGAAACAATATCATGCTTGGAGGATTGGTGCCATCTGTTAGGCTGTTTGGAAATGCAGGAATAGGGCTATGTTTGATAAAAAGTTGTTAAAAAGCCCTTTGAAAATAATATGTCATGCTGTTTCTCTCATGAAATATTGGGTAGGCTTGTATGGAGAATTGGATAAGAAACAACTGGAGGAAGGAGTTGAGGCTATGCTGAAGGTGGCTAAAGAAATGCTGGCAAGGCAAACTGATTATCAGGCTAATTGTCTGCTATTACAAGCGGTTGAAGATCAGGATACTGATGAAGATTAAAGCTAATCATTCAGAAGATGGGAGTGGAACATCAAGGCTGATTTGATGGAATCATTGGAGAACCTTTGTGCATGAAGAAGAGATCAATATGTGTGGATGCAGCCTGGAAGGGCTTCTTTTTTTGTAATCTCAAAGTGTATGCTGAAGGTGGCAAAAGAAATGCTGGCAAGGCAAACTGATTATCAGGCTAATTGTCTGCTGTTACAAGCGGCTGAAGATCAGGATACTGATGAAGATTAAAGCTAATCATTCAGAAGATGGGAGTGGAGCATCAAGGCTGATTTGATGGAATCATTGGAGAACCTTTGTGCATGAAGAAGAGATCAATATGTGTGGATGCAGCCTGGAAGGGCTTCTTTTTTTGTAATCTCGAAGTGTAGTTGTTAGTTCAACTGTTTCTTTTTCGCTGTAGCTTGCCGATATGGCTCTGGCGCATGATGGTTTTTTTCCTGGGAGGTTTATGGTTCCCCAGATGGGAAGTTTGTTAAAACTCTAAGGTTTGTTCAGTCGGTTCAGTAGAATTTGCGGTCTCGGTGGCATTTTAGGCTCGACTATCTGAGATACCTGTCATGTAATCCTCTAAAAACTCTTGTATTTCTGTTTTTCAATGAGAATGGAAATGGGATGCCCCGGTTGGAAAAAAAATCCATTTTTTTACTGAAACATCAAAAGTGATATATCATTCTATGATTTTAGCACAGTTGTCATTTTTTAAACATTTTCATTTTTTTTTTGGTTCGCTTGCCTTTGGAAAAGGAAAAACTTGAAAGCACAGGCACGCACGCACACCGTACCGGCAAATAAAGGGGATCCAAAGTAGAAACTAGGGCCTTGTTTAGTTCCGGCCTAAATTGGGAGTTTGCATAGTGCCGTGTCAAATCAGCGCACTGTAGCATTTCGTTTGTATTTGGTAAAAATTGTCCAAATTTTGACTAATTAGGCTCAAAATGTTCGTCTCACAAAGTACAATCAAACTGTGCAATTAGTTTTTGATTTCATCTATATTTAGTACTCCATGCATGTGTCGACATTTTGATGTGATGGGGAATAGGAATTCTGCATAGTGAATTTGGTGGCAAATTTGGGGATCTAAACAAGGCCTAGCTAGAAAGCGCCTCCACTACCTGAAATCCTGAATTCGACCCCGGTCAAAATCCTACACTGCAAAACACTGAACATAGTATCCTCCAAAGAAATAAGTTCTGACCACATGTAATAGTCATGTAGCTAGCTTCACTGCACGCTAGCAGGCTAGTAGCTAGAGGTGACTAGCATTTCGTAGAGTGAAGTCGAGCCGCATTATATTGGGCGATAGCCGTAAAATTTGAAACTAGCCTTTATTTGAATGACTAAACTAAATGAGCACGCAGTGAGAGGGTCCATAGATATGATAATATAACGCATGCTACCTGCTCTATCGAATGATAAAACAGCTCTTTCTATTATGCATTTCCGAAAAATATTTTAAAGTTATTTTATTTGGGCTCTAGGTTTTTCTTTTCTTGAACAGCCTCTACGTACGTATTATATATTAACCATTCACATGTGATAGCAATATTATTAATCACTCTCTATATATATATATATATATCTTTTGTGTTCATTTTAATTATCTACTACATCACATATGATTTCCTTTTGTGTGGTACATACGGTGTCACATAGGTTCCCGATAAGTGTCGGCAAAGGTTGTGAGGTGGACATTTATAATCTTAAATTTGTTACAAGTGCGAGATGAGAGGCCCAAAATCTACATGATTATCAGCAAGAAAAAAAAAGGCATAAACTTTAGTGCTTTTATTTAAGGAAATGGACTCCATGGGCCATTTAGTTTGGATTTTGGTGTTTGATGATCAACATGACCAGTTGGTTAATATTGTTTGCTAGTGTTTTTGGTATACATCAAAGGATGCAAAGTGCACTTAGACTTAGGCAAATCCGGATGATCAACACCTCAAGTAAGAAATTAGAAGACATGCTGAAGATATACAAGTATATGCAAAAGTCCAAGACACAAGATGGAAGAAGCCCGGATGACGAGACACGCGAAGGAAAAAGGAGCTCTCGGTCAGTGCTACACAGACAGTGTGCTCAGAGGGAAGAGCAATGCACATTGTGTGCACTGGAAGACGGTTGCAGCACATGTAGGAGAAGGTCGTGCAATGTCTGATGGCACATCAGACATCACATAGGACGCCCAATCTTCAACGGTCGGCAATGGCTAGAAAGCCAATGGCTAGCTAACGTGGATATACATACGTGACCCGTCCGATGGGTGCAACGTACGGACACGTCAATGCAGTATATGCGAACTCCAATGGGCAGTATGCAATGGAGGAGGGCTATATATAGCACCCCAACCCGGGAATCTGAGGTGTGTGGGAGTTGGAAAACATGCCAAGGCTCTAGTGCTATCCACACATGCTTGGTGCTTAGTGAATCACTGATAGTTTATGTGGTTTTGCGAAGTGTTTAGGCTAATTTATTAGACCGCTAATAATTGTGCTTTCTCTAGGTTTAGCCCTAGTGTTTAATTAGGTTTGCATAGCTCTTGCTATTATGTGCCTGCGCTCACCATGTTTTTACACTAGAGGGCTTGTAGTCTTGCGAGATCAGACCAACTACATTATTTGTGGTGTGGCAGTCATTGTGTACTAGCGGAAACGAAGCACGCAACAGTTTGGCTGCTCAATAAGAAAGACGATAGGAGTGGTCCAGGAAATGCTATTCCTATGACCACTTACGTGTGGAGAACGTCTGAGGCTATCCATTAAGTTACACAACCAGGAGCTTCGGGAAGCATGAGCTTCTTGATGCCTCGGTAAAAGTTCTGGAGTCGTTGATGGGAGTTTGGATCTCTGTTGTCCTTTTGCCGGCCACATTTATATTATGTACTCCCTCCGTTCTAAAATAAAGTCGCTTTGACTTTTTTGGTATATTCATTTTACTCTTCATCTAGATCTTACATATGTCTAGATACATATCAAAATGAATGTATCAAAAAAGTCAAAGTGACTTACAATTTGGAACGGAGGGACTACTTTGGTTGTGTACTTACTTTATATCTTAGTTTGCTAGGTTTGATAAGATTGGAAACTAGGCCGTATAACTTTTTTCGGTGAATAGTAATATCAAGCCATGTACAAGCCAGGCCTCTGAAACGATGAGGTCCTACGTGAGCTCTTCCCCGACGGCCAACGGACGCGGAGGCACCGCGGCAGCCGCAAGCAACCCGCCGACCAAAGGGTCGATGCCGGGGCTTGCAAGCCAAGTTGTCTAATATGTGAGTAGTCCTCTTAAAACATACCGAATAGGGAGGACACGCTTCATGTAATATCTTAACCTTCCAACCGTGCTACGACGCCGATGTAAAAGACTATTCTTCTTAAATACAAAGATGTATAAATCTTTTGCGTATTCGAGAATTTTTTTGACGGTGAAGATATAACAACACATAGATCGAGGACTTAGTTTTTAGTAGTACATTGAAGTTGCCTAACTCTCCCATTTTTAGCCGTCACATGTGTGGGGCAGTCAAGTCGTTTTTCGTATTCAAGGTGACAAGAGCCTGACTCACTTGGCTAGATGATTCAATGTAGCACTACACCTAGCCATCCAGGTTCGAATCCCGTCGGGAGCGAATTTGGGTGCCTATTTTCTAAAAAAATCAGTAATGTGGGGAACTTCCCCACGGTCTTTTCTTATAAAAAAATAATATTTTTCCATCCGCACAGGAGTATACGCACAAGTGGTGCTGATGCCCTACTGCTCGTGTACGATCCCGACATGGACCACTGTTGACGACATAAGTGCGGTGAGACCAACTTTTAGTGTGGATAGACGAACATGCTGAAACAAATCATGCCTAGATTCGTGATCAAGAACTACAGAAGTTTGGAAATATTGGGATACAGGCAAGTGGCAGCGCGGCATGCATTTCGATCGATTTGCATTGGTGCAGCACACTCTGACAGTGATAAGCTGATTGGACACTAGTGTGTGTTTTTCTTGCAATAAGTAAGTGGCTCATTGCCGCAATTCGCACCGGATCGTCTCGTCTGATCCATTTCTTGGGAAAGAGTGCGTGCGTGATCGAATGGTGGCGCGCGCGGCGTGCTAGCTAGGCCAGCAGCTACAGGGAGAGAGGCAGACGACGGCCTTTTGCCACACCAAAGTGGAATTTGCCTCTGGTCTCAATTGCATGCCGTTATTGGGGCACACGTTTCGGGATGCCAGAGGGAAGCGGACACTGGCATAACTGTAGCCTAAAGCAGAAGCAGCCATTGACAGTGACACCGTGCTTGCTCACAGGCACTTCTGTAGACACACAGTCCGACTCCATTCTCAACAGATGTTTGGATGATATATGGAAATTGATCCTTTCTCGCCTGGTAGAAAGCATGGGAACCTTTTATTTTTTCCCCTGAATTCATTCATAGACGCGGCAATCGATCATCAGTTGTGCCATGTACTGTATGTAGGTGAAGCTTCCGTGAAATGCGGTCCTGAGGTCGTAAAATACGTACAGTAAGCCCTAAGAATAGAATAGATAGCGGTGCGCTAGACGGGGAGAAACAGTATGATTTCATGGGATCATCGACTCTCTTTACCGGTTTACCGAGCCCCCCTACCGGAGTAGAGTACTGGCTACTACAGTCCTGGCAGCATGCATGCATGCATGCAACAGATTCTGGTCATGCTGCTAGCTGCTAGCACGAAGTGGCGCTGGCGCTGCGGTAATGTTTGGACTGGACGGGTAGGGAGGTGTAGTAGCACTAAATAGTTATGGATATGTCCATCAAGCAGCAGCATCAACGACGGACGACGATGGAGCCTCTGCAACTGGCACGGCGCGTGGCAACAGTGGCCGCCGGCGACGGCCATGGCGCGCTTTCCCCGCCCTGCACGGCCGGCCGTGTGCACGGCGTCTGTTCCGCTTTCACTGGTCGCTAAGGTGAGCAGTGACTGATCTGAGTTTGGTACGTGGTACTACGAGCGAGTATGGCGTGGTGAGGTGTGTGGCGTGGTGTGGTGTGGTGGGTGCGCAGCGAGCGCAGGGCACACACACCACTCACCACCTACAAAGCCTACTCCTAGTGAGCGAGTACATGCCTACTCCTAGGTAGCTGCTGCTGTTGAGTGTCGCCTAGACTGCAAAGCATGCATGACCGTCCGCGGCCACGGGCATCTCTCTCTCTCTCCTCTCCGACGACTCTTCCTCTCATCTCACCTTCACTCGTGTTGCTGTTGGAAGCCCCCAAGGGACAATTATTTCTTGCTGCTGGTGCTGTCATCGTCTCCCCTCTGCTAGCACTGCCCTAGCTCTGTAGTACGCCCTCATCACTCATCACTTGCCCTACTGTTTGACCCACTCGCTCCCGCCCAGCCAGCGGCTCTCCTTGCATTGCTTGCACAAGCGCAAGCACGCCTGCGCGCACATCATGGTGGCAAATATCTGCTGCTGCTTGACCTGGCCAGCAGCCAGCTGCGTGCGCGCCGGCGCCGCCTGCTAATAATGGTCGGACACTGATGTGGATCTGAGCAAACAGTTTAGGGCACAGCATCTTTGTATCTTTGTCTTTGTTTTCATGGGCCGGCCTTGCTTGCTAGTATATGTGGTTTTACTTCACTCCAATTCCTTAGATGGTTTCTTGCTGTCCATGACAATTACTGATCCAGCTTGTTTGGACGACGTAAAGATGATGGCAGGCATAAGAATTGATCATGGAGCCGATCGAGATGGACTTCAGCTGGGCCAGCTAAAACGCAGAATCCTTTGTTGCTTTCATGCAAAACCACTAGGCTAGGCCCAGACACAGTTCAGTGCTCAGTGGTGGTGAGCAGGACAAGACGATGGGCCGCAGCATGGGTCACACTGTACAGCCTACTGGGCTTCACTGGTAGTTATCGAGTTTGTGAGATGCTCAGCGTTGGTCTTTACGTGAGAAAAATAGACGACCCAATTTGTATTTGTATAAAAGCTGTAATTAATGGTAGTGCCGTACTTTGCCCATTGTATATACATCGAGAAGCTCAAATAACTCCTAAAAATAGGGTAGTGATCTGAGAAAAATATTCACTACTATAAAACAATATTAGGAAACACTACAATTAATTTATAGAGACGGTTGAACCGCTTCTCAATCAAATTCTATATACTCCCTCCGTTACTCAAAAAAAATGATGTTCTAAACACCATTTAGCATACCAAGGAGTGATTGATTAGGGTAGAGTTTTCCCTGTTTGCACCTATTAAATAAGGCCGTGGGTGCATGCTATACGAGAACACTTGCTGGCTCAAACGGTTAGCACAGCAATGTTGTAAACCTGAGGTGCTTGGTTCAAAGCCTAGTGGGCGCTGTTTTACTCCTTGGCCGTAAGAGCGGCGACGTGCTGGATCCATGGCATGCGAGCGACGGCCAACAGCGAGGAATACTTTAAAACCCGAGTAGAGAGCAGCGATAGGAGTGGCCACGGCGAAGATCAAATTGCTGCGGCATGCGAACGGTCCTGCCATTAATTCACGGTGCATGGATTGATGGGGCAGGGGCATTAGCGTCCACAAAACCATGGTTGGAGCCAGAACAGTTTTTTTTTTTTCAATCTCATGTATAGGAGCCAGAATGTCATTTTTTTTGAGTAGCAGAGGGAGTATGTACATTTCTCTGGATAGAGGTAGTACCTAAAGAGGCGGCATCTCGACATTGAATTCCAGAGGCAACTCTAATAAGCATGTGTGGTGGATATGAACCCCGCTATAACAAAGGAAAATATAATCTGGGCAGATAGAGGATAGGACTCAATGTAACTTTTCACGTACCACAATAATGATGGCAACCTTGATTTTGCAGACAATACAACATGTCATGTACAGAGATTTGTTAGCAACAATGGTCATGAATGCCACTTTCTAGGTCATGTTAAAACACAAAATCAATAAAAGTGAGAGATATTGTGGTTTCGAGAAAGAGACAAATTCTAGCAACAGAGAAAGGAAGTTTGTAGCAGAATCTTGATGCATGGTGTAGACTATTGCATTCCCTGCACTGTAGAAGATCCCAACCTCCAAATTTCATATACTATATTGCAGTAATGTGCAAAATATTTTAGGGTGCAAATTTAAAATACTACTGCAGTACTCGTGCAAAATCTACCTTCTCTTTTCTTTTCTTTTTCTTTAAGGAATCTATAAATCTGAAAACATATTTTTCAGAACCTCTTATTGGTATTTGGTAATAATAGAACTTTTCTGGTTGTCTTCTTCTTGGAACAATGGTCACATATTTGATCTTCTGCCAGGCCTCGAATACAAATTTATAACATGCTTATATGTCTACTTGACCAATGTCCAACCTAAACTGCTCTATCTGTAATTGTAAAACTTAAGCTGACTTATGAAAGTTATTGATGTTGATTCATGATGGGCAATCATATCTTTTACAAAGGGAAGATCTCAAAATGGAAAACTGTATACATATAGGAAGCTTCTAATTGAATATCCTGTTTTTATTGAATTACTTTGAACAAAAACAATGTAAGGACCTCCAGACGACAAACTGAGTACCATATAACGATGGATCCATATGTGTCCCATTGGATCAAACAAACACATATCTCTATCTCTATTGTCTAAATGGGCTAGTATTGGCCTTCATCAGTTACTACAACAGTGTAAAAACTTTACTGAGTATTAACAGGACAGGAGGATAGAGCTTTATGCTCTCCCTATTATTTGTAAATATGTTATTGTAGTTATCTACCTTGCGGTGAACAATAAGCTTATGATACTTATCTATGCCTATTGTATCTCATAAGATGGAAGATGTAAAAACAACTGAATATTTAGATACTGTGGTAATTTGAAATTTTAGTAAAAACAAACTTTGCACATATATCATTGGGCGACTATTTCCATTTGCACAGTGATTAATCACTAAAGCTAATTCAAATGGCCATATGAGATTTGTGCTTCAACTCTGCATTTAGATACTGTACCATTGCCATGGTATTATCTTCATTGGCTGCAAGGTTGGCACTTTTAGCCCACAATCAAAAATTGAAAACAAGGTTGTACAACTAAGAATTCTGGTGGTCAGGAGTCGGAGAAAAAATGCAGGAGAATTTAGTTGATAAGACTTAAGAGTAGTTATTAAATTCTATTGGATTTTAGTTTTTTTTTTCATTTTAACTGAATAATTGTTGGACTCTAGTTTTTGTTCATGTTAACTGAATAATTGCAGAGCCTGTGTTAAAGAATGGGCATTTGAAAGTTTAGTGTAGACTTGACAACGAAGAAGAGATACTACTGTGATTCTCGTAAATATGAAAGTAACACAAGGAAAATGTCAATGCACAATATTTGAGGAAACATTCATAGGTGGGCATATATAGATCAATGCAGTTTAAAGGACGCTTACTGACTAACATAGCATTAACATCTCAGTATTTAGAATGGTTAACTGATAAATGTTTAGCTATCAAATTTCAACCAAGAAAAATGTCAGTTAGCCTCTAGTCACCACTTGTAGTTTGATACAGCTGCATAATTTGGCACGTAAATCTACCAGAACTATGGCTGAAATGGAAATGAGACTGCTAGCTAGTGGTACAAGGAATTTGGGAAGGTCACTCGTCTTTACTGAAATACATCTCAGCAAATTAACTCTGCTATTCGATGATAGCACCATCCACAACCATATAACATTAGCAGAACCACCTATTGTATGGCAACAAAGAATCAATCATCGTATGGCAACAATGAATCAATCAACTAGGGTCCGGTCGGGGAAAATCAAACACAAACAGGATTGAAACCATATAAGAATTGCGGGAATTAGAGGAATGAATTCTTACTGCCCCCCGGGAATATGTGAGTGTGCCCCGGTACCTGTGTACCCCTTGTAAGTTGTCGTTGGATTCGTCTTAAGATTCGTGCTATCAGATTCAGTTTCCTGACCAAATGTTGATGTTAGCTTAATACAGTGATAAACAGTGCCAGAAAAAGCTGCAGGAACATGCAACTACACTATTTGCGCGGACCCCATCTTCCCATCTTTTGCATGTGCATGGCATTTGTATCTTGCCTTGTTGTGCTACACCGTGCATCAGGAGAGGGAGTAAAGCCATGGAGCCCACTGGCTACTTGCAAAGACAGGAAATGGAGAACTAGTTTGCATGATTTTGCTACTCTAAATATTCAAGTCACCATAATTGTTAAACCCTATATCCAATTTAAAATCCGATCGAACAACGTTGTTTCTTAGAATTAACTCTACAAATCAAGACCAATATTGGATATGTTTTCATGTAAAATAAAATATAACATCTAGGCCCCACATAAATGCTCAAGCAGAAGATAGCTAATTTTAGTAACAAAAGCGATGCCTGAGTTGTTTTATGGTTACTGAGATTACGGTTTAAAGCGCCCCCCGAACTATCATAAGAGTTGGTTGATTTTAGTAATAAAAACGATGACTGAGTTGTATTATGTTGACTGAGATTAGGGTTCAAGGCGTTCCCTGAGTAGCAGAAGCATTGGCTGATTTTAGAAATAAAAGCGATGACTGAGTTGTATTATGCCGACTGAGATTAGGGTTCAGGGCGTTCCTTAAGTATCAGGAGCGTTGGCTGATTTTAGAAGTAAAAGCGATAACTGAGTTGTATTATGCCGACTGAGATTAGGGTTCAGAGCGTTCCCTGAGTACAAAAGTGTTGCTTCATTTTAGTAATAAAAGCGATGACTAAGTTGTATTATGCCGACTGATATTAGGGTTCAAGGCGTTCCCTGAGTAGCAGAAGTGTTGGCTGATTTTAGTAATAAAAGCGATGACTGAGTTGTATTATGCCGACTGAGACTTTTGTACTCAGAGCGTTCCCTGAGTAAAAAAGCGTTGCCTGATTTTAGTATTAAAAGTGATGACTGAGTTGTATTATGCCGGCTGAGATTAGGGTTCAAGGCGTTCCCTAAGTAGCAGAAGTGTTGCCTGATTTTAGAAATAAAAGCGATGACTGAGTTGTATTATGCCGACTGAGATTAGGGTTCAGGGCGTTCCTTGAGTATCAGGAGCGTTGGCTGATTTTAGAAATAAAAGCGATGACTGAGTTGTATTATGCCGACTGAGATTAGGGTTCAGGGCGTTCCCTGAGTATCAGAAGCGTTGGTTGATTTTAGTAATAAAAGCGATGACTGTTACTCAATATCAAAAGCGGATCTACGTGTCAGTGTTTTAAATTTATCTAATTATATCCATGCGAGATCTTGTTTTGAAGGATTTATTGAAACGAATTTAATGGTGCAATCGGAATTTAATTTAGAGTTTTATCTTGTGATTTATAATATTTTTTAGTTAGATGAAATAGTGGGGTCCACCTGTATGTGCTCTCCCTCTCCACTTTTCCTCTCCTCTCTCTCAGTCACATGCACATGCACATGCACATGCAACAGTGCTTTCACTGTAGATTGGCAGTGAAGTTTATTCTAACAAGGATCTTATCATCTGCTCTAATGAAGGGGTACACAGGTACCGGGGCACACTGAATTCGCGTTGTACTGCCCCAAGGATAGAGGCGGTACAGGTAGGGGCGGATTCACGCCCTGTGCAAGGGGCTGCAGCACGGGGCGGCGGCCAAAAATAAAAGGAACGGCTCTCATAAAACAGCTCAAAATAGCTATTATTAGCGTATAAATGCATAATTTTTAATCCTCTATACATATTTAGCCCCTTCTGGTGTATGAATTTTAGTTCTCTCCACTTATTTAGCCTCCCTTGAGACTTATCTCTGGATGGTACAGGCGTGACATAACGCTCCTCTTGCGCGAGCTCCTGCCATCGCAGTCATTGTGCGAGGGCCGGCAAGCGAGCCTCTGTGCACGTGGAGACCGTACATGGAACTTCTGTGTCGATGGCCGGCGGCGGGAATCATCTGCGGCGACGAGGTGCAGACGCAACGGCGCGTCGTGGCCTGTGCGCTGCCGTGCCACGGCCCGTCTGCGGCCATGCTCCATCGCTACCGGCAAGGGCGGCCGACCATGGAGACAGGCCGTTTATCCGGCGAGGATGCGGGCGGAGGGCCGGAGGCTACAGCGCGGCACAGTTGGACAGGCAAAATTGCGGAGATGATGTGCGGGCGTTTGGTGTCCCGCGTCTAAGGTCGCGTTCAACTCGCGTGTGCTGCTGCGCCGGTGAGCTCGCTCGCCTCGCTGGGCGACCATGCCCGCGCCCGTGGCCCTCGGTGGTCGCTGCAGCCGTGCCCTACGAGTACGGGACGACGGACCGAGAACATTCGCGAGGATCCGAGCTGTGATGAAACGGGTGGAGACCCGAACTGATCCAGCATCGCACAGCTGCCATCGCAAGTCAATCCGTTAGCCCGCTTTTGTTACAGAAATCGTATAGAGCAGATGAGCAGGCTGGATCTTGACAACGGCCCACAAGGTTCGCCGTGAAAAAACCGTCACCGCGCCCGTGCGCGCAGAGCAACCACGACTCCAGGGCCAGGTGCGCTTTGCTTCGTTGGGCCCTCAAGACGTGGGCCTTGTGTGATTTTTTTCTCGTGGAACACGCTGCCGCTCAGACCTGCCCTCGTGTGAGCTAAACCAGGCCATCGATTTCGGCCGCGCGCGCATGGTGTCCGCGAAAGGCCGATTGTCCATTTTTAATTAGGTCCCTGGGCCGCATGGTCCGATGATCGTGACCGCTTCAGTGAACTTCGCTGTCACTACTCGATACGTACGGGACTAGGGAGTGAGGCTTATCTATGGCACAGTTTGCTTTCCGGGCTGGCTGGCTCCTAGAATCTGCTTGCTCCAACTCCTAATAAAGGTCATTATTGGCATATGCCAAGACAGATTCCGTCACACCGTCCCCACCGGCCAGATTAACGTTAACCTTTCTACTAGAGATTCTCGCTTACATTTCGGTCAGAATCCCCCTAGGTCTGTAACAGTTCTTTGTTCGGTTATTATTCCAAGTTTGCACACTGCAGCCGCCCATTATATGCCTCCATGCATATATAGTTGCATGCATGGATGGAGAAGGGGAACGGAGCATGCTCCAATTGCTGCTCGCCGCAGGTCGGTCTCGCCTTTTTGCAATCGCGCTCTCCTTCACCAGTCACCACATAACCTGGCGATCCTATCTGCTTACGGAGAATAAAAAAGGGCGCTCGATCTCCCGGGTTTCGTTCTGGCCACATAGTGTTCCTCGCAATGATCCTGCTACGACAAGTACACGATGCCCAATCTGTGAACGGTGATATTACATATGCATCCAGTGGCTTTCTCAAGGTTAAACTGCTGATGATGATGAGATGCCAAAGAAAAACACAGATTCTGAAAGGGAAGTTGTGTGCGGCGACAAGGCAACTATCTGCTTCACGCGGTCGAAATCACGGGCGCTTGCAGAGCACAAACTCCATGGCAAACTGGACAAAACGAGAGGCCGTACGTCACCATTCACCTATCCATAGGATTCACTCGATCCGGGCAAAACCAGCGCATATCTCGTTGCAGGTTACAGTGCAGGACAGGAATTAGGCATGCGGGATGAGCTAGACGACGCTTTTCCTGCCCTCTCTCTGACTCTCTGAGCACATCCATGCAGCTCACGCTACTCGATCGCGAGAGCCGGCTTTAGGCGATACCAAGAATCCTTGGCACCACTAGCTGTCCCTCTCGCGTCTTACATTCGCAACTGCAGCGTCCATTTCAATTCACATGCAGATGCAGTACAGGCATGGCAGGGATGTAAGCTAGTGGAAGCACAGGAGGCGGGGCCACTGCCCACTGCTTTTTGTATACAGGCGGCAGTGGAATTTGGCGACGATGCGATGCGAGGTGTTGGCCAGTATGTCTGCTTGGATCCCCTGGCCGGTGCTTAACGTGAGCCATGCCATGTCGTGAAGGCGCAATAGTTTTATGTCCCGCTGAAAGGGTGAAGCCGGCCGGAGAAAGGTGAAAGCAGGGCCGCGGGAATGTTTGCTGCGGCGGATGGAGATAAGATCGCATCTGGAGAGAGGAATTGGAACGAAGACCCCGCGAGTATGTGCCGATCGAACATCGTATCCACCGCCTGCAATGTCGATGCATTGTGACTTCTCTTCAGTTGATCGTATGGATGGCTGGATGCTGAAGCTATATGTTTTTTCAGTCTATCTTGGGAATTGGGAGATGGGCAGCATTTTCTTTTCGTAGTAGCTAGACAGAAGGTTCGTTTTCTGAACATTATTCGGACTGAATGGCTGATTTATTATTTCTTTAGTTTCATCAGGCGGCCGGGGAATTTTATTTTCAACTTTCAAGGGAAGGCCGAAGGGAGTGGCCGAGCTCTGCCTTTGTTTTAGTTTATTTACATATAGGTGAACTTTTTCGACATTGTGGTCGGTATTAAATTGATTAGTTTCTCGGTCGACTTGCGATTATACGATGCAACGAGTATACTAATGGTAAAACCTAAAAGTGACTTTAACCAAGGAGAGGGAAAGTATTAGGTTCTTTTCCACGTCGTGATGCACCACGCGCTCTCATTTTCCATAAACTATCTCTAGCTTTTAATTTGGTCGGGTTAATTTGATCCATATACCCTTAGGAATTGGCACATCCTGACAATCCACCTCTACTATTCAACTATTAGAACCATACCAAGACATGCGAAATACGCTCAGGCGATGTTGGAGCTCTTCCCCGATGCGGAGTGTCCACAGCGAACTCGGCAGCGCCACGGCCGTCGTGCATGAGCATACCGCCGATCTATGGATCGAAGTCAGGCCATGCAACTTAGTTGTTTAGTGCGTGAGTAGTCCGTTAAGAGTACTTTTGGGACGGAGGGTGCGCTTAATGTAAAATCTTTGCCTCCCCATTTGCGCTACGGCATGTTGTAAAACTTTTTCATCTACTTAAATACAAAGACGTGCAAATTTTTTGCGTGTTCGAGAAAGAAAAAACATGCAAAATACGCGCATAAACGTGCTCTCAAAAAAAAATGCCTGAAACATGCAACTATATACGCTTAGAATATCGTTTGACTTGCATTTAGATCATCATATTTCTCAAACATGTGAAAATGTCCCTTAACTCTCTCTCTCTCTCTCTCTCTCTCTCTCTCTCTCTCTCTCTAACATGCCATGTCACCTCATTCCTCTTCTATTACTATCACAGTCTCAAACGGGTGAAAATGTCCCTTGTACTCCCCCCCCCACCTACTAACATGCCATGTCATCTCATTCTTCTTCTATTACGATCATAGTCTCAAACGGGTCAAAGTGTCCTCTCTCTCTCTCTATCTCTCTCTCTCTCTCCACTTAATATATGACACGTCATCTCATTCTTCTTCCACTACGGTTCTTCTACACGTTGCCACTTGTCATGCTCTACTTCTACATAAATGATTTTCAGAGGCAACAGCTCTTTTAGGTAGCGGCTAGATAAAAATATGCCTCTATAGATGATTTTAGACACTGTCCACCTCTATAAATCATTTTTTTAGAGGATTGATCTTTTTGACTGCCCTAAAATAATCCTCAATTTCATATACGAATGTTAATATGACAACCTCTAGAAATAGGCGTCACAAAAAAAATGGAAACATGGTTGGATAAAAATAAACTTTGTATCAAAGTTGTAGAATTTTATAAGATCTAAAAATTTGACAGAGTAGTGTACTACAAATTTGCACAACAAGAATAGAAACATAGTCGGATAAAAATAAACTTAGTATCGATGTTGTAGAATTTGACAAGGTCTAAAAATTTGACAACGTAGTTTACTACAGATTTGCACTACAAGAATAGAAACATAGTCGGATAAAATGGAAACATAGTCAGAAAGGAGTAGCAGGGCCATTTTTGTCCATATGAAATTACAGTAGCACAAGAGCAAGTCAAAACTAGTCAAAGTGCATTCCAAACATATAGTGTGGCATGGATCGAATTTTATGCAACGGCTTGGTTCCATTCATCTCCAAGAGTTTGTTAAAATTCACTTGCTAAATCTTGTGATTTGGCAAGTGTCTAAAACATATGGCAAGTGAAATATTACAACATCTCCAATAGTTTGCCATTTGGGCTTGGCAAAAATCAAAATAGTAGGTCCACTTTCAACCGATCAACTGTTTCGGCAAAAATAAATTGATTGCATGCGTGATGGCAAAAATCAAGTGGTTGCATGCGCACCCGGGAAAACCGGTGAGAGGCTAGGGCCGCGACGGTAACGCAATGGCAACCCTCTGCGCGCGCATATATGCGCGTGGAGGGGTGGAATTTGGCAACTTGCTAAAATTTGCATATATGCGCGTGGAGGGGTGGAATTTGGCAACTTGCAAAATTTGCCAAGTTGGATGCCAAACTGTTGGAGAAGATTTTTTCTTGTTTTGCCAAAAATAGATGGATGCCAAGTGAAAATGGCAAACTCTTGGAGATGCTCCTGTTTGGGTCACGGAGATAGTAGTTAGCTGCTAATAATTAGTTTCTTGAATCTAAACACATGTAGCTAATAGTTTAGCCAGTTGTTAGCTAAATACTCAACTAACAGCGACTATTTTACTGATATCCAGTGGGCTAGCCTTTCCATGAGTTGCTAAAATTTGTTAATACGCGCATACCAGTGGGATCGACTTGCATGGTCCCCTTGAAGTATCATACCATACGTCATTCACCCGTATAATACATTTATACTTTCCAATATGGGTAGGTCAACACGACAACATCATCATGCATGAACCCAGCAGCATATTGTTTATCTTTGTTTTTACACACTGCATTAGGGAAGAAGTTCTCTTCCTACTAATTAAGTGAGCCGATAAGAGGCGTTACCTTAATTCCTACGCGATTGTGCCCATTGGCCACGCACGCATATCCCTTCCCGTCACTTGTTTGTTTATGCAGTTGACTTTTGAAAAGAAACCTCTCTCCATGGCTTCCATTATTTTTCTGCTGCTGGTGCTACTTTTTTATATTGGCACAATGTTTGTGTTGTTTGCTACCCTATGAAATGGAAAGGGAAGACTGGTCGGGGAGGAGTATCTTGCGAGTTATCCATACACAGACTACTTTGGCTAGTGTCTAGTGTCTACTACAGTCTACAGGCATAGGTATAAAAACCAAACACCTCCACTGAATGACATAGTCACATAGATATATAATCATATATAGTGTCATGCATGGAGAATTCAGTTTGACCTCATGATCATGAGAGGGTTCGTCCTTTTGGGGTGAAAGAGGCTAAATATTGAGCACTAACCCGAGGAATTTAGCCTACTATATATACGTGTTCGGTCAGCTCATGATTGCTATTTGGACCATCAGCTATTCAGCTCCATTAGTGTCATAAGTGGTCGGCAATTGTATATCAGTAAACTACAGCAGCCCAATCACTGAATTCGCTTTCAGTAGACTATTATATCTCGGCATTAGAAAGTTCCGAACCAATGGCAGTTCCATTTTAAAATCGCAGCATTTTGAATTTCTAACCGCAGGTTTACTGTACTACCAACAGAAAGAAGAAAAGGTGTCCCTAGTGATAGCGGTGGTGTGGCAAAATGCCATTGCGACAAGTGCAGTAGTACGTCCGTGTCCTCGTCGACCACGAACAAAATCTTGTCAGCAGGATGAGCATCTGTTCGCGCTGCAATAGCCACCTATGCAAAATCTCTGCTCGCGTACCATCTGTCGGTACCTCCTATTCCTTTCTCCCTTTTGCAGGCCGTCCCTTTTTCCCTGTGCCGATCGACTGAACCTTGGAGGAGAACTGGACGGAGAAGAGGAATAATAATCCACTATCATTTATGTTTCGTCAGGAATGATTTGGTTCCTGCCATGCATTTCTCCCTTTTTCTTTCTGAGATGAAAACCCTGCTTGTAGACGAATGCAGATCGGCAGATGTGATGTGAAGGCAGAGATCACGAGAGAACCTCGATCTTCAGATGAAAAGGAGGGCTAGGCTGCTGGTTCAGCATTCAGACGGCTCATTCCCAAGACGAGAAGTGTTGCAGATTAGCTGGTATGGTTTCGTTGCTGACCTACGAGACCTACTAGGAGGACTGGAACGCCCGCCGATCAGGCGAAGGGAAAGGGGAAAAAAAAAGTGTGCAATTTGAGCAGACGTCATCAGATTTTCAGGGACGTCATCAGCTGGCTCACTGGCTGCCTTCAGTACTTCAGTGCAATTTGCTTGTTGTATTTTGCGTTCCAATGCAGGGCACCCAGCCAGCGGCCGGCCTATCATTGACAGCCAGCGGCCTATCATTGACTGACCCCTCAAAACGGCTTGCGGTCGGCGGCGGCGGTGGCGGCCAGCCGTTCTGCCGGTGCCCAATCTGAAGCCTTGCATGCAAAGCCTATCCGAATCCTGTAGTACAGTCCTCCTGCAAGTTGCCGTGACAGCAAGCGGGACTTCACAAAACATGTGACGTGGAGACGAGATCTTCAGTCATTTGATCAACTGGCCGGAGCTGGTTCGTTGGCCGCCCCCAATGCCCTCGAATAATTCAGTACGTGAGCTCCATTTCCGCGCTGGTCGACAAGGATTCCTTCTTCTTCTTCTTCTTTTCTTTTCCTTTTTTTTTTTTTTTTTTTTTTTGGTAACCACCATGTTGATGCTTCCAACTATCACAAGGGCCAGAAACTGAGGCAACTTTTTTATGAACCTGCTGCCTAGTCCGGATTGAGGATTCCTATTGTTGTGGCGTGAAGAGTCGATGGGGTTTTGTTTGCTGGTGTTGTGATAGTTTTGCCGGTTGTGCGTTGTTGTGGTACTACAAGTCTAGCTATTGTACTCTAAAATTTATTCAAATATTTATTCAAACTCTAAGGAAAATCCTGCATATGAAATTTCTATAAATCTTCCATCTCCTAATCTCTATGATGGATCATAACGAATATCTACGACCAATCCTGTTAGAATGCACGGTTAGATTCAGATTCTAACAGATCTAAGTGAATATTGTAAAAGTATAGAAACCATGGAAGAAAATGTATACATATGACTGAGAATGACATCGATAATGCTTTGAACGAGGTCTAGTTATATGCCTACATTCTCAGGACATAATACATAAGTTTTTGTTGTTCGGCTACACTATCACTCAAACCAACCGCCAAGTCATCTCATGATTACACTAGAAGTTACTTCATATTTATGACCCCTACGATATAGACAAAGGCGGAACTAGAGAAAAAAAACTAAGCTGGTGGGCCAAGATGAAATTAAGGCTTAGAGATAGTAAATTCGAGAACTCCTTCCCTTTAAAATTCCTACTACTGCAATGGCTGAAGCAGGAGTATTTTTTTTCTAGACCAACTAGGAGGAACTAGGTTAATTTTTTATTAAGAAAAAAATGGGCATCCAAATTCGCTACCGACGAGATTCGAACTTGGGTGGCTAGGTGTACTACAACATTTACTCACCTTGGCCCGTACTAGCTTCTTGGTTGGTATAGAGTTCGACAAAACTCCAACCCCTAATATAGCCCAAGTCTAAATATAACCCAAAATATATACAAATTCAACCGACCTACCCCACGAGTCTCATTGTAGACCAAAGAATTCATGCCTTCACCCTTAGCTATGTATCTTTATATTTTTATCACCACAATATATAGTCTGTATCAAGCAAAATAAATTTCTCTTTAACCCTGAAATATGCCTAATTCTCTGAAGCATTGGTTCCTTGTTAGAGCGCAGAAAACCAGTTCATAGCAAATAGAATATTCTCTACTAAATAGCTGAAAATATTATGAGAGTGATCCACAGCGTAGTCCATAGCTAAAGGTTCCCATAATATTATGGGCTATCCATAAGGAATAAAGAAATACTAATCCTCTCTCCCTCCTCACTCTCTCTCCTACTTCCCTCTCACTCTCTTGAAGGCAGGTGGAACACCATGGGTCTAGCCTTATTGATATATGGTCCATACATATTGTGGGTTGAAACTTAAATATGGACACATATTGTGGGACTCATCTATAGGACCGGTTGGTGCATATATATTGTAGTTGCTCTTAGGCACCTTATTGGTGAGGACACTCGTGACACCGGTATACACGGCCTATTAGATTAGAGGTGCTAGTGGCTATGATTCTCTAAAACCTTTCTCATATCCAACTTGGTCCTTAATTAATTAATAACTTTAGCTCACAAATCCAACTTGACATTTTAAGACCCAATCTTCAATGTTTTAGGGCAAATTTTTAGGCCGCTTGCCAGGCCTTTGTAGATGAAATATAACCACTTCAGATCATATATTGCCGCTCGTGTAAGAAATTGGTCGGTCGCTCCCACCATCTAGTGTTGCTACATGCATGCTGGCTTCCATTTATCTCCCCAGGAAAGCACGGTGCGTTTTGGTATGATGAATATAGCAACCTACGTCACGTATATCTGTCTATCCACTCTTCGTGGTCGATCTAGGGTTACCCAAAGCAGCAAGACACACTATATACTGTGTAGTGGCACTGACACTATATCTTTTATCAACATCCTTTCCCCATTTCGACAATTGTTCGGTACGCACCAAAATCTTCTCCGGGATAACACACAAGTAGTAGAGTAGGCGTAATGCAGGAACCCATGCATCTTCACCATAAGTCCACAAAGATTCGGTGGAAACCAGTAAAAATCGAAGGCGCCTTCGCCTGTTTGCCATGAGTCTGAAAATGACAAGCTCTCTGATGAATGCCTCATCCAAATACAGTAGTAGATTCACAAGGGCAAATCTGTTAACTCATCGATAAAATTACTTACTCAAATCACACTACAAATACAGGGGGACAACTACTAGAATAGCAATTACAGCACGCACGACGGCACGAGGCCACTGCAAGGGACCAAATGGCGACCGACTGCTAGCCGATGCGATGCACGCGCAGTCAAAAAGCGAAACACCAAGCAACACATGGGAAAGATGTGTCGCCAAAAATAAAGGCTAATAACGCCCAGATTGCAGCAGCCACTGTGTGACGACGACGGACTGACAAGGGTTATTATAATAATCGGCTACTAATTAGGACCGTGCTTGATTTGCTTGTGATTAATTTAAGGCTAGCAATGGCGGCGCGACCGAAACTGTCGCATTCATCGCAGCTATGTAGTGTGGCTGTGATCGGGATGGATGGTTTTGTGTTCAGGAGGTGGCAATGCAGTAGGGCTCCAGGATGAAGAGCTTCTTCTGCCGCAGCTGCCGGCACCGCCGCACGCTCTGCAGCAGGTCCTGCTTGTCCCCCCTCCGCGACGTGAACGACAGCAGCCCGCCGCACTCGTCGTCGTCGTCCTCCGGGGCCGGCGGGACGACGTCGGTCCCCGTCGAGGCCACGGCGACCGCGGCCGCCAGCGTCGTCGTGGACGACGGCACCCGGCGCAGGGTCGGGCGTGGTGACTGCGCCGCCGCCGCCGCCGTCTCGTCGCAGGTGGTGTCCGCCTCAGGCTGTGTTGTCGTGTTCGTGTCGGCGTCTCGGTCGCACCGGGGTTGGTCAACGGACACTGGCGTGCTGCCGACGAACTTGTTGATCACGAGTGTCGAGCGGTGCACCTTGGCCGCGGTGTGCGTCTGCGGCTGCGTGCTCACCTTCACCTCGACGACGGTGCCCCTGTCCACCACCTCCACTTCCTCCTCCTCTTCCTCCCCCATCACCTCGTCGCTCGCCTCCATTTCCACGGCCACCTCCTCCTCCTGCACGTTCCTGGGCTGCTCCACGGTGGGGAAGTACGGCGCCTCTGCCGCTGCCGCGGTGATGTTGTTCGCCGTCGCCGCGCTCTGGTCGCGAGCAGAGCACTCGACGAAGGAGAGGCGGAGGCGTCCGCCCTGGCGCTTCGCGTGGAGGTACCCGCGCGGCCTCACCGCCACGGCCTCGATCACGAGGCGCCCGTCCTGGCGGCGCGGGCGCATCTGCAGGCACGGCCCGTCGCGGCGCGACATGGACGGCAGCGGCGGCGGGAACGACCTGCGCGCTGACGATCGCGTCCCGGCCGAACAGTGGTAGTTCACCGCCGCAAGGTCCTTGCTTTCCCACTGCTCCTCCTCGCAGAAGCGAGCCGCATCGTGCTGCTGCCAGAAGGACTCCTCCGGTGCGGCAGCCGCCGACGCCGCCGGCAGCGTCGAGTCGAATAGGCTGGCCATGTCCAGGGACGACGTGAAGTCGCCAGAGCCGGTCTCGTTGCCGAGGCTCTCCGTGCAGACCTCGAGGCTCTTCTGGCTCATCAGCCTCGACGACCGGCGCACGAGCGGGTGCACGTACGGCTTGGACGGCGCCTTCTTAGTGCCGTCGGACACCTTGTTGCTGTGGACGTCGGCCTGGATGGCGTTCCATACGTCCACCTGCGCAGGCCGGTCGTCGACGACGACCTCCGGCTGCTTGTACGGCTCGACAGGGCGGAGCCAGCAGGGCGCCTCGAAGGCCGGAACGGCTGCTGGGCCACGGCACACCGCCACCGACATCTTCGCCGCCTGGAGAAAGATGTGAAGTGGCAGTCGCGCTTGCTTGCTCCCTGTGAAGAGGCACGATCGTAAAGAGACGTGAGCAACAGATAGATGACTGGCGCTTCTTGCCTGTGAAGAGTCATGAGGGCGTGTCAGGCTTCATACCTCAGATCAGAGAAGCGGGCAAGAGCATGCACACTGCTGCGCTGCAAGGAGAAGCTCGGAATTTGGAAGCACTTGGTCTTGGAAGTAGTGTGATCTTGGCTTGGCTAGCAGTCCTGACTCTCGAGCTAGCAGATGTCTGTGCTGCTGTTGTTGCACAACACAAGCTTTGTTGCAAGCATGTATGGTGTTGTTGCTCAGCGGGGGTGGTATTTGTAGGCTGGGGGCTGGGGCAAGGGGAGAGAGGAGACACGGTATTGGCCGTTCAGGGACAAAGGCGAGGGCCCATGCTCTTCCACTACTTTGCATCCACCATACTCTGTTTTCCCCCTCTGTCTTTTTTTTGCAAGTTAATATAAATAAGAATGCTTTGGCATTTCTTGCCCGGCCATGGTGTCATGGAATACTGTTGCTGAGGCTATCATGGATATAGGGTTATACTTGACCTACCATACGGATAAAATGTTTTTTTTTCTGAAGCATAAAATGGTTCCCATGGGTCGTGCAAGCATTGCTTGTGGTGATTGTGTTTAGTAAGAACAGAGGTGAGCATGAACATCATAGCTGATAGCTTCATGCATGACAGCAAGACAACAAATCAAAAATACATGAAACGTAGAACTTTGTGAAATGTCTACGATATAATGTATAAGGATGTTGATCATATACCCCATTCAAAACCTATTTCAGGATTGCACTTAAGAAGTAGAGAAAGTAGGGGGGAAATATTACAACTAGATGGAGCATACATATAAATTTTAAGAAAAAAAACGAATATTACAACTAGTTGGCTTACTAATCAACATAAAAAGATTAGAAATTTGATTTGGGCGGGGGTGGCTGCAATGTGTTGGGCTATCTGGGGATGCCGCAATGATGTTATCTTTAATCAAATGAAATATAACTCGATTATGCAGGTAATTTTCAGAGGAGCATATTGGTTGCGCTCGTGGGCTCAGTTGCAGCGTGATAGGACAGCAAGGACGCACTCTCCACGATGAGCAAGAAGCTAGAAGTAATTGCTCTAGAGATATCCAATAAAGGATGGAAACATTTATATTGTTTGAAATAGCGTCCGGGTCGATCTATAAGACCATAAGACCTTGGCTTCCTCTTTTGTTTCAACCAAAGCCTTGTAATAATTGGTTGTGTACATTCTTGGATGTAGAGGCCGGATATTGTAATTTATCCATTATCTAAAAAAGATGGAGCATACCTAGATGGATTGCACTTACACGTATTTGCATTAAGTAGAAGAGAGTTGTTTTTACATAAATGCATTTCATGGATTTAAAATGTGCACACACATCCTATAGCCGAAATACTGCTAACCTATTGCTCGTTGTATGGATGTTACTAATACATTTATTTTGGGACAAAGAGAGTACGTCTGTGAATAGTATCTCAGACCAAGTTAACATAGTTTGGCCATACATAGTATGTTTTTAGTTTTATAGTTTGGTATGCATAGTCCACATAATTGAGGGAGAGAGACCTAGGTGAAAAACATATATATATTGATGGAAGATAGTAGCAGCATTTTTTCTCTCTTTACGATGGTGTATTGAATGATTAATGAGAAGAGGCATTAGGTTCTTTGGGATACATTTGGTGTCTTTATATAACGGCATTTGATCATTAGAGCATGCATCTTTCACGATGAGATGGCGGATTGATAAAACCTTGTGCAGAGGGGCATGCGGGTGGAGGTTGAAATGTCGAAGGACAAAAGTATCTTGGTTTACTACCAGTTCACAGCTGGAGCATCATCGACGCAACCATTGTGCTCTCTTAAAGTTACTTTTACTTTGCCCTCAATTACATTCAGTTTAGCTAATCGCTGCATCATAGAAAGATTCTATTTTGGTTGCTTTGAGTTTTGTTTGGGTCTCCATACAAGAACAAGAATTATCTTTCGTCATTGTCTGCTGCTGAAATGACATTTGCCCTATTCACTACGTCTTGCACTGGTGAGAAAGCATGAAACAGAACACCATATGCTTTTTGTTTCTCGTCACACTTACTTTCCATAACCACAAGCCAATGTTTATATGCTTATAGGTATATAGCCTTTTAATTTCTTACCCTACTGGTTGTCCTCTTTAAGTGGAATAGAGATACCATCTCTAGTTCTTTAGCATATTTTTTGTCGGATGGAGAATATGTTGTCATGTCTTATTATTTAGTAGCTATATAATTCTTTTATTTGGGAATCGTGAATCGAGCTCAAACGTTGGTTGTTTTGTTAGTCCTAATCGCAAGCTAAAGCAATGCAACAGCTCTTCCCGGACCCACATCGAGAGCGACCGATCTACTGAAGCGCCACACAAGCCAGCACGTCTGATCGCCGATGATGGCTACATAGTATTATTTGACGAGTACTAACTCATGATCTCCTTATACTAGGGAGGACAGAGCCGATTGTATAGCACTAACCCTACTAACCCTTAGTGTGTCAGATTCGTGGCGCCTCGTTGTAATATTTACTTTTTCTCAATCTTATTACAAAGATGTGCAGACTTTTATGTATCCGAGAATAATATCTTCCTACGGAAGACAACAATATATAATTTAAAAATTCTGCAGAAATAATGTGTATTTATGCCTTTAGTAAAAAAATGTTACTGAAAATAAAAGAAATTCTATATAGTGCGAGGCAGCCCTAAACCACAGCCTGGAAAGGTTAAGCGCACTCAAGACTTTTCTACGATCCACACAGACTCAGTACTTAGGCATCTAACCGAGTCCAAACCCTTCATTGACCTTTTGTATTGTTTTGAGTTTACCAATATGATTCCAAAACATTGTTAAACACACCACTCTGTACAATGTACATAATCTACTCCCGTTTTTTTCAAAAAGGGAAATCGTATATGTGCAGTCGTAAGATTTCACCAGTTTATTCTAGGACTACGAGTGCAGCCAATTTATTCTAGGACTACGAGTACAGCCGTTTCTCCAACTGGCCAAAGTCGTACGTGCGCCATTACTACTCGTATAACCCACTAAACCACACAGCGGACGATTGATTCGATTCAGGAGAGAAAACAGAAAAAGGCACACGCTGCAACTACAGGCAGTGGAGCACCGCCCATTCGCGGAGCCCAGCGGCTGGGCCTCGCTGATGCAGTGCACTTTCGCGTGAAAAACCCGTCGGCCGCGTGGGTCCGGGCGAATTTTCACCGGGGTGACACCTGGGCGAACGGGGTGATGCCGCGCGGGGCAACCAGAGCGGCCCGCGGCATCCACACGCCGGCGCAGCCGTCCGATGGGCCCGCCGGGGCGGATCTGGCCGCTCTCCGCAGTACGCGCTGGCGTCGCGGCCCGGTTTGGGATCGATCGGCACGGGCGAACGCAGCGAGACAAACGGAAAGAAGTGGGGGAGAATTTCGGGCAGTCCCCCGTTTCTGCGGTCGGCCGCGCCCGGCGGCGACGCGTTTCGTGCGCGCGGCGGCCGGCAGGGTGCTTTGCCACGCGCACTGGCGTTTGTTCGCGTCCGAAACGGAAATTGTTCGAACCCTTCCGGAGATGCCCGTGCGCGAGCAGTTGTTCTTGTTCCCGATGTTGTTTAAGATGGATAAGACACGGCACGTAATGAGTGAGTAATGTTGTTTATCTTGGGGCCATGATTTGACCTACTTTAGATTTTTCTGTTCTCAAATGAGACAAGGTGTGCTCCTTTTTTTTTTTGTTCACAAACATGACGACGGTGTCCAAGCTTCTTTATGTATGATAATAATGGTTGCTCGAAAAGGAAATGAAAGGAACAGCCATGCTTTTGCATTTTCTTTTGTGATTATATAGATGCTCATTTCTTGCGTTGTATCGAAGCATGAGAACCCAAAAAATAATGTCATATTTTAAACGTGGGACTTGTTTCCCGAATGTTATGTCTCTTTTGTAAAATTGAATTGATTTCTGTGAAATTTATGTTTTGGATGAGAATAGAGGACTAGCTAAACGTTCATTACTAATTGGCTCTGTTTTCTTGCCCTTGCCACAATGTCTGGACATCTCCTTCCACTACTCTGCACGTATATTGTAGTTAATAGCATGTAACTATCCAAGAAAAGATATTTACCATAACTGATTTATATGACTTTCGATGAATATTACCACTATTTTTATAAAGTATATCTAGCGTCGTTATAGTACACTGCCGATTGTAACCATGATAAAGTATATATCAAAAGCATATTTGTAATCAAAGTATACTGAAAGATATTCTCAAAAAGTATACTAACAGTTATAGTACACTGCCGATTGTAACCATAAACTTCTAGCGAAAATTCACATATCATTGTGGGCTCCACTAAAATTTAGGTGCGACTTGGGCTAACCATTGCGCACACAAGACTAATCAAATGTTCTAATTAACGGGCCGGCAATCATTGATAACGAAATATACTGACCAATTGTCGAATGGAAAACCAAAACGAAAATACCAACCGGCCATTGAATAAGAAAATAAGAAATAGTGACCGGCCGTCTGTTAGTACTTCCTCCGTTTCTTTTTTTAGTTCGTTTTGGCTCTGATTTTTATTGTCCAGATACACAGCACTTCATACGTGTCTGAATCTCACTTTTGTACTAATTCATTGAATGGTTGGTGTATCTTGAAATAGGTCAAAACTACCTACAAAATGGTACAGAGGAAGTAGTATTTACCAACAGTTCACCAAGCAGAGGATATAGTTTTCACAACTCATCCTTCTAGCTGAAAACGTTTTGCAAGACACAAGACGTGTGAAAATCTTGGATCAAATTATAATTCACCATGGCACATACCAGCATACGGAGTAGTAGCATTGCCCAAAAATAGGCAAGCATGCATAGGCCATAGCATTTCCCTGCGACCAATGGCGTCTCAACAGGTTTCTATGAAAGGCGTCCAACAACGGGCAGCCTCTTTTGCTGCCTTTGTTGCCCACCAGACAAGCTCGAAGGAGAACGCACCATCGCCATGGCACCAAACAAAAAATTTCACCAAAGGCACTGCGCGCGGGAGGCCGCCCACCACCAACCGCGATGTCCATTCGTGGTCCGGCTCGAGTAGCAACACACGATCAGTGCAATGCCCGGATGGCATCCAATTCCGCGAAAATTAGGAAGAGCGGCGGGACCCCGGCCGGCCGACCGCACGTCACCGGCCACCGGCGTGTGTCAGGAACGCGATCTCCAGCCCGATCTCCATGCAGATTGTGGCCGGGTTCGCGCGCCCCCGGCGGACATGGAAGACGCGATCCACTGACGCGACGCCTCAAGAAGTGGGCGGGGCCGCGCCGTCCGGCCGGCTGGCCTGGCATGGCCTGGCCTGGCGCGCGAGGTTAGCTTGGCCAGTTGGCGTACCGGCTAAGGCGCTCGCATCGGGGCGCACCGGCCGGCGCACGCGGGTAAGATATTCCCGGCGCGAATTATTGCCATGCAGCAGCCTTCATGCTACGCGATCTGTCTTTTGCGTCTTTCCCATGTCTGCTCGCTTCGCTTTGGGCCAGGACACGAAATTCCGATCAGCTCCGGTCCTGTCCTCCGGAGCTGTGGTGTACGGCACTCGCCCAGTGCAGGTGCTCTGGTTGGGTCGTCGGACGCGGATCGGACGGCTCTTGATGCAGCCAGCCATCGCTATTGCAAAAGCCCTCTCGCCATCGAAAGCGTGGCTTTGCCAACCCTGCAGTGTCTATTGGACGCGATTTGGCCTATGGGGTACGGTGTGCGTGGCCCAGCGTCGAACGTAATCAAATCCACCGTGATCTATTCTAAAGCTGGTGTGGTTCCGTGGTCCCGTTTGCAAAATTTCAGGAAAGGTCCATGAACCGGGACCCGAGGTAGCTAAGCCCTAACGTCCAACGATCCCAGCTGAGCTCAAGGGGAGAACCGGAGAAGCTAGGGACCGATAGATGATGGTGACCTTTCTTTCTGATGCAGTCGACATGGGGATCTTGCCAAATGCCGAAGAAGATTTCCCTAGCTAGCTATCTCCATGGAAACTACGCGATGCATATTTTCTTTTGGGTGCAACAGACAACAGGCTTGCATGATCCAATAATCCAATATGACGTTCCTCGACAATATATATAAGATATCATACATATCTATATCGTCAGTTACTGCACTGTCGTCTACACCTAACAGGCTACTAACAGTAGTATCTCGAATCACTAGTTCTCTACCTTTGTTGGTTCACCTATATACAGTTGTTGTTGGAAGGCAAACCTTATGATTGTAGTGTCAATTCTTAGGCCGTGTGAAGCCTTTTTGTTTTTTTCACCACTTCACCACACCAGCTTCTTCCATAACCCTAAGGAAACAAGGATACCCTACAGGCCGTGTCCACACTCCACACTCCAGTCTAAAGTTGGCAACGGGGCCCCGATCCCCGATTCCCCGCGGGGAATCCTTCCATTAGGAGTCGGGGATGGTGGAGAATTCATCCCCACGGGGATGGAATCGGTGAAGAACTTGTCCCCATCGGGGATGGCGGGGATGGGGATGATTCCATCGTCCCCGACCCCGATCCCCGCATCCCCGCTCCGCGAAGCAGCAGCCATGGCGCCAGGGCGGCTAGGCGGCGAGGCCCATGTAAGAAGGCCCATTTCCCCAGAGTATAAATTGACGAGGTAACCCTAATCCTCATCCCCACCCGGCCACTCCACTCCACCCCTGTCTGTCCTAGCGACACGAGCGGCGCTGCGGCGACCGAGATGGCGTGAGTCCGCGACGGCGCGAGGAGGCCGCCGCCGGTCATTAGCTTGGCCTTGGTGGCTGGAATCCACGCCACCATCGACTAGAGCTCCAGCCTCCAGCCGTCGACAGTCCTTCTCCTCCGGCCCCTTCTGCCATCCACGTCCAACGCAGGTCGGCCTCGTCGGAGTCTCCAGCCTCAGATCCACATCGCCGCGGCACACAGGTGACATGGATGCACCTGGATCTGAATCGCTCATGAGCTCCGATGGAGAAGGAAGGTACGAAACTCATAGTAATGTGCATTCGTTTCATACGTATATGCATATATGTATTGCTATTGCTAGTTCTGGATCCGATTCGTAGCACAACAGTGGCTAATTTTGTGCATATATGCATATACGTAGCACTATAGCATGGCTAGTTTAGTTCGTTGTTTTACTTTTGTTCTTGGCTGCGTTTATAAATATAGCCGGGGATCGGGGATCGGGGACGGGGATCGGGGATGGTGCAGAAAGGCTCCCCGTGGTGCTTCACGGGGACGGGGATGGGGAAAATCCCTCCCCGCGGGGACGGGGATGGTGGCTTAAACTCCGACGGGGAATTCCCCGTTGCCAACTTTACTCCAGCCCATAATCAGCACCATGCACATAGGCCATACGGCGGCAACCCATATCCACGGGTTTTTTTTACCGCCTGGTAAACCACGGTTTACCACAGTAACCGGACTTACCGGACCGGTCCGGTTCCGGTTCGGACCGGTCCGGCTCCGGTTCGGACCGGTTCGGTAAGTCCCAAATTCAAATTTCAACTTTGAAAAAAAATGCTGAAAAATTCCTAAAAATAGTTGATGATTTATAGAACCCAATGGTGTCAAAATTACTCAAATTTGAGTGCGTTTAGTATTTATTTAGACGTTTAGAAGTTTGAAAAAAAAAGAAAAAGAAAAAATACACAGCCGGCCCGTTAAGGCCCATTAAATCATGAAGGTCGGAAAACATACTAAACACACTCAAATTTGAGTAATTTTGACATCATTGGATTCTAAAAATCATGAAGTATTTTTAGAAATTTTTTTAGCATTTTTTTTAAAAATAAATTTGAATTTTGGAAAAACCGCTCAAACCGAGCGGTAAACCGCTCAAACCGGGCGGTTACCGCTCCAAACCGGGCGGTAAACCGGAGCCGAACCGAACAACAGCGAGGTTTGAATTCGAAATTGCATTCATCCGGTTACCGACCGGTTACCGGTAAACCGGACCGGTAAACCGTTACCGGACCCCGGCGGTTACCGGAAACCGGTCGGTAAAAAAAACCCTGCCCATATCTACCTTTCTTGCTATTTATTTATCCTCTACTAAAAAAATTATGCTTTTATCTTGAAAAAGCATTCTTATTCATTTATCTCCAAGAGATAGCCGAAAATATTTTTTTATTGGATATGCTGAATATACCCATTATTTTATAGACACTACTGTATATGTATAAACACTTATATGAAACCAATGAACTATTCACAGTGTATGGCCTTGTTTAGATTGCCTCCAAATTCCAAGTTTTTTCATTCTCTCTCCATCACATTAATTTTTAGACCTATGCATGGAGCATTAAATGTAGTTAAAAAAATAATTAATTATACAGTTTAGTTTGAAATCACGAGATGAATCTTTTGAGTCTAGCTGGTTCGCGATTGGACAATATTTTTCAAATAAAACAAAAGAGTTACTATTCATCAGGTTGAAATTTTTTGCAATCTAAACAAGGCCTATATATAATCTACCTATATGGCGGGTCCGCTTCAGTGGCCAGAATTCTGATCCTCTGCACGCCACATGAATTGTAGCAGACCGGGTATCTTTTCCGCTTGCAGTCAAGATTCCAATAGAATTGTCGCCCAAAAAAAAAGATTCCAATGGAAATCTCGAAGACGTGCTGCGTGATCCTCGTAGGCACCAACATTGGCGAGCAGCCTGGTCGCATAATGTGACTGGGGGCGTACTGACGGTCTTCATATAGTGCGACACATGCTTGACATATCAACCATGACGATCTGGATTCTCTAACGTGAAGAACAAAAGTCACAAGTGACTTTCCCCTCTCTTGATGCCATCCAGTTAGAATCCAACGGCTCTGGTGGAACTTTAGCTTTTACAGGCTGGCATATACAAGTAAAATGGTAGCCCAGTTAGGCCCAGTTCTACAGTTCGCGGACAGAGGAGGCAGAATTCCTGTTTCCTTGTACGAACGTGGTGTAGGCCAAAAAAAATGATTTTTCTATTTTTATATTCTCTTACAAAATTTGTTTTTTATGCAAAATAAAACTCCAAACAAAAAATAGCAAACTATATACTGCTGCCGATTGAATCAACTGGAAGCAGTTATGGACGGTTAAATTAGTGTTTTTTCCTTTTCTCTCTCAAAACTCGTTTTAAAAAATCTAATTTTATAGTTGATGATAATTTTATTTGAGGTCGTCCTAAAAATTGGAAATATGGAAATAACAAAACTCGTTTGCAAAAAATGATTTTTAAAATATGGAAATAACAAAACAAATTTGTCGTTGGCGAATATTTTTCTGCTATGGCTGTGTGATGTCATCTGTCTTTAATTGTTTTTGAGCAACAGTGACATCTTTTTTATTATTGCCCCTTGCTGTGAACTGGGCCTTATTGGGCTGCCATGTCTGTGCTAGGCGTTGAGAGAAAATGGATGGCATCAGGGGGAAAGTCACCTGTGACTTTTGTTCTGTACGTTAGAGAATCCAGATCGCAACCATGATGTACTCCAAAGTCAGGATCACCAAGATCAAATCATGTGTTTTCTTTTTCTAAAGGACCGATGAAACCAGCTTGGAGGACGATCAAACCACTGAATCCGTTCATGAGCATGTCTGCTGTCAGAGTAGGACGGACTTTTGCTAGCAACGCAAAACAGAGGGCCTTTTTTCCCAGAGACTTTGTAGATCCGGCGTGCTCCTGTTTTCTGACGAACTCTTTTTTTCGAAGTCGTGCTCTTGGCACGTGTCTCATTAAGAAGATAAAGGAGTTTTGGTTTACATTCCTGTTCATGAAAGGGCGAGTTGCCCCTCAATCACCGGACGACACACTTACACAAGGTGCCGGCTAAACGGCGGAGCTTAGAGTGTTGTGACTTCCTGCGAAAGAGTTGTGCCCAAGGAAAAAAGCTAGACGCCCCTAAGGTAGCAGGGCCACCGCCAGCAGCGGCGCAAGAGCCCTGAAGCCGGCGGACACCCAGCAGCCTGCCTCCTCAGTGATACGCCCTACGACGAGATTCGGCGCGGACGACGCCCCCTGGAAGGTCCTTTTGTTGCGCTCCTTCCAAATCATCCACGTGACGAGCAACAAAAGGGAATCAAATCCGCACCGCAGGTCAGCGTGGAACGCCTCTCTGGTGGACAGCCACCAGTCGACAAGGTTGTCGTCATGGGACGGTGCTAGGTGGCCAAGGCCGGCCTTGGCAAGGATTCGATGCCACACCTCCCTGGAGAACACGCATGCCAGCAGGAGGTGACGCCAGTCCTCTGGCTCCTGGAGGCAAAGGACGCAGTCGTCCCCCTGCTGAAGGCCGTGGCGCTTCCGACGCTCAGCCGTCCAAAGCCTTCCATGCAGGGCCGTCCAAAAGAAAAACTTCACCTTTGGTGGAGTGGATGCCTTCCAAAGCTCCTTGGCGCCTCTGAAAGTCGTCCTGCCCAGGAAGAAAGCTTTGTAGGCAGAAGAACTCGAGTACTCCCCGTCGGGCGTCCAAATCCACCTGAACCGGTCTTGTTGCTGGGGCGCAAGCTGCGTTCCCTCGAGCATGTTCCACAGTCGGAGAAACTGTGTGATGAACACCTCTGAGGAACCCGCTTGCGCGTCCCAGGCCCACTGGTTATCCGTGATCGCCTCATAGACCGATCTGCGACGAAGCCGCCGGGGTATCGAGTTGTAGACGTCCGGTGCGAGGTGGCAAAGCCTCCCCTCAGCCCTCCACCGGTCGGTCCAGAACCTCGCCAGCCTGCCATCTCCCACCAGCACAGTCGTGGAGGCGCTGAACATGTCCGCTACCTCGCGCTCAGACTTCAGGGGCAGGCCTGCCCACAGAACGTCCGGGTCCGAGCGTGCGGCCCACTCCCACCTGAGGCGCAGCGCCAAGCCCAGGAGGCGCAAGTCCGATATCCCGAGTCCACCCAGCTCCTTAGGCGAGCAGGCAATCGGCCATGCGAGCGAGCACTGTCCGCCCGAGGCCCTCTCTTTGCCTGTCCCCAGTCCCAAGTGGAAATTTGTGGCGTCGTAGCTGCGTCAGTAAATTCTCAGAGCCTAGCTTAGCGACTAAACAATCCGGTTACTTTTGGGCATTCCGGATAAGTTCAGTGATATCACAGTATTAGGTACCGAATGAAGTGCGCAAAGCTCACACCACCATTCCTTTTAGCAAAATGGGAGAGAAAAGCACGAGTGCATAATAAATAAAAGAATAGGTGTACTTTTGGCCTCTGACTCCTCTTTGGAACAGCTGAAAGCAAGACCGATCGATTGCATGCAATATATCCACTACTGAATCCAGCTTTCGCATACAAGCGTTTTTAAAACTGGCTGTGTACGCACGCACTCGATGGACGAACTAATTTCTCACGACTGGATGAACAAAAGCTCAGCATATATATTAGTATATAATTAGCATAAGTTTCCTCTCTCGGTCGATCTCTTGGTGCGTGTTGATCTATCGGCTTTTCTACTGTTGAAGTTGAGAGATGATCGAAGCAGCAGAGGCCTGCCTTTTGACAACATGACCTTTTGGAGGAATGGACCAATTGAACAAACATCATTAATGTAATAATAATGCAGCTTTTGGTGTGTGCCAATGGCGCCTCGCCGCCTCGAGCTGGACCGGAACTGCATCATGCATTTCTGCTGGTTGTGCGGTGTAGCTAGCAAAGATGCGAACGACGTCCCCAACAAGTGCAGTTAGATTCAGACAGTGACGTTCTCGCGTCACCGGCGCACACTGCTGCTGGTCATGTTTTTTCCACAGAAACCACTCTCGCCGGAGCTGAATTGGATAGACAGTAGAGAGGCTAATAATGCCGTCAGACATTCGTGGATCATAATTTCTGTATGAACAGCTGATCTAATCCAACTGCATGACGTTCAGAGGGAAAGAAGAAGGGCAGACATTTAACTATTTTCAATTCGATAAAGTGGGGTTTCTGCTTTTTTTAACCTACTGGGTCTCAAAAATAGATGTTACTCTCACTTCCCCGTAAACAACCGCCGTCAATTATATGCTAAGTAATTAGTATCATCGGAAAGATCTTTACGTCTAGTTTTTTAACAAATTTATTTGAAGATATAAATATTGCACTTATTTTCTACAAATTGAGTCAAACTTGTAACACTAAAACCCAAAACGACATCTATTTTGAGACGGAGAGAATACCTGTGAACGTATTACGACCCAATAAAGCCAACAACATCGAACACAACACACGTGTTGTTCATTGACACTGCCTGTCTGCCTACCCCATTACAGTACTACCAACCAAACAAATACAGATCACCCAGACAAAATATACCTGGATTTCCGTGCTATTTTTGTTTCACTTTGATGACCTGAAAAGATGAGCTCATCAAGGTACGTCAGTGGCGTAGCTAGGGGGTGGTCCATGTGGGCCACGGACCACCCTAGAATTATTTTGAGCAAAGTAATATATTTAGGCCTTGTTTGGATTACCCCAAATTCCAACTTTTTTCACTCTCTCTCCATCACATCAATTTTTGGACCTATGCATAAAGTATTAAATGTAGGTAAAAAAATAACTAATTACACAGTTTAGTTGTACATCACGAGACGAATCTTTTGAGCCTAGTTGGTCCACGATTGGACAATATTTACCAAATACAAACAAAGTCTTCTACAGAGTTGAATTCTAACTTTTTGAATTCCAACTCCAATCCAAACAAGGCCTTAGATAGTAATTAGTTTAAATAATTTTTAGAGTTTATTACTTAATTGAAAAATACTTGTAAGACTTCTTAAATGTATTATTTTGTCTTACGTTTCAGTAAATTATGTATTTGCACAATGACATGCTATATTTAAGCCTCGTATGATAGAGCTTCGTTAGGCTTCTATTTTAGCTTCTTCATGCACTAGAGCAAGGAGCTGTTTTTATTTATCCTAAAATCAATTAGGATTCATTTAAATCATTATTTTTTATTTCATCAGAAGCTCTACCGTATATTATTGCAATACACAGAAGATGTTTGTTGACGTATCAAAGGAAACTATATTGCTGAAAAATTATGGACCACCCTACATTAAAATCCTGACTACGCCACTGCACGCACGCACAACATACTGTACGCGAGGCTCACTCAACTGCTCACCGATCAGGCGATCACTCCCTACCGTCGTTTTCTCCCCGGTGAACAATCGTTTTCGACCTCCGAGCCAGCTTTGAGAGAATCAAGTTGAGTGGCGATGCTGGCCGCTGTCCCTAGCTGCCTGCTGCGATCGTACGACGGAGGATCGGCCGGCTCGATCTACCGACAAGCCATCCCTCACTTGTGATCCCGGCGAATTGACACTCGGGGTGCAATTATATGCTCTATATCCGTCACACGTGGTCGTCGACGTCCCCTAGTACGAGCGCGAATCTCCAGGGGGGCCAACCGAACAGGTAAAGCTAAAGCCCGATCCGGCGGAGGAGGCCGAACCCGTCCAGGTCCCCTGGCCAGGGAGACCGTACGCACAGTATAGCCGTCACCTCACCACCGATCCAAGAGATCACTCGGATAAGCGTGTGTGTGCCTGTATGGTTGTTGGATAGCATGGGTATTTGTATATATCTTGGTTGAGAGGACCAAGCAAAGTTGAAATGATTTTTTTAGAAAAGAAGATATTTAATAAGGTTGTATAAACGGATGAAACCAAAACTAAGGCCTTGTTCTCTTCCCGATTCGCAAATCAAAATCAGCACTCAGAAGACTCACATCGCCATAAAGGCTTGATTTTGTTTTTATGTGGTAAAAATTGTCTAAATTTTGAATAATTAGTCTCAAAATGTTCGTCTCATGAAAGACAATAAAACTGTGTAATTAGTTTTTGATTTCATCTACATTTGGTACTCCATGCATGTGCCGGCATTTTGATGTGACGGGGAATAGGAATTCTGCATAGTGAATTTTGGGGGGTGAATTTGGGAACTAAACAAGGGGTAAGACGTTGTTTGATTACCTATATAACTGGATAAAACATGCCTGGCCTATGAGACTAGCGTATGGGTCTCGCTATCTTCATCCTGCATCCACCGAGCCAGTCCCTTGGGAGTAAAGTTCAATTTAGAGTATCCTGCTAGTCTGCATTCACTCATGCAAATGTGTCTCACCATCAACACAAAGGAGGTCGTCGTGTCCGGTGATTTTGGGCTTGTGTGTTTGTCACCACTCTTAGTCCCCATTCCACTATTCGTTCCACTCCACATTTCGCTTCTCAGATGGAGGGCAGCAGCGGAGCGGCGTAGCTACGAGGAGTGGTGAGGGTCACAAAGGCTCCGGTGAAAACGGCGAGTATGTTTGCTCGGTGGTGGCACAAATCGGAGACCAGTTAGCGGCTCTCGACTGGTGTCTAGTCTTACCCTAGGGTTGTCTTATTGTTTCTCCTCTCTTGCTAGTTTGTTTGGTGTCGTTTTTGTTGTATTCTCTCTCATCCCCTTTGTACCTCTCAAATTTGTACGAGGATTGGCGCTTGCGCTCTTTCACCGCTCGGCTTGACGAGCACCTGTGAAATGAAAAGTAGGTGGGAATCGCTTTGATTCCCCCCGAATTCCCTAAAAAAAGAGTTAAATGCACTGTAGGTCCGTAAACTTGTAGCGTTGTCTCATCTGGGTCCGTAAACTAGGAAACCAGACATATGCACCCTTAGATTTTAAAAAGCGTCCGGGTCGAAATATGGCTTTCAAATTAAGTTCCGAATTAGTAGATGCTGCCAAAGGGAGTGGGGGTGCCATACGCAAAAAGGAAGTGACTCATAGAATGGCAGAGGCAAATAGAGCTCTTGCACATTTTCGTTAATCCATGAACAGAATCTAGGTATGTAGACACATGGATCCATACATCTCGATCGGAAAAGAATCAATAGAAGGAGAATCGGACGATATCTTTTTCGAAACAAATAAAAAGGAAAAAAAAAAGAGAAAACAGAAATCATGATCAACTAAGCCCTCTCGGGGGCTTGCTTAAACCGTTCATCTGGGTCTATCTGCCAAAACCATTCCGATTTTTGCTGACGTGGGGGATCCACGTGGACCGGGTCCCGCACCATTTAAATACACTCACATGCGTGATTTCGAAAAAATAGTCAATTGTTAGAAAAAAAAGAAATAACTAGATTTATGAAACACTAGCAACATCTCGTGGTTTCATGAGTGGTTAAAATGTGAATATGGTGTTTGATGGTCTAACACCCAAGACAGACAAATGGTTTTTTCTTAGTTTGAGCTCGTACCCCTCACGTCGATCGTCTAAGGTTCTTTCATGTTCAAGTGTTTGGTAGGAGGTTACAAGAGAGAGCGGGGGAGATGTGAGTTAATCGATTGATTGGGTCTTCTTCTCTTGTGTTTGTGTCTACCCTGATTATCAAGCGGGGCTGAGGGAAAGGGTGAGCACACGCGGCCCTGGTACATCAGCCTCGATCGTTCCTGAATCCCTGACTATCCAAGCCACTGTCAACACAGGTGCGCAGCAGATCCTCGTACAGTAGCTAGTAATAGTAATACCAAGAGATACTGTACGCACAGGCTACAGCAGATCCTCGATGCACAACTGCACAGTATGCGCCCGGCGCGCGGTGCATGCAGATTACCTCCTCCCCGACACCACTCACTACGTACTGTACAGAGCAGCCGGCCCGTTGATGGCGACGCAGGCCGACGCTGACATTCGCCTGTGACTGAGAGCGCTAGCTAGCTTTGACTTGACCCCATCCATTCCATGAGATCGAGAGCGAGCGAGCTCGCCTCAAACTGATCGTGCGTTGCGCGCTTTGCAAAGGTTGCGACGACAAATTAAAAGCAGGCCGCTTCGGCCAAAAAGCACGATCCCGCCGCGATACACATGCCGTCGTCGTGCCCGCCCGCTTTTCTTCATCCACCTGCTCGGCTCCTCCGCTGCTCCGCGTGGGGATACTGCGTTTCGTTGCGTCGCTCGCCTCGCCCGGCCGCACCGCACCGCACCGGTCGATGAGCCACGCCCACGAGGCCACGAGGTTTGGTTGGTCGATCGTGGCTGGCGACGACGGAGACCAACCCCTTCGCGCGCGGTGGGATCTCATCTCTCGGCGCCTTTGGGCCGGCCGGGTCGCGGACTCGCGCGCGGTCGGCCTTTCTGCGTAATAATGCGGCGCTTTTTGCCCGGGGAATTCCTTTGCGCGGTGACGCGTGCATGCACTAGATTCTAAGCCCACCACCAGGCCCCGGCCCGGGCCGGGCAAGTTGCGACTTGTTAATCGCTCGCACACCACGGAAAAAACCCCGCCCGCCTGGGCGTGCGTGCTCGCGGCGCGCAGGCAGTGGTAGCGCTCGACGTCGCGCGCGGCTCAGCGACTCCCAGAAGGTGGGGGCCTTCCTTCCCTTTGTGTGCTGTGTGCGTGTGCACGAACGCGTGCTTAGCTTAGCCCCTAAGCAAGGCAGGCCGACCGCGGCCGGCCGGGGTATTGTCACGCTCACGCACGTACGTGGCGCGTTCAGCCACCTGCGGGCGCGGATCAGGGCGCCGTGCAACACATGCGTGTTGTAGCGGGGGTGATGAAGTCAGGCGTCCGTCTTTCTTTTTGGTTGAGAGGGAGCGACGACCCAGCGCCTCGGTGCGTGGTGAGGAGGGGCCGGCCACAATGGGACGGGACATTGCCACATTGGCTGCCCTCTTCTTCAGTGGAACGGCAACTTGCGTCGAGCTCTCTTTCGTGTGCGTGAGGGACTGCATTGCTAGCGCCCATCAAATAATGCACGTCTTTTCTCTCTGTTTTTTTTTTTTTTGTTCTTTTTGGGAAATAATGCACGTCTTTTTGAACTACTGAACCTCTGTTAAGCGGGGCCAATTCAGCACCTGATGAGATCCGGATTCGTCTCCAAAATTGGAACTTGGAAGGTGGTTTACCTGGCTACTTGCGGTGGCCCAGACGCCTGGCTTGGAATTAGGTGGCCCAACATGGTTGGTCTGTTGCTCAAGGACCAGCAAGCGCTGCTCCATTAGCCATGCTCCAGGAACCAGGATCAGTTGGACAAACGCAGAGGTACGTGATGACTACATCTGCAAACTCCAGACTGTTTTCTCAAATTTGACGATGCAATATAATGGCGCGTCTGCACAAGCTAGGTTACAGTTATGCTCTCTCTCTCTCTCTGTGACAAGAAATTATGCACTTTCTTCTTCTTCTTCTTTTTGTTGACGTGGGTCGTTGTGTAGACAAATGGTCTTGGCCCATATGTCTCATATGGACCAATACGGGAATCCAGGCATCTAGCCCAGGTCAGGACTTTGCGGATTTGGCCCAATGAGGGAGGATACTAGTTCCCTACTTCTCGGCGCTCGCTGCTCCACATATCAGCGTTGGGCTTGGGCCACCGAGCTCAATTACTCGTACACAATCCAAGGGCAATAGGCCCAATGTTATATTCAGAAGGGAAATCTACCAGGCCGAAAGGTTGTCTTCATCTTCAAAAAAACAAAACAGGCCGAAAGGACGGCTGCTGAGAAAGCCACAGACTTTTCGGCATAGCCTCTTTGGTGTGTTTGGATTGAGGGTCGGAGTGAGATGGAATGGGTCGAACCCAGATTCTGAGGTGTTTGGTTTGAGGACGTCCGGGTTGGGTTCGTCCCGCACAGGGAATATTCGCCCTTGATGCGGGTTCGATGGGTTTCTCAAAATCGAGCAGACCACGCCGACCCGCATCGACGACGTTCTGCTCCGTCTCCCGCGCGTCCAGCACTTCTACTCCCGCGCATCCCGCACTGGCCGCGCGTAGCCCGACGGCGTCCTGGCCGAGCTTGCCGCCGGGAAGGAGCGGCGTCACGGGGAGGCAACATGTGCGGGCGGATCTGGGCAAGCAGCAAGCTCGGCCTCGGGGCTGTGGCGGCCATGGCGGGTGGGCTCGAGCTAGGCCATGGCGGTGGGCTCGAGCTCTGCTTCGATTGATTGAGGAAGAAGATAACGTGGGTAAACAAATAAAGAGACTGACAGGCAGGCCCCACTAATAGCCAGTGTTAACGCTGTCAAAATGCCGTCCATTCTCACCTTCTCCACTCTTCCAACCAAACAAAAAACTGGGTTCAACTCATTCTCTCAACCAAACATGAAATGGGTCGATCTCATCCCAGAAAACTGGGTTGGACCCAACCCAACCCAGTTGGTCCCCAAACCAAACACACCCTTTGTTATTGAACCCGCTCAATAGGTTTTGTCGTTTTGAGGGGCTGTTTCGATTGCAGCGTGCGAAAGTTGCATGTATCAGGTATCACTCAACGCCTGGGGTGGGATGCGCATGTCTATCGGGCAGTCCCAGACGAGAGCAGCATCCAAGTTCCAAACATGTCCTGAGTGACTGAGTCCTAGAGTTAAGACCGGTGATTGCATTTCCAGATCTATTTTACAAATACATGATATTATTTTCTCAATGATAGACGACGTGTTCATCGATATTGAGACTTCTGTGGCAACTTTGTCCATCTTTTAAGACCTGTTCAATTGTTCGTAGGGAAGTGTGTGCATAAGTGTGTTCACAGATGTGAGTGTGCATGTTGTATAAGTAGCATATGCATCTAACTATCTATATTTATATCTACATATATATCTTTATTTATTTATCCACTACCTAATTCTCTAGCACTTCTTTACGCCACATCATCCAGAGGTCCCACCACCACAAACTAATGACACAAAGAGGCAATAATGCTATGTGAAACCAATGTCTTCACCAATTAAATTTATTCTCTATGCAATTAAATAAAATTCTACTATATACCCACGGCAACGCGCAGAAAATACACCTAGTTTTAAGAAGAAGAAAATCAAGTATGACGTGGATATACAACACTCGTGTTGTCCTCAAATCCAATACTAGTTATAACTAGAGCTTCTATTAACAAATGAACATCAAGCAATAAGAGGATTCCAATCCAGACACCAACAAATAGAGCATGATTTTATGGCGGGATCTAAAGCTGGTTTCATTTTTTTTTAAGCTAAACTAGAACCTATATCAATATTCTAAGATCAAATCAGATTTAAGATTTTTTAATTGCATAAAATTTGTTAAACTATTATGGATGATAATAAACTATATATTTGGTTTCCCGACACACAAACAGAATTTTAGATTTTTTTTCATAATGATGTGGGCCTTCTACTAGTGTTTTGGCATTCAAATTTAGTATACTAGTGGTAGTGTCGGGAATTTTAGAATTCTTTCATAATGATGTGGCCTTCTACCATCATGAACTAGTGGTAGTGTTTTATTATACTATTAAAAATTAAAAAACACTACCTTCTTCGGGGTTGAGGCGGAGCCACATCAGCTAAAACCGACGGTGATCAAAATCGAACGGTTGAGCAGCCGGAAAAACTGACGGAGGAGAAATGGATTTTGACTGAAAAATGGAATGTGAAATGGATTTTCCCCCTCTTCTCTCTCGGGCCCAGCATGCACGCAATCATGGGCCGGACGCACGTCATCCACATTCGAAAAACATTTTTTTCCTCGAATCAACTACACAACGCGCCAATGGCGCACAGATCATCCCACAAGATTGCTCAGCCCCTAGCAAACAACTCAAGATTTGTGATTGTGATGATCTGTATCAGAGAGCTTTCGTTTTTGTTGTTTCGAGACTTGACATGGGAGAGGTATCCAGAAGCCATGGAGCGAGCGAGCGTACGAATTCATCATGGCATTTCACGTCGACATGCTCCTGGCCTGATAATTCCACCTCCCTCGCGACTCATGTCGTTGGTACTGGTACAGAGCAAGATCCACGGGCGCCTCCCTCGATCACGTGTTGAGATCATGCTCACGCCGCAGCAACAGGGCGCCCGCTCGCAGACACGCGCCGCCCGTGCCCGCCCTGTACCGTAGCGTGCCTATCGACGTGAACCCATGTCTACGCGAAGTGACACGCACTTGGGGTACTCGCCGAAGGACTATGCTCGTGGTCGTGGAGGCGCAATACGGGTGTCCGCCAGGTGGGAGTGTGAAGCTCGAGAATAGATGGGGTCCTTTTAGCCGTGAATAATCCATGCGTGATCTGAATATCTGATGATGATAATCACTGATGAACACAACAATAGTAGTACTTTGAGGACATGAGGTAGTACTTGCGTATCTGTTTGCTTTCAGATGGCGTCCACCGCATTTCCGAGGCAGATCTTTGGCTGAGACTAAGAAGAACGGTCTCGACGATAGGGCACTAAGGATTCGTGAAAGCAGGCCATCATGTCGCTAACCCTCGGCGCCTTTAACAACAAAATCTGATCTTGCTCTCATTAGCAAGACCTGTACGCACGGGGATCCATAAAGAACCGGAAGTGTAGTGAGTAGGATCGACGAGTACTTGGGCATTCGATCGACTTTGCGATCGATAGCCCTGCCCAGAGTAGCAACGAAGCGTACGGTGTATCTTTGGGAATGATTGGTGCCACGGACGGCCGCCTCGGAAGCTGCGAACTACTGTACTTCGCTACGCTCCTCGCCTCCTCATCCTGCCTGGTACCCGGTAGGTATACAATGGAATTATGCAAGCTGTGGACAGTGGGAGTGTCAAGTGTGGGTCAGTCAGTCATCGACGCAATTTTCTCACCGCGACTAGCGATCGCTGCCACTTGTTACTGTGCCGCTAGCGGCACAAGGCGCCAACGCGTCCGGCCTCGCCGTGCCCCGCGCGCACTGTTGCCACGACGAACCGCAGGAGTCGTGATAACTGCTAAGAACCGAGAGGGATCGGGCAAACGACAAAGCACGCAGTACAATCATCAGCAAATCTCGCTGCCGATGCCGAGCACACGCACGAACCTGCCCCGGCCTGGCCTGGCTTTCCCTCGCACTGTAGGTAGCACATGATTCTCTGTTTGGTCATAGCAAGTCGCATCGCAATCGCAATTCCCTACGACAGCACACTTGCTGTTGAGAAATTGTTTAGATGGTCTCAAAATTCGAAATTTTTACACTCTTTTCATCACATTAAACTTTACACACATTAAACAATAAATATAGATAAAAAAAACAACTAACTATATAGTTTGATTTTGAATTTTTCGAGTCTATTTAGCGCATGATTAGATAATAATTGTCAAATATAAAGAAAAATACTTTTCAACTTCACTTTTCGCAATCTAAACTAGGCCCAAGCAAAGATTATTGCTGGTGACAGTGACCATGCTAACCTGAAAACCTTAAAGATTGGTTGGAGGCTTGGACGGGCATGGAACGTACGTGCAACGTGTTACTCTCCTAGATGACACTTTTGTTCCACTGATTTCTCTCTCTCTTTTTTAACAACTTGTCAATCATTGGGTGAATCGAATTGATCGTTATTAGACGAGTGCGAGTGCGATTTTGGCATCCTGATTGTAGTCGCTAACTGACAACAATGGGCAGCGATTTGTAACGGAGTCGCGCGCGCCGGGCCGCCGAAAAACAATTTTGTGGATGCGTCCCGCGCGATCTGTGAAAGCAATTTACAAGAAATTGTTCAGGAACTTCCAATGAATTTTCAGGTCAGCTGGCCTAAATTTACCATAGTACAAATGCCGCCGCCTCGGCGAGCTTCGATTGGTACGCTCGCCTGATAGACTTGCATCACATTTGTCTCTTTTTCATGATGTACATGCTGCTGCGCTATGTCGCGGCGCGTGGCTGCTGGATCGGATTTTTATTGCTTGTTGATGTACACACTTGGTGAAATTTATTTAGTCGCCGCAACACACCTTTGTAATAATCAAACGTGATCCGGATAGTCCAGGACATGTATGTCACAGAATGGTTTAGGTCACGACTGACGTGACGCCTCGGTCTCTCCAAGGCAGAGAAAGAGGCAGGATGAACGTGATGCACATGTCGTATTGATCTAGCAAGGGGGAAATATACAGAGGATTGTAGTTGTAGTGTACTACTAGGTGTGTAACTGTGTATAGCAACCGGGTATGTCGAGTGATTTGATCCGCATATGTTCGTTTTTTATATGACCATGAAGCCACAACTTAAAGGCCCATTTGGACTTCAGAAACTTAATTCATGCAAGAATCAAATTGCTAGTGCTGAACTTTTGCGAATCCTTTGTGATCTCTAAAATCAATATGCTATACTAACCTCTAACCTAAAAGAGATTAATGTAATTCTTGATCCGGTCAAAATAAAACAATCTTTGGTTTAATTAAGTTTATCCAAAATAGTATCGATATTTATGACTCAAGATAGATATACTATGAAATATACTCCCTCCGTATTGGTAAAGGAAGTCGTTTTGCACAAGATTTGAGTCAAACATTGGGAATATAAATCATCAATAACTTTTAAGTCATTGTGTTTATAAATGTGAAAATTATATGAATAGATTTGTCTTAAAAAATACTTTCATAAAAGTATACATAGTTCATATTTTCATATATATTTTTATAATAACAAGAGGTCAAAGTTATGTTTTGGAGACCGTGTCATTTGTCCTAAACGACTTTTTACCAAGATACGGAGGGAGTATTCCATGAATATTTTAATAATACTTAAAAGCATTTGGTATCATGGATATTACTATCTTTTTTATGTACAAAATTAGTCAAAGATATAGCAAGAAACAATAAAATAATATGGAGCTGCAACAAAGGCAATTATAAACATCTATAGCTCCTTATCAAATACCTTTTAATGTTGTATACCAATGAGTCATTATTTGATCTTCTACTAAAATAGTCTTGAAGAAGTTGTAGCAGATGTCAATATACTAAAGGAACAATGGTCCAAAGCTATATTTGAAGATTTTCTTAAAATACAACTTACATTGACAATGGAGTCATCATTAAATACTTTGCTTATGTATCACATATTGACTAGTCATTCCTATGTACAATGTCGCAACAAGGTGTCGCGTGCACTCGTGCTACGGTTTCGTGCTGCCATTAAACATAATTTTTTTATGATATGACATGGTCCTTTAAATGATATTTTTATTTTTACATTAAATTATTTATTTTATAGTTACAGTTTGTGATATTTGATTAGTAGATTTAACTGTAAATCTATTTATCTAAAGTACAGATAATTGACTATTAAACTTTGATATGTGTATGCGTCTTATAAAGGATATGTGTATTGTGTTTTTGATCATGTATTTTCATTTTCATTTTTCACATAATACCAAGCCGTAATAATTTTTTGCTTATTCTTTTTTCAAAAAGGTTCAAACAAAAACACTTTGCACATTCTTTTCTGGCAAAACACAGTTTAGACATTTTTAACCATTTTCAGCCCAACCCGTACACCTTTGTTGCATGATTTGTGACCTAAATATTGACATATTATGTCCCTGAAAACTATGTAGTATAGCTCATGTAGTAGAGTCTGGTTACCTAGATTCATATGAGTGCTTGTTTTTTTTTAATTATTATATTATTTAACAAACAACGTACTCGGCAATAGCATATGGCAAATTTCCTCCTTGGATCTTCAGCACACAAGGAAACCGATTACAATTCACAACTACACATCCTAGCATTATCTCCGATCCATATCTGTTTCCATCTCCTCTCCGGGCTTATCCCCTCCGTGCCTGTTGGCCGATGCGAAAGCGGATAAGTACTCACGAACACATCACCTCTAGTAATCTTAGCTTCAAGAAGATATATACTGTAGGTTAAGTATATTAGAGCAACTTCAATAGTTTGGTAAAAGCACTTGGCAAATTAGGATTTTTGGCAAAACCATAAAAAACCTCCTCCAACAACTTGGTAAAAGCATTTGGCAAATTGACAAGCTTGGCAAAAATAGCCCTTTCCGGCGCAAATATGAGCGCATGCGAGCGCTTGGCATCGCGTGATTCCTCTCCGCGAGCGCACCACCAGATTTCCCGCGCATGCAAGTTATTGGGTGTGAGCCACTAATTTTCAATTTGCCAAGTCCAAATATAGCAAACTGTTGGAGAAGAACTATTTTTTCACTTGACAAATGGGTTTGAGACTTGGCAAAACTCGAGATTTGCCAAGTGATGTTTGCCAGAGCAACTCCAACAGTTTGACAAAAGCATTTGGCAAATTAGAATTTTTGGCAAAACCACAAAAAACCTCCTCCAACAAATTGGCAAAAGCACTTGGTAAGTTGGCAAGCTGGGCAAAAATAGCCATTCCCGGCGCAAATATGCGCGCATGCGAGCGCTTGGTATTGCGCGATTCTTCTCCGTGCCAGATTTCCCGTGCATGCAAATTGTTGGGTGTGAGCCACTAATTTTAAATTTGCCAATTTCAAATATAGCAAACTGTTAGAGAAGGGCTATTTCTTCACTTGGCAAATGGGTTTGAGACTTGAGAAAACTCGAGATTTACTAAGAGCATCTCCAAGAGTTATGCATATGCACTTGCCATCATTGATTTTTTGGCAAAACATGGAAAACCAATGCTCCAAGAGTTATGCATATGACTTGCCATTTTTTCCCAACTTGGCAAAAAGAGGTCCAACTGGCGGATATATCCGCACCGCGCCGCGTCCGCCTCGACTGCCTCCGCCAAGCGCCGCCTCGACCGCCTCCGCCAAGCGCCGCCTGACACGATGGGGTCGCGGCCCGCGGCCAACCCTTCTTCCCGCCGCTCCTCCTCGACCGCCTCCGCCAAGCGCCGCCCGCCGCGACCGCGACCGGGGTCTCCTCTTCCTCCCCTCCACGTCGTACTCGGGGCCGGGCCGTCCGTCGCCGGGACGGGACCGGAACGGCCAGCGCGCAGCGCGGCGCCACCTCGTCGTCCTCCACCTCCTCCACGTCCTCCGGCCGCGCCTCCCTCGCTCCCGGACCCGCCTGTGCTCTACCCGTTCCAGGAGCTCGCCGTTGCTACCAACAGCTTCCTCGCCAAGGGCGCAGGGGGCGGGGCCGGAGGGGAATGCTCTGCCCCGGCGGCGGCGGCGCTGCCGGTGGTGGCCGTGCGGGAGGAGGCGGGCGTGGGTGGTGAATTTGGCAAGTGAATTTTGCATAACTCTTGGAGAGACACTATTTTTTCACTTGCCATCCTATTTAGCAACGTATATGCCAAGTGAATTTGGCAAGTGAATTTTGCATAACTCTTAGAGATGCTTTAAGTGATGTTTGTCAAACTGTTGGAGTTGCTCCAACGCACGCACGGCTCGTTTTCCTTGCTAGGCGACACTGTTTCCCGGTTTGGAAATGCCACCAGGCAAACTATGCCCGCGGGTTCTGACGGCAACGAACCAGTGAATCCAAGGGAACCACCGCAACATATCCCACGAACGGCTTAGACTCCGATGCGTGTCGCCGGTGTTTCCGTTAAAAAAAAACAGCCAGGTGGCCAGGTGAAATCGACCGGCGACAGCGCTTGCGTTGGCAGTGCGACAACGTACGCGTAACCGGACCGCTTCGGTTCCACCTCCACGTCGTTTTCCCCGCGCCGCGTCAGGCCAAGCTTGCACGCCGCAAGCGCATGGACCTCGGTGGCTTGACTGGCTGTGTGTCTGTCGAGAAACGATCGAACCCAGGTCGATCCCAGGATGCCAGCGTGAGTGCGTGAGTCGTGACGCCGGTTTTGTCCTAGCCTCCTGGCTAACCCTGGGCTAGGCCTAGGCGGAGCCGAGGAGGGCGCAAGTGTCGCGATCGATGATGGCATCGCGCGGAGCACGGGCGCGGCGGACGCAATACAACAGAGGAAACCGGGGCTCGTCAGGAATCTGGCGGCTTTGCTGCCGTTTCGTAATGCTTTCGGCAAGCGGCAGGTGGCGGAATGCACATGCACGTGAGGTCTGCGGACTGCTGTTATGGGCAAAAATCTCCCCAGGACTGAAGTCCAAACTCAACTGCCGGCTGTCTGATCTGAATGAATCTTGTAACTGATTTATTGGTAGGAATTGGGGCACTGCAATTTTTATATAAGAAGGGCGACGGTCCCTTCAGTCTCAGCTCTCCTGAAGCACGGTCAAAGTAGACGTCACGGTCTATCCGGATGCATCTTCACTTCTTCAGGCTAGATCAACAACAGCCAGAGGCTCCAAGCGCACCCAGTGTTTTTTTTACCGTCCGGTTTACCGCGGTTACCGGACTTACCGGGCGGTCCGGTTCCGGTTCCGGACTGCCCGGTAAGTCCCAAATTCAAATTTCAATTTTGAAAAAAAAAATGCTAAAAAAATTCAAATTTTAAAAAACCGCTCAAACGAGCGGTAAACCCGGACTTACCGGCGGTAAACCGGTCATGAAGTATTTTTAGGAATTTTTTTAACATTTTTTTTAAAAAAAATAAATTTGAATTAAAAAAACCGCTCAAACCGCTCAAACCGGGCGGTAAACCGGACTTACCGGGCGGTAAACCGGACTTACCGGGCGGTAAAAAAAACCAAGATTATAGGTACTCAAATTTGAATTCAAATTTGAATTCGAGCGGTATCCGGCCGGTTACCGGACTTACCGGCCGGTAAACCGATTCCGGGCTCGTCCGGTCGGTTTGATCCCATCGGTAAAAAAAACACAGGGCGCACCTGGTGGTCAACGTCCGCGCCTCATCAGCAGACACTGGTTGGAAGTCGCGATCTGAACAGCAACAGCGACCGACGTCCTCTGCATGGGGAGAAAAATGATAAAAAAGTAGTTGCCAAGAAAATCATATGCAGAGGAAGATGAAGCATCGTCCACACAACAGAATCCTAATCATTGTTCACTACCAGTTCAGGTGGCGCATAATATAATCCACCAACTCGAAATATGATCCCCCACGAGTAAAGAAACCCCACCAAACTAATTCCGTGACTTGGGCAGCTCACACTTTGCAGCATTTCTTTAGTTAGGTTAGATCCTATAAGTCGCAATTATACATTGTGTGAGTAGCACCGATCATGCGCGGCTTACAATATAAAGAAACCGTACAACCAGATTGACACCACCCGAGCACCATCCAAAGCTGATGCCTGACAGTGACCAAGAGCCCAACCAAGGATCTATTTTGGTCATGGATTGATCGATGCATGTGAGTGTTGGTCCTAAAAAGTTTATATCCAAACAATTTTTTCCAATACAAATATTTAAGAAAAACTTTGCAATTTGTGAGCAACATGAAAGACTTCTGCGTCAATTTGTTACATTGCCGATGTTTGTAAATACCTAACATGCTTATACCAAAGCCACATAAACTTGTCTCAAATAAGTTCATGCTTCCTTGTCCTTGCACTACCAAGAAAGTATTTTGTGAGTTCTGACCAACACCATCTAACAAATACTGGAGTAGTATCTTTTTCTAAGTCACATATTGTATCCTATGATGTTGTTCAACATGAGTTATGTGCTCTTCCAACATTTCCACATTCATGCATAAGAAAACAATTATCCCATAGTGGCCACTTGTAGGGAAACTTTATCTTCATAATTGATATCTAGTCTTGTTGCATTGCAAAAAGTTTGTGAATGTCATGGATGACATCTCAAAACCAACAAATATATAGTCTGGTCTAACGTTTGTAACTTGACGAAATATGTCTTCCGGTTATATCATTTTGAATGTGGCTTGCGTAGCATGATAAAGACACCCCATACTCTATAACCAGAAGAAATCACTGAATCATATAATGCCATCATATAGGAGTTTCACATAATCATGGGCTTTTTTTGATATTTGCATTTTGGCGCGCAAGAAACCATTTATGCACAACGGTCATATTAGGTAAAACCTTGTCGTTACACTCTTCTAGTGCTAGGCTGCCAGCACATCATATGCTCATTAATACCAAGATGTCATCATGCTCATAAGACGACAATTTTTTTGCCAATTTTCTGTCTGGACTTCTATTTTCTCTGTTCCCTCAGTTACATAGGGCGAAACATCATTGTTACACTCATCTACTGTTGTCGCATTAAGTATGCTCACTAATACTAGAGATGGCCGTATCGAAACCGACAAAACTCTGTTTTCATCATATGCTTGTTGGAGTTTGTTCTCCTTATGTTCCCTAAAACGGCTAATGCTTTGCCTTTTTCAGTGGGCAAGAAACCATTTATACCATAACGATTGGATATGAAGAAATCTCATAATTAGTGCCTACTTGACACGGCTCCTTCTTTGAAACTCCTCAGCTAGAGCTGGAGCAAAAGGCGTCCAAATTAAACTAGTTCCTCCTCCGTACACCGGTAACGTCTTCGACCCTTCAACCGTATGTACACAAAAAACAACTCCTCGTGTTTCGGGTGTTTGGTACGGCTCCTTCCTTTTGAAGTGGTCATCAGAGCAAGAGTGCTTGTATTTTTGTTTCCCTCTATGTACCCTTTAAAATGGCTTACTCCGGATGCACTATCGCTACATAGGAGTTGTCATTCAAGCGGTTTATCCATCAGTTGTCGTTACACTCTTCTAGTGCCAGGTTGCCTGCACATTATGTATGCTCATTAATACCAGGATGGCATCTCTGAACTAGTTTTGGTCAGATGCTCATAAGACGACATTTTTTTTGCCAACTTTTCGTCTGGATTTCCGTTTTCTCTGTTCCATCGGTTACATATGGGAAACATCATTGTTATTCTCATATACTGTTGTTGCATTAATTATGCCACTAATATTAGAGATGGATGTATTGAAACTGACAAACTTTGCTTTGATCATATGCTTGTTTGGAGTTTGTTTTCCCTATGTACCATTAATAATATCACAATGATTGGATTTGAAGAAGCCTTATAATTAGTGCTTACTTAACACGGCTCCTTCGAAACTCCTCTGCTGAAGCTAGAGCTCCAAACTAGTTGTACACGGTAACGTCTTCGACCCCTTAAGTGTACGCAAAAAAAAAAAAAACAGCCCCTCTGTTGAAGCTGTCACCCGAGCAAGAGCGGTTGTATTTTTGTTTTCCTTTGTATGCCCTATAAAAATTGATTATTCCTTTTCTTTTGATTGCACATTTCTTCAAGAATTCTTCCGATAAAAACATATTAACAAATAAATTTTTGTTTAAAAACGACTTTACTCCTGGTGCAGTATCGCTGCATAGGAGTTGCCATTCAACCGTTTAAACAGTCTACCCGACACCGGCCACCAAGCAGAGCAAGAAGGCAAGCATGCCTTCCTGAGTCAAGCGGACACGCTGTCAACACCAAAATGCCGGGCGACCCCAGCCGTCAGTCGCCCAGACACGGCGGGTCCCGTGGGACCGCGTGTGTCTCTGGATCCACCCCTCGCAGGCAGACCCAAACCCGAATCCTGGGCCGCTGCCGCTGCGTGGTGGTGCGGCACGGGCGCGCGTCGCGCCCACCGACCCCCCGACCCGTCGCGGACGACGACGACGGGGTCCACTCGTGACTCGTGCCGCCCCCGTGGCCCCACCACCCAACCCAATGGGCCGATTTCCGTGAACTGCCCCGCCGCGTTCAGGAGATCCGCGCGGGCGAGCCTCCCGTTGCACGCCGACGACGAGACGCGCCGAGGCCTGGGGGCAGCACCGTAAAAAGCCCCCTCTTCTATCCAACCACTTCCCCCTTGCACACTAGTGTAGCAGTGGTACTAGTACTAGGCCACCACTCGTAGTCGTAGCCAGATCAAACGACCGCTGGGTGGGAGCACGCCAAAAAAAATCGAAGCGGAAAAGGGGAGAGGTGAAAAGCTTGGGAGTCCGAAGAGTAGAGGAGAAGAGGGAGCGGAGCGCTGCGGCATAAATCCCGAGCCCCAAATCGCAAACCCTAGCCGGTCCCGATCTGCAATGCGGCGTGCCCAGGGGGACAGGCGTCTTCACGTGGCCCGCGGGCCTGAGTGCGCGGGGGATGAGGCGGGTGGCGCCGGCGATGATCGCCGCCGGAGGCGCTGGCGGCGGCGAGGAGGCGGCGGCGGCGGACGGCGCGGTGGTGGAGAAGACGCTGCTCAACGGGGACGTCTACCGCGGCGGCTTCTCCGGCGGCTCCCCGCACGGCAAGGGCAAGTACATGTGGGCGGACGGCTGCATGTACGAGGGGGAGTGGCGGCGCGGGAAGGCGTCCGGGAAGGGCCGCTTCTCGTGGCCGTCGGGCGCCACGTTCGAGGGCGAGTTCCGCAGCGGCCGGATCGAGGGCCAGGGCGTCTTCGTCGGGCCCGACGGCGCCACCTACCGCGGCGCGTGGGTGGCGGACCGGCGACACGGCGTCGGCGCCAAGAGCTACGCCAACGGGGACTACTACGAGGGCCAGTGGCGCCGCAACTTCCAGGACGGCCACGGCCGCTACGTCTGGGCCAACGGCAACCAGTACGTCGGGGAGTGGCGCGCCGGGGTGCTCTCCGGCCGCGGCGTGCTCATCTGGGCCAATGGCAGCCGCTACGACGGCGTCTGGGAGAACGGCGTGCCCAGGGGGACAGGCGTCTTCACGTGGCCCGACGGCAGCCGCTACGTCGGCTCCTGGCCTGGGAGCTGCGTCGACCTGCCGGCTATAAGCGGCACGTTCTTCGCGCCGGTGGGCTCTGGGGGTGCTGCTGGTGTTGTCAGGAAGAGGTCCTCCGTGGAGGGCGTGGGGGAGAAGGCTACCCCGCGGATCTGCATCTGGGAGTCGGATGGCGAGGCCGGAGACATCACCTGCGACATCGTCGACGCGCTCGAGGCGTCCATGCTCTACAAGGAGGCCGCCGCTGTCTCGGGAGGAGCAACGTACATGCGAGCGCTGCCTCAGAGGAATACCCGGCGAGCAGCCAGCGGAATCCCACGCTGGGCGTCGTCGGCGGCCACCACGCCGGAGAGCAAGCGGCCCGGGCAGACCATCTCCAAGGGACACAAGAACTACGAGCTCATGCTCCAGCTGCAACTGGGTATCAGGTGAATTTTAATTCCGTGCTCTGTCTCTCACAATGTGGTCTGCTTTTAGGAGAGGATGTGGAATTTTGGAGGTTTATTATGGTTCTGCATCTTGCAGGCATTCCGTGGGAAAGTCTTCGGCTGTGCCGATGCGAGCACTGGAACAGCAAGATTTTGACCCAGGGGAGAAGTTCTGGACACGGTTCCCACCAGAGGGTTCGAAGCTCACACTACCACATTCAACCACGGAGTTCCGGTGGAAGGACTACTGCCCCATGGTGTTCAGGTCTCTGTCTTCGACTCTTTGATCTACCACTTCATCTGTCATCTCTGTGTGCTGCGGTATAGCTGCACGATCTGTTCACCTGGTGCTCTGTTAATTAACTGGGCTGTTGTATTCTGCACTGCAGGCATTTGAGGAAGTTGTTTGCTGTTGATACAGCGGATTACATGCTTGCGATCTGTGGCAATGATGCTCTGAGAGAGCTGTCTTCACCCGGGAAAAGTGGGAGCTTCTTTTACCTTACCCAAGATGACCGATTCATGATTAAGACAGTGAAGAAATCAGAAGTCAAGGTAGTGTTTCTGTTTACCATTGATGTACACATGCTATTTAGATCTGTAGCTAGTTATCTTAATTTGTGTTTCTCCATTAATTGGATAGTTATTAGATTGATTTGATGGTTTTTTTCTTGTCGAGCTCCATGTGATCCTGCCTCGCAAATTACTGTGGTTGTTATCATGTAATTAACCTAGTTAATTTTGTTCTACAAATGTTAGAAAAACTGCTACTAAAGTAGGAAGTACAATTAGTTACCAATAAGGAACCTGCTTTTGCAGAGGGGCTAATTTCCTGCTATTTTGTTGCTGCAGCTGCTTATTCGAATGTTAAATAGCTACTACAAACATGTCAATCGATACAAGAACTCATTAATCACGAGGTTCTATGGAGTACACTGTGTGAAGCCCCTCAATGGACAAAAGGTGTGATATCTACAACAATTACCTTTTATTGCAAATTTTCACAACAGTCATGGACTCATGGTTTTAACAATTCCTTTCTCAACAGGTCCGATTCATTGTCATGGGTAATCTGTTCTGTTCAGAATATCAGATTCATCGCCGTTTTGATTTGAAAGGTTCATCCTATGGACGAACAGCTGACAAGTTTGAAGATGAGATTGATGAGACAACTACACTTAAGGACTTGGACCTCAATTTTGTCTTCCGGTTGCAGCGATCTTGGTACACTGATCTCCATGAGTAAGTTCAACTTCTAAAACTTATTGGGCATCGATGTTACTTTCACTGGAAGCTATCTTACAGAGTTAATTGTGCAGCCAATTGAGACGAGATTGTGAGTTTTTGGAATCGGAAGGGATTATGGATTACAGTTTCTTGGTAGGAGTTCACTTTTGTGATGACATCTCTGCCTCAAAGATGGGATCGTCTACTTTTACTGCTTCTCCAAGTAAGTTAGGGCTGTTTGATTTGGACCTTGACATGGTCAGGTACCTGTTCTAACCATTGTGATGATCTTTAACCAGAGCTTTTAACAAAGAGTGAGTCATTTCAAGGTGGTGGCACGCCAGAGCTCTGCTTCTCAGATGATGATTTTGATATGGTACCTGATTGCCGCCGGTATGTTGCAGCATTTTATTTAGGGATCCCTGCTTTGTTCTTTTATGCATCGCATTTTGCATATCATCGGTGCTGTTACGAGAATATCACTTTGTGTTATGTGATCTTAGAAATTGGACAGTTTATTAGCTTGACCTTCCATTTTTCTTATAATCGTGACAATTTGATCTTTTGTGTGGGTTTCATTCGGTGTTTTGGTGCGCAGATTGAATTTGCATCATCTTGGGAGCATGTTCAGATTAAATATAGCAGATTAGCATGTTTTGGCCTGTGACATAACTGCAGTGTCAACCATGCAATTTGTTGATTGTTGTTTTAGACTATGAGAAAGAAATTCTTCCTGATAAACAACAGAATTTATGCTTTTGCTGCTAGGCATAAAAGTTTTGTCCATGCCTTGATAAGTTGTACCTGGTCGCCATCTCATAGGAGCCTTAAGAGTTGTCATCATAGCGCAAAGCTTCATTGCTGTCCACTTGGCTCAGACATGGATGCAATTAGGCACCGTTGGGACCTAGTTGTTTGCTTATCTGTATCAGATATGATTGCCTCTTCCAGTTAAAAAGCATCCAATGCTCCAGACTGAAATAATATAATTTAACCAGTTCTCTAATGTCTCATGGCAACATTTTTTTTCAGGAAACCTTTGATTAGACTGGGTGCACACATGCCAGCCCGGGCAGAGCAAGCATCAAGGAGTGAATTTGATCCACTTCTCCTAACAGGCGGGGGATTCCTATTCCCAAACCAGACCGGAGAAGTGCACGATGTGATTCTCTTTTTCGGGATAATTGACATCCTCCAGGATTACAGCTTAAGAAAGCGGGCGGAACATGCTTACAAGTCATTACAGACAGATCCCAACTCCATCTCTGCCGTGGACCCAAAGCTCTACTCGAAGAGGTTTCAAGACTTCATAGGCAGAATTTTTGTGGAAGATGGCTAACAGGCACTGGGTAGAGATTAACCGTCCATGCGGGGAGGCCAGAGCACCTGTAATGATTCCGGGGCAGTTTTTTTGCTGGCAGTAAAGAACATAATTGCCAAGAATCATCCTCATCCATGGGGATCCGGAAAAGCAGTGAGGCCTCGGTCAGCAGTGAAGGTGATCTGAGTTCGAAGCAAATTTGCCGCGAATTCTATCCGGAAATCATTCGAGTGGCTGGATTTTGAAGCGCAGCCATGGGATCGGAGGATTGTCTGTAAATTATGTGTGATTCGGCGGGTGAGAGATTGGTTCTTCCGACTCCATTGTAGCAGTAGTTCTTTTTTTCCTCCTTAAATTTTGTTGGAGGTTTTTTTTTTTTCCTCCCCTTCTATCTATATATCGGTCCGATGTAAAGAAAAAGGGCAGGGAGTTTTGTTTCCAGAAAGAGGATATTTAAGGCTGCGGCAGGCAGTGAACAATAAGATCATGTACAGATACACCTTGATCCTGGGAATGGGTGGATTAGAATTCAATTCAGCATCTTCATGACCCGTGGGACCCGGCCCACTGCTTCTCCCTCTCTTTTGTGTTGTTGGCTTCTTCCTTTCCCAGTATTTATTGTACCTTGCCATAGCTTTTTGCAGGCTGGCTGGAATGAGAGAGAAGCTTGCAACCCCTTGACCTGAGGGTGGGGTGTGTGATGTGGCAGAGTGAGAGAGATGAGTATTGGAAGTGGGAAAAAGTGAGGGGAGCATGGAAAGGCGCGAAAGAGGGGAGCACAACACAGCAGATGGTTAGATTGGAATGCCGATCTTGACTATCCTTTTCATTCGTATAACGCCCAAACCTCGAATCTCCCTGCTGATTCGGGCAGCTAATTCTGTTTACCACAAAGGGTTTTGGGTCCCCGGTCCCAGAAGCCTACTCGTATATGGGATCAGCCCCACCCCCACCAGAGGCAGCAGGGTCCGTTTTTCCTTGCTGTGCACAACACAAGCGTCTCGAGCTGTGGCCGGCGGATGCGGACCAGATTTGGTATCATGGTCCACTTCGTGAGCTAATGCTGATATAGATGGTCACAGGCGTATTTAAGCGCTAATGCCATTGTACTGCCCCACTTACCAGTATTTTTTATGCTTACTTGCCAGGAAATTACTACCTCGGTTGAAAATGCTCTTCATTCCACTGGGGCTCCATGGGAATCTCTCCTCTGACTCTTTGGTCTTGGGGGCTGTGCAAGCATATAGCTGCATGCCACGTGGATGTATGGAAGGTTAGTGCCTTGGTGGTGGGCTGGTGGCTTGCCCTGGGGTACAAGAAAAGGAGATTTGTACTTTAAGAGTCTTAGATTAGATAGATGGTTGATTAGATGGGCTCCTCTACGTAGGCTTATTTGTCAAGCCACCTACTGTATTCAAGAAAGCTTCGTTTGGCATAGTTTCTAGTATTCAAATGGCACCCATTGACAAAAGGTTGAATTTGGTTTTGTGATCGATGCACTGCTTTTCTTTCTCCACAAGAACTTGTGGGGAGAGTGCATTTTTTGTGTAATGGGGCACAACTTTAATATGTTGCCCCTCAATAGCTATAAATTGTCACTTAATCTTGGTCTCTTTGACTTTGCAAACCTGGTTAGGGACATCTTTAACTCTCCATTTGTTATTTCTCAAAAGAAAACCAAAGGTACACTAATATTGCAAAAGACAGCCTGCAGAGGTGGCACCATGACTCCATGAACTATTGCAGAGGTGGCACCATGACTCCTCAGGGTTTCTAACACTAGTTATCGGTGATACCGTGTGCTACAGTAAACAATAGAGTGACTACAAATCCCTGACACGGTGACGGCAGCACCGTCTTTCTGCTATGGACCACTAGTCTTGTATTGGCTTCGGTGTGGTTGTTGCTCCTTTTGAAGCAACCAAAAACCTTATCTAATTTTATCCCGAAAAAAGACTAGTACTGGTTGAGTTCACTAGTATCAGGAACCTGAAAATGTAGCATCGTGTGGCAGTTCTTTTCATCACCCACTGCCACAAAGATAATATATAAATGTATTTTCTCTAACTCCGAACACCAACGAGGTCAAAGTCCATGGCACCACCATCCACCATGGCAGTAGTGCGCAAGACTTTCCGTTCGGTCCGACCCGTATTGTCATCTCCTCCCTTACCTCTTCTATCTTCTATACGCACGCCCATCAGACAATGCCAAACTTTGGCAGCATTTTACGGCTTGCAGAATTCGTATCTTTTGTGATATGAGACAACATATTTATCTCCAAGTTTAAGGCTCCACGCGGCGGCGGTTTCCGTCAGTCCGTGTCCGAGCAAACAGACGATTCTCTGCATTGGTATCCGGTTAATTTACCCCGACGTCTCCTCTAATCAGATGCTTTCATGCGCCCATCAGATGCTTTCATGCGCCCCTGCCTTGCGCGACATCGATACGCCGTAGGATTGTACTCGTACAAAGGAGGGGCGGGCAACGCTATACAGTACTCCTAGCAGAGGTCGTATCTGGGGTGGCTGCGTGCCTGGGGCTTGGGCACGCGGAAAGGGAGGAGATCTCTGCAAATCCGAGGCCATGCCGGGGAAAACAATTTCCTTGCTTTGGTTCTGGTCAATGGAGCCGAGTCTGAGTGGCCGGCGGGCAGACGCGCAGGAGATTCTAGGATTTCGTCACCTGCTCCGGGGATCTGTTTCTCTCGGGCTGGGTTCCTGTTCCTGTAAAAAAATTGGAAAAATTGGGGAAGCACTAGGCACTGTAGTGTGTGCCTTTTGCGCCTCCAGATGTAGATGTAGGGAGGCTGGCGCGGATTCCCTGCGTCGAGCACGATGCGGCCGTTTCTGCCGTCCCCGGGCCCCTGGAGCGCGGGCCGACGCGGAGTTGGTGGTGGATGATATATTGCCCGCGGTTTGCCCCGATGCCAGGTCAAAGTACGCCAATTCGAGCCATGAGTGTTAGAAAATTGTATGCAATAAATCGCCATGTCTAGATTGGTGACGTACTACATTCTATGAGCATGCAAAGCATGAGGAGCTATTTGTTGATGTTGGATTGCGACCCAAAACACATAGCAAGGAGCCAGTCTCCTACGGGAGATGTTGATTATTCTAAAATTGGCAAGGCCATATGGAACAACAAAGGGATTGAAAAGGGGTAAAAATAGTTAATTTGCGGTCCACTTCTCTTCTCTTTCATACTCTCTTCTGACTTTTATGGTTTAAAATGCCATTTTAATATCCTTTCTCTCCTCATTAGACATGCCAATACTGGTTTCTTAATTGTTAAGATGTTATAGGACATTCGACTATATATACAAACTTGTTTGAAGAAGCAACAAAACATGTCAAAAAATGACTGGTTTAGATTTAAATTTAACCAATACACATTGATAAGTGTCCATAGGAACCTAGATATGATTTTGAACGCTTCAAATACTTAGGCCTTGTTTAAATTCCAGATTTAACTCCCAAATTCCACTATGCAGAATTCCTATTCCCCATCACATCAAAATGTTTACATATGCATGGAGTACTAAATGTAGATGAAATCAAAAACTAATTGCACAGTTTTATTGTCTTTCATGCGAGATGAACATTTTGAGGTAATTAATCAAGATTTGACAATTATTAACACAAAAGCAAAATCGCAATGCCCGGGGTGGCACTGTGCAGAATCGGCCACCCCCGAATCGGCGATCTAAACATGGCCTTATTTAAGGACAAACAGGAGTATATGTGCGTGTCACTGTGTGACAGAGGACCGAATAGGTGTAATGAGCTCACCTGCGGCGATAATTACGTAACTGGTATCAATAGACTATAGATTACTAGTACTTTATTCTGTACGTACGGAGTACAGAGAGTACTGAAACAGTAGTGCACGCACGCATAGTGTCCGGCACGTACGGCGTCAACAATGCATACCTCATGCTACGTATTCATGCGAGCATGGTACTCACACGGTACGGTACGTACGCATGCGGCCCGGCCCGGCCGCCGGCGGGTTCTGTACGTTGGAAGTACGCACGTACGCATGGTATGGTGCTCTGGTGGCTGCAGCTCGTCACGGACGACAAGCGCGGCAGCGCGGCGGTACGCCGGCCGGCACATGGCGTCCGGGGTCGGCGGCCACATTTAGCTAGCCGTCGGGCCGGTTCGTTTTCGCTCGCGCACGGTAACGGAGGAGCGCATCCAGCGAGGCTGCGAGCGAGGGCATACCCGTGCACGATTCGTGTGTTCTTCACCCGTTTTCCCCCGTGAGACTGAGACGACACACGACAGACGACGATCTTTGCCGCCGTGCTCATGGGGCGTGCCCGCCTAGCGGCGTGGGCCGGCCCTGGGTCCGGTCTCCGGTGTGTGGTGCTTGCGTACGGACTGGGCCAATGCGTCGTGACCAGTGGCTATCAGTAAACAGTCTCCAGAGGGCACGGCAGTCAGACTCTTTTCCTGTAGACTGTAGCCGAGCACACACCGACACAGTGAGGACACATGGTTTTCACCATAACCATTGTGTGGATCTTTGTGTGATGAGTGATTGTCAACATGCCAACACAAGGCGTGTGTGTTCTTACTAACCGATGGCACGCGGATACGTGTCAAACAATGGTGTCTCTTGGCTCATTTTGTCTGCAGGTGTCGAGCTCAGAGACAGTGGTCGACGGTTGGTGAAGATCAAGTAGGGCGTGCCGTGCTGACGGACCGGGTGCGGTGAAGGGCGGACGTGAGGCTTGGATCGAGGACCTGAGGGACCGGGCGGCCCGGCCGTGGTGGTGGCCGATACCGGATATCAACGAGCGCAAGTGTACACGGCGGGGGATGCGTACGGGCTACGCTACTCGCGGATGGTTTGGTGGTTTCGCCTCAAACCATCGGCGGCGGGACTCCCGGTTTGCGCCTCAAAACCGGGGGCGGAGGTCCCGATGCGGACGGACGACACGTGGCGGCATCGGGAGATTGCTTGGAAGCAAGGCTACCGGTGAGGAGGCGCGGTGGCCGTCGGATCAAGAGAAGGCTGAGTTGGACCCTTATGCCCCGGCTAAGTGGTTTGGCTCTTCATGTATCCAAGGGCAAAGAGGAATGTAAAATAGGCTTGCCCCTATAAATAAAGGATGAGGGTCTCCCTTCCCCTCACCTCTTCCATTTTCATTTCTCCTTTTAGGATTTCCCTTCCTCTAGCCTGTTTGTGTGAGAGAGAGGTGCCGCAAGTCTGTGACTTGTACTCGAACCGTGTGCGTGGCAAGCCGAGCGCCTAGTCTCTCGACTTGTTTCCTCCGGGTTTAATCATGTGTCTGTGATTCTTGAGTTGTTTTTGTGGTTTTTGAGATCTCGTACAGTCAGCAGGTGTATACAGCAGACTGTTCGAGCTCTCTTTTGCCTTTTGTGTTCAATCCTGGTGTCTTAATTTTGGATCTTGAGTTCCAGTTCTTCACTATTTTTCTTGGAATTTTTTCTTGATTTTTGTTGAGTTGTTTTTGTGTTTTTCGAGATCACGTACAGTCAGCAGGTGTATACAGCAGACTGTTCGAGCTCTCCTTTGCCTCTTGTGTTCAATCATGGTGTCTTGATTTTGAATCTTGAGTTCTGTTCTTCACTATTTTTATTGGATTTTTTTCCTTGATTTTTGTTGAGTTGTTTTTGTGTTTTTCGAGATCTCGTACGGTTAGCGGTGTATACAGAGACTGTTCGAGCTCTCTTTTCCCTCTTGTGTTCAATCATGGTGTCTTGATTTTGGATCTTGAGTTTCTTTTCTTCTTCACTATTTTTCTTGGATTTTTTCCTTAATTTTTGTGGTCGGCTATTCCCCGTGTTTGCTTGCTGGACAGATAGCCAAGCACAATCTTGCTGATGGATGAACGAATTTTCTGCTGTTTTTCGGTGAATTTTCACTAGCTCGATTTCCTGTTTTGCGTGTAACTTGGTTTTTGGACTCCGATTTCAATTCCGTCATTGCGTTGGGTTTCTATCGCTCTAAAGAATTTATCAAGATACTCACATCACCGGTTGGTGCGAGTATCTTAGATTTGGAGACTTTATTTGTTTGGTGATGATTTTGGGACATAGGCCAAATATTTTAAAAGAAATTTGAGGCTCCCATTCACCCCCTCCGTCGCCGTTTTCGGTCCTTCAATTGGTATCAGAGCCGGTTAAGGATCACTTCACCTTAATCGGTCCGTGATCCCTGAAGGCGACATCATGGAGAACCGTGGGCTTGGAAAAGCCACCGCACTTCGATGGCAAGAACTATCCCTATTGGAAGATCCGCATGTCGGCGCATCTCCAAGGGATTGATTCGCGTGTTTGGGAGATCTGTGAGAATGCGGACTACGTGGTACTTGCTGCCCGTGTTGACCAAGCACAGATCGACCAACACAAGGTGAACAACACCGCCCGGAACTGTCTTGTTTTCTCGCTCTTTCTATGGAGGAATTTGAGCGTGTTTCGATTGTACCATTTGCTCGAGAGATCTGGTCTAGACTGCAGAAATACCATGAGGGTACCGCCCATGTCAAGACCCGGACTCTATGAGACACACAAGAGAGAGTATGAGAACTTTGTTCAAACGATGGTGAATCTATTGATTCTTTGTTCACTCGCTTTCAAACCATCGTGAACAAGATGAGGGCAAACAACCCTCGAGATGCCCTATGACGATCATCGAGAGCGCTTAAGCTTCTATATGCTCTAGATCGGAGGGTTTGGGAAGTGAAGGTCTCGGCGATCATCGAATCGCCGGCTATGAGACTCTCACTTGTGGATGAGCTGTTCGAAGCTCAAGTCCACCGAGATTGACCACCCGAGACGCGGCGAGGATCGAAAATCCGTCTGCTCCTACCATGGCTTTAGTCTCGGGTACGGGAGGTTCAAGTTCTTTGGCTAACCCTTCACAAACCTGTCTTTTGCCTTGTCTTCTCTAGTCTCGGCTACGGAGGAGCGAGATGGAGGCTCTTGGGGACGACGAGCTCGCCTTGGTGATTAGCCGGTTCTCACGGTTTCACAACAACCGTTTGAATCGCCGGCGTGGCATCACCAAGCAAGGATGCTTCGGGTGTGGAGATCCCGACCACTACGTCGCCAACCGTCCCAAGGCCGACAAGAACCACTACAACAACAAGAACGACTACGGCAAGCGCAAGGACAAGCACGAGTCTTCCACACCCAAGTACAAGTACAAAGGAAGATTCGACAAGGAGGCGGTCAAGAAGAAGTTCCCGAAGAAGCAAGAGGCGAAGCGGCGAGCCTTCCTCGCATCCCTCGCGATCTCGACGACGACTCCGACAACGGCTCACCCCCAAGTGATGATGAGGCCGAGCAAAGGTCGAGAACAAGTTCAACGGGCCGTGCTTCTTCGCCGACTCCAAGCTTGGAGGCTCGCACCATGGCACTCGACGAGTCTACCCCAAGCATTGAGAAGAACGACGACACCGAGCCCGAGGTAGAACAAAATCTCGAGTCCCTTGCTGCTTGAGGTTGATAACTTGACTACCATTTTGCTTAGTCAAGATGCTTTGCTTAAGCGTCTTTGCTCGTGAGAGAAAAGATTTCAAGGCTAAGTGGGAGCTTGCTTTGTCAAAGAGCTAGAGTCTTTAGGGAGTCTCGTGCACATCTCGATGAGTCCGAGTGTGATGCTTGTGCCATTCATATGGCGAACCTAGCGATGTGCAGTCAAGTATGTGGCTTTGGTAGATGAGCTTGATGAGGTTAAGGCTAGATCTGTCTCTCGTGAGTCCTTGCAAATCTTGTGATGAGCTGAAGTCGAGCTAGGTGAGAAAATGACTAGGATTGCCATGCTAGAGAAAACTAGTCAAGTTTCTAGATGTGCTTGTTGTGAAGCTTTGGAACTAGAACTAGACTCTTGTAGGCATGACAAGAAAAGGGCCGAAGAAGAAATCACAAATCTTCGGTCCATGCTCGGTTGGTTGTCTTGCGGTGAACCACGGCTTGGCATGATGATGAGTCGGTTCAAGAGGGGAACCGACACAACGGGATTAGGCTTTGCTACAGGTGGGAAGGGTGAAAATGTTTTTGGTAAGGTTGGTGAACACGGTGGTATAAGTGCATCCGAGAAATCCACCAAGCCTTCCACTACTCCCAAGTTGATCAAAATCACTCCACCTCGGCCCTAACAAGCCCAATGTGAAAGATGGTGTGTTTGAGGAACCTCCCAAAGCTTCACCTCCAAAGCAAGTGTGGACTCCAAAACCAAACCACCTAAGGAACCCACTTGACACACTTCCCGACATCTCTATTAAACCCCTCCAAAGAACAAGCAAACCCAAAGAGTGATCCATACCCATGAGAGAGTGAGTCAACCACCACCGAAGAGAGAGGTGTATCACTGTGATTATTGTCACCATGATGGTCACTTGTTTGAGTTTTGCTTTCGAAGGAAGAGAGATGAGCGGCATGAGTATGAGCTTTTCCATAACTCTACTCATGGTGTGTTTGCTCCACGTTTCCGAGGCACGGTGCTAGGCCAAGAGGTGCAACACCTCAAGGACCTAGGCCTCAAGGTGTGAGACCACGAGGTGGTCGTGCCGCGCGGGGTTCGGGTTTTTCTTATGACCTTGGATCTCGTGACCGTGGCTTTCGGTCTTACGGGATGAGCGGACCACGTTTTTCTCGTCGTGGTGATCGCTCTACTCAAATGGGACATGGCATGCATGATGCTTTTGTTAACACTTCTCGTGGGCGAATGAGCCAACACCGGTTTCTCCTCGGTTTACTAACCCCGGTGTTGGATCATTTGCTCATCCCATGTCTCGCTATTGATGCGGGATGAAGGGCCGGAGAACACGTGGCTAGTTGATTCCGGTTGCTCTCGACACATGACCGGGAACTCAAAATGGTTCTCCGGCCTCACCCAAATGAAGTGTAGTGAATACATTACATTTGGGGATAACAAAGAAGGGTAAAGTGCTTTCACGTGGGTCCATCCGTCTCGAATGAGAACTTTGTGCTTAAGGATGTGGCCTTGGTTTCAAATTTGCACTTCAATCGCTTTGTTTCTCGGCTTCTTGATGACGGTTTTGAGGTTCGATTTAAGCCAAGACTTTGTCGTGTTCTTGATGCTCGGGAGAACCTCGTTTGCAAGATTGTGCCTTTTGGGAAAGTGTTTCGTGCTGATTTTTCTCGCTCATTTGGTCTTTCCCGCATTGTTTGATGGCAAACTCCTCCTCGAGCTCGGAAGTGGCACCGCATGACTTGGTCACTTGAGTTTCGACTTGCTTGCAAGATTGAGCTCACTTGATCTAATTCGGGGTTTGCCCAAGCTCAAGTTTGAGAAGGATCTTGTTTGTCATCCGTGCCGTCACGGAAGATGATTGCAGCTTCTCATCCTCCCGTGAACCAAGTGATGACCAAGGGGCCCGGCGAGCTTTTACATATGGACATTGTAGGTCCAGCTCGGGTCCGGTCAGATGGTGGAAAGTGGTACGTGTTGGTCGTGGTTGATGACTTTTCTCGCTATTCGTGGGTCTTTTTCATGGAGAGAAAAGATGAGGCTTTTACTCATGTTCATGACTTGATCTTAAGGTTACAAAATAAGTTACCAAAACATGCCATACGAGCTATTCGCAGATGACAATGGCACCGAATTCAAGAATACTCATTTTGAGACCTTTTGCTCATCTATAGGTCTTGAACATCGCTTTTCCTCGCCGTATGTCCCACAAAAAATGGGATTGTTGAATGCAAGAATCGGACCCTTGTTGAGATGGCCGGGACGATGCTTGATGAGCATAGGACTCCTAGGCGCTATTGGGCCGAAGCAATCAACACGGCTTGCTATGTTTCAAATCGCATTTTCCTTCGAGCTTTTACGAAGAAGACCTCTTATGAGTTGCGGTTTGACCGTTTGCCAAAAGTGAGCCATTTTCGGGTGTTTGGCTGCAAGTGCTTTATCTTGAAGAAGGGAAACTTAGACAAATTTGAATCGAGATCTTCTGACGGGATTTTTCTTGGTTATGCATCTCATTCGCATGCTTATTGAGTACTTAATCTTGAGACTAACCGTGTCATGGAGACTTGTGAAGTCACCTTCGACGAGACCGCACCTTGTTCTTCTTCGTCTTTGAGAGTGCGAGGTGATGAGGAGATGAACAAGAGCATTTTTGTGGAGGAGGAGCGGGACGATGCTGATTGGGGTGATCCCGAGCCGACTCCACCGGCTGCCCCGATTGACCACGCGACGACTACTTCCGTTGACGGTCCCACTCCCACATCTTCTACCACATGGGGACCGTACGACGAGGCTTCTCGGCTTGTTCCAGTTTGCACTGAGGGAGCTCCAGTGGCTTGAGGGGAGGCGTCTTCATCAAGGGAAGCACCGCGACACATTCAAATCGCCATCCTCCTTCAACCATGATCGGTAACATAAATGAGCGGGTCACTCGCAACATCTTATGAGATTTCGCACTTTGCACATTCCGCCTTTGTTGCAAATTTCAAACCCAAAGAAGTGGTTGAGGCATTAACTGATCCAGTTGGGTGAATGCCATGCATGAGGAGCTTGAGAACTTTGAGAGAAACCAAGTGTGGGTTTTAGTGCCACCTCCACCTCGGTGTCATCCCATAGGAACCAAGTGGGTGTTCAAGAACAAGCGAGTGAGGATGGGGTTGTGGTGAGAAACAAGGCTAGGTTGGTTGCTCGGGGTGCTTGTCGGAAAAGAGGGGATAGATTATGAGGAAACCTTTGCACCTGTTGCCCGTTTAGAAGCCATTAGGATCTTCCTAGCCTATGCAGCTTCGAAAGGTTTCAAGCTGTATCAAATGGATGTAAAGAGTGCTTTTCTAAATGGGTACATAGATGAGGAAGTGTATGTGAGGCAACCCCCAAGCTTTGAAAATCCCAAGCATCCCGACCATGTTTTTAAACTCCACAAAGCCCTATATGGTCTCAAACAAGCCGCAAGAGCGTGGTATGAGCGTCTGAAGTCCTTTTTGCTGGGCAAGAGTTTTACCATGGGGTCGGTTGACAAAACCTTGTTTCTCCTCAAGCATGGCAGTGACACTCTATTGGGGCAGATTTATGTCGATGACATCATTTTTGGTGGTTCGTCACATGCTCTTGTTGCAAAGTTTTCAGATATGATGAGCAGGGAGTTCGAGATGAGCATGATGGGTGAGCTGACGTTCTTTCTCGGTTTGCAAATCAAGCAAACTCGAGAAGGGACATTTGTACATCAAGGCAAGTACACGAAGGATCTTCGAAGCGCTTCGACATGGGTGATGCCAAGCCACTTCAAACTCCCATGTCGACCACGACGCCTTGGATGCCGATCTAGAAGGAGAAGTCGTTGACCGGAAGGAGTACCGCAGCATGATCGGGTCGTTCTTTGTACTGACGGCGACAAGGCCCGACATCCAGTTCGCCGTCGCCTTTGCGCACGCTTCCGTCTTCACCGCGCACTTCGCATCGGCGGCCGTCAAACGCATCTTACGGTACCTTCGCTTCACTCCCGAGCTTGGTCTATGGTACTCGACCTCTTCATCTCTTTCTCTTTCGGGTTATTCGATGCGATTATGCGGGTGATCGAATTAAGAGAAAGTCCACTTCGGGAACTTATGAGTTTTTGGGTTCGTCGTTGATCTCTTGGTCTTCTCGCAAACAGTCTTCTATTTCCCAATCCACTTGTGAGGCCGAGTATGTCGCTAGCTGGCCGCGTGTTGTTCTCGGTTGCTTTGGGTGGTTGCTACCTTGAGAGACTATGGGTTGAACTTTAGGAAAGTGCCTCTTTTCGGATGACACTAGTGCCATTAGCGTTGCTAAGAACCCGGTACTCCACTCAAAAACCAAGCACATTGAGATCCGATATCACTTCTTGAGAGATCACCAAGAGAAAGGAGACATAGACCTTCACTGTGAGAACCCATGAACAGCTTTGCTTTGATATCTTCACAAAGCCCCTCGATCAAACCCAGTTTGCCCACTTGAGAGCGGAGTTGGGCATTTGCTACCCTTTTAGAGTAGGGTAGCTGTATCATGATGTACAAGTATGATCTTTGGCTTTCTTCTTTGCTTCGTTTCTTTGGTTTTCATGTGTATCATATTGCATATCATCATGTATCATATTACCTTTGTTGAGCTTCATGACTATAGCAGTTTTTGATTACATTCATGATCTTGCTAGTATGACTTGTATATGTCACTTGGAGCTTGCGGCTTAGGCTTCTTCTGATCACTTGTTACATGTTATGAGCTAAGCCTGTTTTCTAAATGTGAACCTGCTTAAATCTTGATGCAACTCGAAAATTGTTCACCTTTGAGATGGCAACTAGCATGTGTAGGTTTTGTGAGAACCTCGTTGCTTTCATGTGTATGCTTGAGTTGCTATGTCTCATGTTTCTTGAGTCATTCACTTAGCTCGGATCTCTTGATAATCTTGTGCTAAAACTTGATGTCTAAGCTAAGAAATGATGAAAAGTTTTGAGTTGGATCTTTTATGTCCCACGGCAATGTCACGAGATTGCTTCTCATTCACTCGAGTGAGATGAACTTGGGCATTGTAGTGCTAGTCCACAACCCCTCGTGACGAGACAAACTTCCCACTTGCACTAAGGGATGAACTCGGCGTGGTTGAAAAACATGATAAAAACAATCTTTTTGGCGGACGCTTTTGATCATCTCGTGCACACATGTCTAAATGAAACCTTGTTAACTACTTTGTTTTAAATCGATCAATGTTGTAGTAACAAGTGTTGTTAAGTGTATCTTTGAGACATGATGTGTGACCGTTATATGGGGTAGTTCACTCTTGTATACATGTGTTAGCACTTGTTTGATCTCCCGCTTATATGTGCTAGGTGCTATTCTTTTTGGTGAACACCTTTTATAAAATGCCCAACACCTGATCAAAATGCTTATGTTTCATACTCTGTACCACTTGATCAGCTTGAGCATTGGTTTTGTCTTGTGCCTTTTGCTATATACTTGCCATACTTGCTAGATCATCTATGTACTCAAATTGCTATACTTGTGAAGCTCTACCTTTTGCATTTCTTTCATGGCATGATTTGAGGGGGAGTTGCAGTCTCTTTTGTCTCAATCTTGATAAGTGCATGTGCCAACAAGGGGAGAAACATCCACAAATCCAGAGAGTTCATTGGTGAGGATGCATTTGTCAAGGGGGAGTTGCACTCCGAGTTATGAGTTTGAGCTGTTTTTGCTAGATGTGTTGAGCCGTTGCCTCTTCTTGAGGATCTAGCTGTTTTTCAGTTGTTCTATGCTGTGCTAGTGGTGTTGAGCCTTTTGCCTCTTCTTTGGGGACCAAGTTGTGATCTCGCTTTGCTCATTGCAAATGACCTGTTTTCTGCTTTTCTTTGGCTCTTGGTCATTTGGATGAGTTGTCTCTGGTTTGTGTTGGTGTTGACAATGCACTCATCAAGGGGGAGATTGAGGACACATGGTTTTCACCATAACCATTGTGTGGATCTTTGTGTGATGAGTGATTGTCAACATGCCAACACAAGGCGTGTGTGTGTTCTTACTAACCGATGGCACATGGATACGTGTCAAACAATGGTGTCTCTTGGCTCATGTTGTCTGCAGGTGTCGAGCTCAGAGACGGTGGTCGACGGTTGGTGACGATCAAGTAGGGCGTGCCGTGCTGACGGACCGGGTGCGGTGAAGGGCGGACGTGAGGCTTGGATCGAGGACCCGAGGACCGGGCGGCCACCGTGGTGGGCCGATACCGGGATATCAACGAGCGCAAGTGTACACGGTGGGGGATGCGTACGGGCTACGCTACTCGTGGAGGGTTTGGTGGTTTCGCCTCAAAACCATCGGCGGCGGGTTTCCCTGGTTTGCGCCTCAAAACCGGGGGCGGAGGTCCCGATGCGGACGGACGACACGTGGCGGCATCGGGGAGATTGCTTGGAAGCAAGGCTACCGGTGAGGAGGCGCGGTGGCCGTCGGATCAAGAGAAGGCTGAGTTGGACCCTTATGCCCCTGGCTAAGTGGTTTGGCTCTTCATGTATCCAAGGGCAAAGAGGGAATATAAAATAGGCTTGCCCCTATAATAAAGGATGAGGGTCTCCCTTCCCCCTCACCTCTTCCATTTCCATTTCTCCTTTTAGGATTTCCCTTCCTCTAGCTGCGTGTGAGAGAGAGGTCCGCAAGTCTCGTGACTTGTACTCGAACCAGTGTGCGTGGCAAGCTGAGCGCCTAGTCTCAGCTGTTTTTCCTCCGGGTTTAATCATGTGTCTCGTGATTCTTGAGTTGTTTTTGTGGTTTTTGAGATCTCGTACGGTCGCGGTGTATCACAGACCGTTCGAGCTCTCTTTTGCCTTTTGTGTTCAATCCTGGTGTCTTAATTTTGGATCTTGAGTTCCGAGTTCTTCACTATTTTTCTTGGAATTTTTCCTTGATTTTTGTTGAGTTGTTTTTGTGTTTTTCGAGATCACGTACGGTCGGCAGTGTATACGTTGACTGTTCGAGCTCTCCTTTGCCTCTTGTGTTCAATCATGGTGTCTTGATTTTAAATCTTGAGTTCCCTGTTCTTCACTATTTTTATTGGATTTTTTTCTTGATTTTTGTTGAGTTGTTTTTGTGTTTTTCGAGATCTCGTAAATGGTCGGCCCGGTGTATACAGCAGACCGTTCGAGCTCTCTTTTCCTCTTGTGTTCAATCATGGTGTCTTGATTTTGGATCTTGAGTTCCTGTTCTTCTTCACTATTTTTCTTGGATTTTTTCCTTAATTTTTGTGGTCAGCTATTCCTGTGTTTGCTTGCTGGACAGATAGCCAAGCACAATACTTGTGCTGATGGATGAACGAATTTTCTGCTGTTTTTCAGTGAATTTTCACTAGCTCGATTTCCTGTTTTACGTGTTACTTGGTTTTTTACGGACTCCGATTTCAATTCCGTCATTGCGTTGGGTTTCTATCGCTCTAAAGAATTTATCAAGATACTCACATCACCGGTTGGTGCGAGTATCTTAGATTTGGAGACTTTATTTGTTTAGTGATGATTTTGGGACATAGGCCAAATATTTTAAAAGAAATTTGAGGCTCCGATTCACCCCCCTCTGGTCGCCGTTTTCGGTCCTTCACGCAGTAGCGTTATATTGTCGTGCTGCTGCCGGCTATTGTTTGGCGCTGCTTTCAGAGGGCTTTACACGACGACCACGGGGGGCACTGGGTCATATAGTAGTACTCGTGCTGATCGATGCTACTACTCGCACTGAGCAACGCATGCATGCAGTTTATGTTCGTACCGCTTCAGGCTTCACTATATATCAGCATCATCAGCATGTCGAGCACGAGCAGCGCTTGCGATTGACGTGTCGTCAGCCGTACACCACAGTGGCTCACGTGAAGCTTTCGTGAAGCTTTTAGAGTGAGATGCATGCGCCGACGACGCCGACGCCTCACACCACGCGCATGCGTGCACGCACAGCGCTTACCACACAGGCTTCCAGGTTCTAGCAGTGTTAGCGGTACAACGTAGTACCTCCAGTCAACAGTAAATAGTTTGTTTTTAGAGATCGTGTTACCACAGTATTTCATTAAGCAGAGAAGCAGTTTAAAATATTGAGTAAAATACAAATCCGGTTCTTAAACTTTTGATCGAGTGTCATCCCGTTCTATAAATTTGCAAAATATGTCATTCGCGTGCCTAAACTTTATGTGGGTCTTAAAAGAGCCTGCTAACGACCCATGACGCCCGCATTGGCAGCCAAACCCATTCACCATAATGCAATTAGGTCCGATTCAATTGTGGATTTGGTACCTATCGATCGCGAGCCGCCGGGCCGCGTGACTGTAATCCTCCCAATCCAGCTGCGTGATTGCACTTCTCGATATCATGGCGTGCGATAGCCCATCTCCAGATCACGCGACGGCCATATGTCACATATGTTTGCGATGGTCACATATGTGTTCTTTGATCGTAATAGAACAAGGAAACGTAAATCAAGTTGATCGTCGTGATGGTGACAGCATGCTGTGTGTGTGTGTGTGTGTGTGTTTTGATAAAATGAGATGGCGACCAAACATACAGCAACGATGGCAATGTAGGTTACGTTCCCGTATCCATCGTGAAGCAGGTTGGTTACGGTCAGGATAAAATGTTTCGGCAATGTAGGTTATGTTGCTAATTGAAACAAATTAATGAGAGGGGGTTATCTGCTAATATCAAAGGCACAAGACCCACAAAAGGTTACTTTGAGACCCAAATAGGGTTTAGACACGCGAATGACACACTTCAAAAGTTTATAGACCGGGACGACACATCATGAAAAGTTTAAGGATCGGATTTGTATTTTACTCTAAAATATTAGGGTAAAAAGGAAAGTCAAGGCTTGCCAAACCATAAAGCCACACAAAACAAAAACCAAAATCTCAACGGCAATCTACATATGAGACACATTGTGCGACAGGGCCAAACTCCTCTCCTCCAGGACTCCCAACTGCTTGTAGCCTGCTGCAACCCATAGCGCAGGTGTTGTTGTGGTTCGATCGAAGGTGCGGACATATTCCTCTCTTTTCATAAGTTCCAGTCGTCAACAGTAACTAGTTGGCCAGACCTGTCCAAGATTCATGATCGATCAAGTCCGCCCCTTGGCTCTTGCACATTTAGCTTTACCAAATACTGATGGTGGACCGTACGTCCATGTCATCGTGATGGTAGACGTACTCACACACGACGTCTGTGGTGTTGCATGTCTTGTCTTGTGCTAGCGAACCTGTGTGCTCAAGGTTCTGTGCTGTCCGTATGAGCACGATAGAGACTAATCGAGATGTCTTATGCTAGCGAACTTGTGAGCTTGCAGTGGCGTGGACCGTCCCTGCGGTCTCGTGGGTTGTCCGTACGTGTGAGCCTCTGAGCGTGGTGCATAGAGACTCACTGATCGATCGATTTCTCTAGTGGAAAAGGTGTATGCATTGACCATTATTCAAGTGTGTGTGTTTAGGGTTGGGGTGATCACGGAAAAAAACTATTCAAGTGTGTCTCTGCGAGGTTTTAGCGTGTTTAACGTTCTGATGGGACAAACTACGCCCTTGTAAATTGTTCGGACCATTCTAGATGTTGTTTATGCAATGTGTTTTAACTGCCTGTTTGGATTGGCGCCTGAAAACAACATATGCACTAGTCAACTTCTCTGGACCGTCGATTTCTAGCGCCTGGGGCTAGGGCTGGATCGACATTGCTCGAGTGGGGCTCCCTAGGCAAGGCTGTGATCCAAACAAGTCCTAAGTGTTTGCCCGTTGTTTTTTACCGGTGGCCTTAATTTGGTGCATGCAACAAAAAGTTGGAATAACACACAATTTTTTAATGTGAACCTCAACTTTTAAGCGAATAATTGGCCAACCTGCAAGAGGAAATGTAACTCCATAGTATCTGAGGTCATCTGTTGGCTGTTGCCGTAACAGCATGACTTGGGTTGATCGATCCATCACAGAATATCTGCTCGCGGCGGCAAACATTCCCAATTCAAAATTCGACTGCCCGACCGATATCCACGCGCATTTTCACAAGCCTACAGCCGCGCTCTGCAGCCGATCCTGGGTCGTCCTGACTGACTTTTGCCGGCATGGGCCAAAGTTACTGCTGCAAGTTACCGGCCTAACCAGTCTACTGCATCGATCGAGCAGTAGTGGCATCCGATCCTCCTTTGCTCTTTTTGACCAGTGAGAATCTTACCACACCACTTCGACACCACTACACTAGCCTGCTGCGATTGATGATCCGCCTTGAGATGTGCATGTGCTGCACCACAACTGTTCGAGCAAAGAGAGTACTAGCACTGGAGCTGGCCGGCTCCAAAGGCCATTCATCAATTCGTTGAGCTGCTCGCACGCTGGTAGTATACGGCAGCAATTTAGGAGTACTACTAGTAGTAGCAGCTTTGTACATTTATACTGCTACAGTATCTCCCAGCATAGCATAGTCTAGGCGCCACCTTTAGCTTTGCAGGCGTCTTTGGCTTGATGATCTGCCTAAATGGGGCTTTTTTTTTGGACAGTGGCTGGAGCCTTTATTTGTGCCTTAAAAACGTAGTAGTCCTAGGAGTACGCATCCAGTCTCTGTCCGTGGCATATGCCTAGTGTGTGCCGGAATGCAGCTAGCTGCTATACTACCACAAGTAATGTCTACCACGTAGTGTGGACACACTACCACTAGTACTAGTACGAGTAGTCTGCTGCAGGGCTACTTCATGCGCCCGACGACTGCCCGAGTATAGTCGCTGTCCAGCTCTACAGGGTCTACTATACAGACTACAGGTCTGGTCACATACTGATACTGTACGTGCTCGCTTCTACAGTAATTGTACGTATACGGCGCTGCGCCTGCGCAAATCCATTCCTGCACACCACAAGTGTCTACAGCAGGCCAGGTATAGCACTGTGTCAGTGACGTGTCTGCCGGCCGAAGCTCTGCTGGACTGGCGCTGGTGGTGGACTGGCGCTGGAATCTCCCTGCCAAGGTGGCCGGAACATTTCTACACCGTCCATCCGGTATTTTGGTCTCCTTTTCGCGCCGCGAGACACGGCCGTCGGCCCATACGTTGCGTGCGACGGCAACAGGGCCGGGATTGCAACTTTTGTCTCCGGTGAAGACCGGGGAAAACGCGTGTTGGTACGGTCGGGGAGCCGGACCGGATGGCCGAGATCGTCCGAGACTTGGTGCTGGTGATGCTGTTGCCGAAGATCCGAAGACCTGTACTGTAGAGCATTGCAAACGGAAGTGATTCCTGTAGTGCGAGGAGGGACCACCTTCACGTGGGACCCCACCTCCTTATCCTTTTTTTCCCTTTCTCGCTCTAGTGGCTCTGACTTTTCTTTAGGTTAGCCGTTAGCCTAATGCAAATGCAATGCAGCGCAGCGATGGAAGAAGCAGGGAACGTAGTACTAGGAGACAGTGCCCCATTTGACGAAAGGGACGTATCTTCCGAGCCGTAAAAGAGTGTTTGCGAGGCCACAGGACCGCCGGACCCCACGGCCCAGCATGCATGCCCACTGGGCCCACCCTTAGGCCGGAGCACGACAGTACAGCTCCAAAGGCAGAACGGACGGCACGATGGATCAGTCCGGGCCTCCGGGGTCCGGGCACACACCATTTCCGTTCCGGCCGTGGTGACGGGCGACTCGACGACGACGCGACGTCGCGCTGGCCGCCGCGTGTTCGTCTTCATTAGCGGCGGCGAGCGGTTCTGCCGAATGAATAGTGATAATGATGGCGCTAATTGTGGTGGCGACTGGCGGGCGCTCTGGATCATGTGCCGTCGGGTAATGATGCGTGAGCCGAGGCGCAGCGCGGGCATCATTTCGCGGGCCTGCATCATGCAGCCACGTTCTGGTGCGCACACGCGTGCACCGGCGCAGGTGGCATCATTACTGCGGTGGTACATACGTGGGCGGTGGACCGCCGCCCGCCGGTGGCGCCGTCGTGGCATGCCATGCTACGGCTTCCGCACGGTCACCACCGGCCGGCCACCGGGGCGTTTCCTTCCTTGGCTATTTTGAGGTAGCGACCAAACGGCTTTCCAAAATGGCCTGAACTGAATTGGTTCGATTCGTGCAAGTGCAGTTCGCGGTTGGGCTTGGATCGGATGGGTGAACGAACGAACTGCACGGAGCGTGCGTCAGCAAAGGCGTTACGACCTTTTTGTGGAGCGTTCACCATGAGTGAGTGGGGCATGATACTAGGTTGAATTTATCAGCGCTGTTCGTTTGAACTTATCAGCGCTTTCAGCCAGCGATTCAACAGTGTTTTTCTCTCACAACAAATCAGCAGCAGCGAGAATCAGCCAGCCAAAAACGACCAAACGAATAGGGCGAAGGTCGAATAAACAGGCATTTCAAACTGGCGTTAAGTCAATGGTCGTAAAATAATGAATTGACCTTAATTGTCAGTCTCTCAGTCACAACTCACAACGGTCGGATCTGCGTAGTCTCAGCAACATGCGTGTTCAAAAAAAAAAAACGTGTTCAGACTTTCAAATTGTGCTGTGCCATTACAATAAAATACTACTCCTCCCTGCATTCGTCTCTGGCGTCTGAGGCAACAAGACACACATCCTTCACAGCCGCAGAGATCGATCGATGGACCGACCGATCGAGTCAGAAATCAGAAATAACTCGGCGAAAGGATACGCACGGCAACGGCGGATCGTACTGTTATTTCACATCGGCGTGCACGCCGCCGAACCACTGTTGGAGCGCCCTGGCTGCCGCGACCCGCGAGCCTGCAGGCGCAGCCGCGCAGGAGCATCCCGTCAGGGACTCAGGCGCCGGCCGGCTGCCTTCTCGGGTTGCCTTGCCGCCCACCTGCATCTGCATCACTGCTGCATTACATTGCCCTTCCCCGTTGCTTTGCGCCTACAGTGCATTTCTCCATTCCTCCTGAGCCCGTTTCCGGTCGCCTTCTCGAGCCCTGTGCATGCATGCAAGCGGCAAGCGGTGGCAGCCAGCAGCACGTCGGCGACCGTGGGCTGCTGCCGGCCTGTAGCACCCGGGCAAGGCAAGACGGCAGCAGATTCCACAGCCAGCTACAGAGAAGCTTCCTGTTCCCTGGCACTTCTAACCGCGTCCCTCCCCCGTTCCCCCGAACCTAAACAATGGCTTCTTCTTAAACTTTCACACTGTCACGGAAATAAGCTCGGTTACGATGGATGGTATCGACCAATAGAAGACGCTGAAGCTAATAACGTGAATGGAACATGCCAGCTTAGAACATGACTGGACGGCTGGACCTCAAGCTGTCAAGCACATCGCACGCTGTCGATCGTTCTTGTGTGAATCGGACGACGCATGAACTCTTTGCCGCACGCGACAACTCCAACTCCCCCGAGACGTACTACGTACGTACTAACGTGCCTGTTGTTGTTGCCCTGTCACGTACACGTACTCTTGCCCGGCCATCACGTGCATTCTTCGACTCCATCTGTCTAGCTCGGCCAGCTAGCAAGCGCCCAAGCCGTACGGCGTACGTACTACCTCCAAAGGGAACCGGCAACTGAGCGCAAACGATCGCGAACGTCGCGTCGTCGCAGCCGAAGATTTAGCTGTCGGGCGTCGCGGCCTCGGCCCATCCCGTCGCCGTCATCGCAAGGCCGCCGGCGCGTCGCGACCCTGTCTGTCCAGTGTCCACGCAACCCGCAAGATCGGTGTCAAGCGAGCTGTTGTGTCTGCACGGCTGCGCCGGGTTCGATCAGGTCCACGGTCCCGGCCCGACCGATGGCGACGGTTAGTTGGCACGGTTCGCTTGCGTCCCGTCCCGCTGCCTGGCCCGAGCAGCGAGCAGGCCAGCGACCGGCTCATTTACTCGCTTGCCGCGACGCAGCCATACGAAGGGCACCGTGGGGGCAGAGGGTGCCGGCGGTTCACGCGGCAGAGGGCGGGGCCGGCGGAGGAAGGAGAGGTGGCCGGCCGTGCCGTCGCAATAAATTGAAAGAGAGGAGGGCGGCGCTGCGCATCGCTCTCCCATTAATTTCAGAGCACGGCGAAAGTGGCAGAGGAGGCGCTCTCAGAACGAGAGAGAAGGAAGAGAACCAGAGCGCGGCTTTGAATGCCGCCGAGTGAGTGAGGTCGAGCTGCTGTGCCTGTGCTCTTGCTGCAGTTGCTTCTCGTGCGTCGAACTGAACGCGCTGGCGGCGCCGGGCGGCGGTCCGTCGAGGGCGAGGACCTGTGAGATGTGATGCAGATTTTTATTGCGGCTTTACTGAACGCAACATGGTTTTGTGATGAACGAGGTTATCATGAGCGTGCCGCGAAGTGATAGCGTGAATCACTCGCATTCACTTCACGCACCTCGATCGGAACATGATTTCTTGCCGAAGTCTGCCGTGTTCTGTGGGGCAACTACTACCAAAATACCAGATGAGATAGTCGAACGGGACGGTACGATGTTGCGCATTGAGATGGGCCGTAATCAGCCGAAAGATGGGCCCAATGGGCCGTATCTCTGGGCTAGCTGGCTGGCATAGCCCATCCCAACGACTTTACAAAAATTTAGTCCATTGTGTTCTACTTTTGCTGCCGAGGACTTTTTTTTTTTTTTATGAAAGCAGTCGCTCCTAAACTTCTACTTGACGAAATGTATTTGTGCACTGGTGGACGATAATATTATTGAACATGTTTTCTCACATCTTTTATTCATGGAAGAAAAGAAGTCGAAGCGTGAACAAATATGGCAGAGATTAACGTCGATGTAAATAAAGATGAAGAATACAAGCATGTGATGGTTTTCTAGTCTTTTCTAACTCCTAGGCCTCTCCGCCGCCTCCCAGCCGGCCCCCTCCCATTCGCCTCCGGCAAGCTCGCCGGAGCGCGTAGGGAGCGGGGCCCCGCCTCCAAAGCCAGTAGTTAGTAGTAGTAGCTTGTTTAGTTTCTTCAGTGCCTCCATGGCCTCCGCCCTCAGTGGTAATCGCTACCAGGGAAGCGCCGCTGTCGTCGCCGTCGTTGCCATCTTCACCGGCTTCTTCGTCGCCGCCGACCTCGCCTCCTAGGTTAGAACAAATAAAATAAATTTGTCCCCTCATCCGCTCGCCCCTCGTCCGCAGCACGGATCTTCCATTCTCCACCTCCGCCCCGCCAGATCCGTGCTCCTCCGACTCGCCCCCACCGATTTCACCCCGCCTCCGCCTCCACCTCTATCATGCAGCCATCGAACCCGCCGATCCAGTCTCGCGCTGCTTCACCTCGCTACCACCTCCGCTCGCCTCCACCTCCGTATCCGCATCCACCTCGATCCAGGCATCCTTTGCTCCTGCAGATCCAGAGACAAAACAAGCAGCTCTTCAACTGGTGTTGGCTCGACAAGCTCGCTTCCACTGGGGATTTGACATCGAGCTTCATCCCAAATCTCCACCGACGGCAATACTTCAACTCTTCGGTCGCCTGGAGTGCTCCCCCTCGTTGGCTCCGTCGCCCCATCATCAACCGACGCCTAGCGCGGTCTTCCATCCGGGTGTATGCGCCATTGGCACCCCTACGGCCCCTCGCCGGCGTGCCCGTCGTCGTCTTCACCGCCGTTGTAGTTGTTGTTCTTATCCGGTCTTTGGACCTAGTTGTAATTTGGTCCTCTTCCGAGGACCTTGGTGTAATATGGATGCTTAATATAATATAATGTTTGTTTTTGTCAAAAAAAAAAAAGCATGTGAACAGTAGCAGACATCGGCACGTCGCTAGGTCATATGATGGAAGGTATCGCCCCGGTTGTGGTTTCTGAGGGTGCAAACTGATACAGAATCTTAGGGCAGTGGCACTTCCCTAAGATTTGCTCATCCGACGTGTTCTAGTAGCATGATATTGTTTGCTTATAATAAAGAATTTAAATAAGGCTCATTACGAGTTTATGGCCAAGTAATCTGGACATCAGGGCATAGGAGACTTTCTTTGAAGAGTAAACGATTCCTCAAAAGAACTAGCAACACAACATGCATGTCTAGCTAGAAGTGTTTGCTTAAAAAACCTAGATTTTTATAGGTCGATTGTTCTACATACTGACAGCACAGAATTGATACCAGTAGATTTATTATAAGAACCGTACTTCATTATTGTGTTTAGATACATAACAAAATGGTTGAACCAAAAAATTTAAAGTAACTTATAATTTAAAACGGAGTAATATATTCTTAGTTCACAACGTATGTTGTACAAATTTTAACCAAGTTTCTAGTAAAATGCATCGTCACATCCAAAGTTTGAAACCTACCATAAAATAAGTCTAGCTTACATCAAAAAATTTAAATAATATATCTTTAAAATAGAGGGAGACATTAGCAACCCAATGAATGTATTGAAAAAGAAAGTCAACTCACAGAGTATTTTTTAAACCATGAAAGGGTACATATCAGTCAGTATATATCTTACTGCAGAGCAATACCATGATGCCCAAATAGCCATTTGTGTGTCAATGCACACATCCGGCATTCCACAGTCGATGATTAAAAAAAAACATTCCATAGTCGATGCGCAAAAGATCTACTCGAATGTCTCCAGTAGCACTATCACCAAAATGATGAATGAATTCACTGCCTCCTGCACTCGTATAGTTGCATATATGGAGTATATCCATAGTTACATATTATCCAGTATATGACTACACTTTATACATACAATAGTTATATACTGGATATGATCACTGATAGCCCACCTTATCCACACTGAAGACTGAACTTGTGAGCATGAAAAACCTCACAAGAAAAAAAAAACATTACTTTGCCAAAAATTTACGGTGACATTTGAGACGAACCATCCTCTTCTTATTATGTACGAGACCAATATTACCTGAGGCACTGCCAATGCTTACATGTCAACGGCCATTTAATTGCTCTATAATATGAACCACTAAAATTTCCGGAATCAAGTGATCCCAAAAAAGAGAACCAGAAGACCTTTAACCTACTCGAACCTAGTCAGTTATCATCAGATCGTTAGGGACTTGTCCGAAGATGTCGGGGCAGCCTTCCCAGCTGCTCTTTTCTCTGGATTCCCAGTACCCACCGACGTAACGGTATGTGTCAGTATCTTTATCCTTTGCAAACCACCGAGGCTTCCATCCGCTCTCCTGCATCTTTCGTGCCTGCAATATAGTTGATACATGGAAACTAAGCATGTTTCGATGTTTACTTACAAGGCTAGTTAAGTACAAAATAGACATGACACAGCATTTTTAAAACATTTTTCAGTCATGTATGCAGCATCATGCAAATTTTGCCATTTATTTCTCAACTGCTCACAGAAAGTTCCTATGAACCGCAACCTTTGTTATGACAAAACTCTCAATCTAGTTTGCCTTAGAATCACAAACTATCATGTAGGCTGCAGTTTGCAACAGGTGCAAGAACTCCAACACACATTGGAAATTCTGGCACGTTATTAACTCAATCATAAGTTAATGCATGTCTAGCTTCAATACACTATTTAGCACATATTAGCAACTCCAAACCTGCTAATGGAACTAACAGTAAGTAGCCCTTCAGCTAATAATTAGCAGGTCTGTTTGGATCCACTAGTACTAATTTTAGCAGTGCTAATGGATCGAAACAAGCCCTAAGTCTGCTCATTTGACAGCAGGAACAAAGGTAAAGGCAGTAAGGTACAGGCTCACCCTTCATGCTATAAACAGTGATATTAATATAGGTCCGTCAGCAACCCAACATGGCACATTAAACTTTAATGGCACTGGCATAACTGCGTAAACATATCGCGTATTATACCTATGTAAACTTCATTAACCTACATTTTTTCACATGTAAAAGCAAACTTGAACTCTACCAAAAGATGTTTGCTGCACTTGAATTGCAATAATTGCTAATTAATATTCCACAGTCCAATAGAACAAAGGCTGCAAAAGTGTGAAGCCACAGACTGACCTGCCGCTGTCTCTGTTCAAGCCTCAACTTCTCAGCATTTGCCCTTTCATATTCACCATTCTCCAGACATCTCTGGTCTGGTCGTAATCTTGAGTCTGTTGGTGGCAGTTTTTCCTGCTTACATGCAAAGTACGAACCTGAACACAGTAATATAATCTTGAAATGAAGCCTGATATTAGCACACAGTAATCTTTACCTTCAATCCAGGGGTAAGTTCATTCAATGTAATTGCAAAGCGAGTGAGATTGTATCGAGTGGGAAACTTAGGTGGTTTGCTTCTTTTCCACAACAAATGGGCCTCTGAAAACTGTTCAGTTCCCTTGCCTTTCCCAAAGCAATCACCCATTACATAGTGCATGCTTTCATCCCATTTTCCAAATAGTGTAGCAACAGTTCGACCATTTCTATCTTGAACAACACCTTGCACCTGCATATGGATCGGTTGAACTAAATAAAGCTCACCAAATTAACTAAACTAATCTATACAGTATCAGAAAGTTGGGCACATCAAATAATACAGTGCAGAGAATTAATACCAATTTTCAGTATTAATTTAAATTTCATGTGAAATCATTTTTCAACTTGGAACAGACAGAGAATATAGTCAGTAATCAACAGCAAGGACAGGACATTATTTATTCATTCGTTCATTCATTTTGGAAAACTGCTCCATATTGAATTGAAAGTTTACATAATCAACAAACACACTGCAATTATAAGTTTTTACCAAGTACGTAGGTATATCATTAACTATTGTACATTAGCACGCTGGAAAGCTATAGCTCCTATTGTTTGATTTTGATTTTCCGTTGTTTTTTCAGGTCTACAATTCTAACAATATAAAAAATGTTCAGGGTCAATCACATGCAGTGTAAATTATTTCAAGCAAGATTCTGCATACTACAATTCCCAGCGTTTTCAAAAAAAAAAAGTTCCCACGCAATCTTCTGGACAAAATTGTTTAAAAGTATGTCTTGCCATAGTGAGAAATGTAGCACTTGCCTAACATGCAGAGAGATTAAAATATTTATACTGGTGAGAACAAACCGTAAAGGAATGCACTAAAGAAAGAATGGAAGAACAGACATGCTGACAAATATAAAATTAAGTGTTGAAGCAAAAATGGTAATTACCTGGTGAGGGTTGCGATCTATAATTGACTGCTCCTTGAACTTAAGCTTACATGAATACTCGCGATTACCTTGTATGCGCATAGTACCATAGTGATCGCAATATAGCTTGCCCAATATGAGATTGTAAATTGAAGTTGTCACCTGAACATATGTCCAATCAATTACAATTGATAGATCAATAATCTATTAGTTATACCTCCAATCACAGATACACTATCTCAGTTTTTTTTCCTAAGACAAACATTTTAACTTTAACTAGCAATATCTATAAAGATATATTACCTTATACTCCGTTTATTCCAAATTATAAGATGTTTTAGCTTTTCTAGATACATATGTAGTTTTTACTATGCATTTAGATATACAATATGTCTATTTACGTAGTAAAAACAATGTATCTAGAAAAGCCAAAACGTCTTATAATTTGGAACGGAGGGAGTACTATATTATAAAAAGTAGTTTTCATAATGAATCTAATAATGCCAACCTTGTGTCAATGTATATAAAAAAATTATATTGGTATTAAAAAAATGACTTAGGGATAAACCCAGATGGGCTTATTTGTGATCAGAGAAAGTATGCAAGTGTACCTTGCTCCACTGGAAAACTTCACCATCATCAAACTCCAGTGTTAAGGCACCAACAGGATCAAGTTGAATGGAACGACCCCAGAATTTACTCTTTAGGTTGCTATCAGCCCAAAACCTCCAGCCAGTTCCCTCGCAATGGCATGCAACAACCATAGGGTGATGACTAACCTGGCAAGTGGTTGAAGATTTTTCATCAACAATAATGCACAGAGACTAGATCTGATATTGCAAAAGTCCTGTAGTAAGCTCAGGTAGCTATGATTTGTGAGTCTTAGTCACAAGCAATTTAGATCAAATATGTACAGCAACGTAGATCAGAATCAGTGGGTATATAGCATTTCTCCAGTATGTCACACAAGTAAAGAAATGGCAAACGTGGTACCATCACAATAGGAACCAAGAATAAGCACAGAGAGCAGTAACCAAGCATAGAAATATATGGCAGTATTCAATAGAATGTGAATCCCAATGTCATATACACCTATTTGCTAATTATGCTACAGTTAAGTCATTTATCAACAAACAATTTGACACACTTCAGGCAAGAATATAATGTTCACCAAGAATAAGGCATGTAGCAGATCACAATAGTGAAGCACTATATAAATTGCAAAACATGAATAACCCTAATTTGTTACCAAGGGCTCAGTTAGACGAATCATATACTCTCTAGTCTCTACTCTTTTGGAAATGCATAGGAAGCAGATTTATTAAGCATCAAACTTCCCTATTACTTTTAAATGGATGAAATAGAATTTACTCATGAAAAGGAATTATTACACCAACTCAACGAAAAACTGTGCTTAATTAACAGACCTTTTCAGAGAAAAACCGGAGGCCTTTGTCTGGATAGTCTGCTTCATATGTCTCCCCAAGAAGGGGATTAAAAGGCTTACAGCTCCTCCCATCTGTAGAGGCATATCCAGAAACAGCAAATGCTGCTACGCTAAGAATCCTCATAAGACTATTCCCCTAGGTATAAAACAAAAACAGATACGTGAGCTGCTTAACAATGGGAGCAAGTGAGCATTTTCTATCCAATGACACCCCAAACAATGGGAGAACATTCAATGGTGGGTGGGTGAATGTCAAATGACACACATATAACTATATGGACAATAGTGTAGGAACATTCTTATAATGTGGCAGATGAACCAGTGAGGCAGTCACAAGACTTGATTATATGAAAGAGGAAAATCACTCTTATAAGCCAGATTGAAGATTGTGTATTATGACATATTATTATTGTTTTCTTCTCTGAAATGAACAGGTGCTGATCCTATAACCTGCATCTTTTTATGCATGTTAGGCAAGATGGCAAGTAGAAGTCCCCATGTTGGCAAGTAAGCTAATATGCTTACATGTACTATTTTTCAAATTGTTGGCACGATTAGTTTACAAATGGTTAAACTTTGTAATAGTTAGCTTACTTAAGTTGTTAAGAGATTAAATGTAGTCCTATGTGAAGGGGTGTTGTAACCAAGATGAAATAAAGAGTACATAGTCCCCACATTTATCTAGCCAGGAAGACAACAATGTTATCTTAATGTAGTTAACATCAGAAGCCCACCACAAGGCAAGATAGAGTATCATTAAGTGTATGCATTAGTTGCAAGTTCGATATGGTATAATGCGCAATGAAAAATCTAATAAACAAAGTGTTTATAGCTACTTGCATTCAACATATTAGAGAAGATGTGCGCATAAATGCAAATGCTAGCAGGGAAAGGAAGAAGTAATACCCTTTTCCCCCATTCAGATGCACGATCAATAAGGTAGGAATATTCAAGATCTTCAAAACATTTTTGTAACGATGAGAGTGGCTCATTGAAGTAAACAGGCAGACAAACTTTTGTAAGATCCTTTCCTATGTTATCCTTGATCATTGACCACAAACTTACACCCTTTTCTTTCTCAACTGGATCTGGCAGCTTCTTCCGTCTTCTTACATATGGATAACTAACTCCAATAGACTTCATGGAAGGATCAATCCCATCCATTGGATAATCATCTTCATCATCTGAACCAGCTTCAGATCTTTGGTAATCAGATCCACTACTTTTAAAAGAGCTTGAGGATAGAAAATCTCTTGTATCAAAATAAAGGTTCTCATCATCGTCAGTCTCTTCAGCAGGATCTTGTGGTTCATTATAATCATCAGATTCGCTAGCACTTCCTTCTGAAAAAGGAAAATGGTAGCTCATTAAGCAAGGTAAAGTAAACCAAATTGGTGCACAGTGTAAATTAGAGCTTGAAAGAGATGGATTCCATGTTATTCGATAAAAAAAACTAAATGCGCATTCTAGAAATTCGTCCAAAAAAAGGCTGAACTGCTTGCTTTTCTGGTAAGGAGAGATCACAATTGCCAGCAAATTAGGATCAAGAATGGTTCGCTGCTGTTTTCAAATATGGGCTTCTAGTTGCTAGAAAAGTTGTGTGTTGGCTGCAGCAAGGAGAGGTCGTTGCAATTTCTTATGGTTAGGAATTGGGATTGTGTATAGACACTGTCATATAACATTGAAATCAGACTAGGTAACTAGAGGGAAAATGAGTTGTAGTGGTCTTGTGCTAGTGCTATACTAGTATCAAACTATCTATCAAGTCTCTATTTTCTAAGTGAATAAATGTGGTTTACTTTGATACTGCTTCCATCAGAAAAGGCTATTTGGGTAGGATATCAAAGTATTCAATTAAACGTTCATAAAACATTCAGAGGAAAAAAGTTTGAAGCTAATTTAAAATTTACAAAGCCAGATGAAAGAATTTTTCAAACTATTAGAGACGATACATACGCTAGAGAATTCACAATATTCATTTAGGTAGGTAATCACGGAAGGGCAAATAAGGTGTACAAGCATACAAGAATCATGACATTCAACAGTCATACAAGGATGTTGTCGTAATTGTTTAATATGAAATATTCTATTTTAGTATGATCATGCCATGACAATAGATTTACAAAATTTAGAAGAATGCATCCTCATGAGAAAATAGGAAATTGGAAAGGGGATTGCGTGAATGAATAACCTAACCTAAATTCTGCCATCACTAAGCTCAGTTTTGATTTTGCCAATGATAGCAACAGAACTTCATAGTTCATATGACCACCAAAATATTGTACTAGTTTAGAAATTTCCTAGTACTTCTATAATAGTTACACATGGAGACCAAAAACTTGGCAAAGTTGCAGTCAAAAAACCCAGCTATGCTATTACTCGATCATTTACAAACCATAGCCAACCAATTTGTCTAATATTCTGCTGGCTTGCAGCTACTTTCTCATTATATGCCACTAGAAAATAAATTAACTGGTAATATCTAAGACCAGAGTGGCATTCCAACATGCAACTTTTGTAGTGTCATATTAACAAGGATGCATCAGAATAATCAACAAATTTGCCCACAAAGGTACAGTGCATCTCAGTAACAAGTGTAATAGTGAGATATGACAAACCATTCCACCAATTATCATACCACTATACTTGTCATGCCTTGGTTTAGAAGCAGATCCATACTCTTTCGACTGCCTTTGGCTTTCATCGACAAGGGTATTCTCCAAATCAACCTTTTCTGTCTATAGAAAGGCAACACAAGAATACATCATCAGAGGATGTCTCTAACATGAACATTATAAAGGTTCAAGTGCCACAGTAAACATCAATATACAGATCTTACAAATTATTACATGGAAAGAAGGTAAGGGAGTTAAAACTTCTCAATATACAAATGGCAGTAGTCCACATGAACATACAAGAAATACAATTTTGGGAGTGAACCATAAAAGGCAGTCGATATATTTTTTTGTCATTCTGCCACAACATAGAACTATTTACCCAGCTACTTTCTAAGCACTGAGCTGCTTTTCTCTTCTGCATTCAGTACCTTAGTAGTTTAAGTAATATCACATAACTTGTAATACCAAATCGTGAATATAATATCAAATCATCAGCAACCAAATTCCAGCTAACCTAAGGCCTAAGCTAAACCAAAAACATGTGTTACTGAATAGATGCTCTCATTTTTATGAGGCCTGACATGACAGAATAAATATTTAATGCCAGTTAGCTTGCTGTACAGGTTAACATATACTCTGCTTATTAGCCATCAAAACAACAAAAGACAAACTCAAACAGTAAAAATTCAGTCAAGGAAATGTTAGGAATAGGAAGTATGAGAAGTATATCAAATGATGGGTAGAGTAGCTATAGCAGCTAGGGTACCATTTTTGTACTCCAAAAAAAGGACCAAAAACACATGAGAAAGCAATTTGTGGTCAAGAAGCAACAGCTCTGCAACATAACCCCCTGAAAAACTTTGTTATAACCAAAGAAACAGATAAAACAAAACCAAAACAATCATCTAGAACTATTAATTGAACATTTGCCTTGTTTTTTCTTGTTGATGACAAGGCAGCATAAGCTAGTTTCGGTAGCACATTCATTATTAAATGCCCAAGTACGTTTGGCGATTGACAAAAACAACAGCATAAGGTAGTAGAAGAACTAAAAAAGTTTACAGCACGATCCATAGAGTAACAGCTAACATTCAGATCTCCAAGTACAATATTGTCAATGGATGCAATCTACTAGAGAATAGCATAGCATGTTCTGTACGCCAATATTTACAGTAGCTTGGTACTTTTTCTTCAATGAAGAATTCAGTCATGTACAAGATGCAGAATAAAGCGTGACACACCATGCAGTAAAAAGCAATCATTCCAACTTGATGCACAACCAGATTCTGTTCGATCCGCATGTACAGTTTATGGAAGTACCTCTAGCTGGCGAAGAGTTTCCACGAGGAGCGCATTCTTCTGCTTGGATAGCACAAGCTGCTTGTGCAGAGCCTCGAATTCTGCTCGCACGATCCTCTCGCTGTCAGCAATGGCCGCCTCGCTGACCCCTTCCTGCTGCAACCGCTGCCTTAGGCGCTCGGTTGAGACGGCCACTGCCGCTGCGGTGTCCCCAGGCCCGACCATCTCGCTGGAGGACATCCTCGGGAACATGTCCTTGGTCGCCCGCAGCGCCTCGAGCCACGCAGCTCTGTCCTCCCTGGTCTCTGCCCGCAGGTGCAACGTCTTGGTCCCCGAGAAGATGGAGAATCTCTTGTCATCCGATCTGCTCTCCCTCACGGTTGACACCTGCACACGCAACCGCGCCGTTAGCAAGCTGGCAAGAGACGAAATGGATCTGGCGATCGCGGAGGCGGCCAGAACCGAGGAGGACCTTGAGGTGGATTTCGCCGATGGGGTTTCGAGGCTGGTGGTGGCCGTTGGAGTGGGACGGCGAGGAGGGGGAGGGGCGGTTGAGGCGGCGCTGGGAGTCCTCGCCGATGACCTTGGCGCCCCGCTCGGTCTCGCGCGACAGGATGATGCGGTCGGGCCCGTGGATCTTGTAGTAGGAGAGCACGCCGTCGTGGAGCGCGAACCAGCGCGGCCTCCACCCGCGCCCGTAGTTGACCCACTTGTACAGGATCCCCGAGATGCCGCCGCCGACGATCTCGTTCAGCTTCACCCCGTCGGGCGGCGAGGAACCGCCTCCTCCGCCGCCACCGCTGACCCCCGCCGCGCGCGCGCGCCTCTCGCCGCCAGGGGCGTGGTTGCTCCGAGGCGGCGGAGGCGGCACCGGCGGGGGCTGCGGTGGCGGCATCACGGCCGGGGCGCCGCCCGCCACCGAGGAGGACGCGGCCCCGGCGGAGGCGGCGGAGGAGGCCGCGGGCGATACGGGCACGAGCGGCGCGCAGCAGAATGGGTGCATGGGGAAGTCGGGATCAGCACCCGGCCGGGCGGGGCGCGCGCGGTCGCCCCTGTCGCCGGCGAGGTAGCGGATTATATTTGTGGCTTTTTATTTTTGCTCCGGGAACGGGCGCATTTTATCAGGGGGAAGTCAAGGTGGGTGAGAGGTTTAAATGCCGCCGGGAGCCGGGGAGGAGAAGGGAGAACGAAAAGGGAGGTAAACGGGAGCAGCCAGGTTGCACGACGGTTGGGTGTCCCTTTTACTTGGTCACGACTCTCGTCGTCAGGCTCAGTGAGGCATTGGCATTGCCTCGAGTATATAGGCGAGTAACCTTGTTGCTTTTTGTTCTCAACGTTATTCGGCTGTGTCTTGAAAAAAAAACTCAAACACATAAAAGATTTACGCGGTTTTATATTAAGATAGAGAAAATATTGGTCAACGCATCTTAATGGTGTCCTATGAGATCAATTAAATTTTTACATAGACGTTCCAACCCTATCTAGTGTACTGAATTTAGGCTATTACATTGGACAATGGACCACCCAAACTTATGTCACTACCAAGGAGGCATATGCCCGGGCTGCTAAGCGGCAGCACTGCTTGTGTGCGTCTACCTCGCAATTCGCTAGGAACAATTCACGTAGTGTCTACATGTTTATAGGGTCACCATTCAAAGTTTCATCTACACCTTCTTGCCCAACGTCGACAGAGATGGTCTCTCGTTGTACAGTCTCAGGCGTTTCATAATAAGACACTCACCTCGCTTGGATGCCGGGATATGAATTATACTATGCGCCGCTATTCGATGGCTTCGCTTGGGCAACGAGAGTGACACACGTCCGCCGAGGATCGTATCAGCTCCGGACAGCTCTAGACGCGGCGTTGTCTCCTCTTTGCGATTCACTCCGTGAAACACTTGAGACATTAGTCGGACTAGGTCGTCTAAGGTAAAGTAGTGCAATTGACGTCATCCGTCGCAACAAGATCGACGCATCTCCCATGGTATTTTCCTCAACATTGGCCAATGATGGGCTAATTAACCGAGGAGGGTGGTCGTGTCCGTGTCTTGAGGGACATCATTCGAGCTCCCCCCCCCCTAAATCTCCTAGCCGACGTGGCCCGTTGTCCACTGGGTTACCTGAACGACGGACGATGGGAGCAGATGGGCACACCTTCTAGATAAATTGAACCAGTGTTTATGGCTATGATGAGTTCCCTTTTATATGAGCACGGGACACACATACACGAACAATAGGAGTGTAGAGTGGTGGTACTCAACCCCTACATGCTCCCTAAAAATAATAGAAGTCGATTTATCAAAAATAATATCAATACTACACATATGTCTTTAAATAGGTTTATTGTAAAATATAATCTAACGACGCATTGTAAATATATAAGTGTTAATTTAAGATTGTTTGACTTTTTAAAAACTAAGATTGTTGACTTTTTTAAACTAAAGATCGTTTGACTTTTTTTAAGTCTATAAGATTGTTTGACTTTGTAAAAACTATAAGATTGTTTAACTTTTTAAGAGTATAAAGATTGCTTGACTTTAAAAAAAAAACTAAGACTATTTGACTTTCTTTTAAACTAACGTTGTTCGCCTTTTTGAAATCGATATTTTTATTCTTTGTAAACGAAGGGAATATCATCTCTTTTAAAAACAGCTATATAGGTTATCGAGAGGCTCTATCCCCAATTTTTTGGTGGTCATCAAGCACGCCTCCTATCTAATGTACAGGGACAGGAAATCGTCGATCCATGTTGTCACGACGATATGGCCGACTAGCAGCTGATGGAGGCGACAATAGGTTCTTAAACAGGCGAGAGTACTGTAACATTGTGAGCAACTAGGTGGATTCCCCGCGCGTTGCCGCGGAAATAGAGAAGTAATTTTAATTGAACTAAGAGGATAAGATGTAGAAGAATCAGATGTAATATATGTACCATAACAAATATAAAAAGTATATATATATATGTGTATGTGTTGTAATAAGCACATATTAAATTTGTTCACAAAGGGCATACAACGGCTTGTAAATTTTGTGCAATAAACTGTGCTCAGGGTTGTAATTGAAGACAAAAAAAATCTGTATGAATTTCAATTAAATGCTAGACAAACGAGTGGAACTCTGGAAGTGCCGCGACATATGTATGCCTTCTGCGCCAACAATGCCTGCCTTTATGGGTCATCATACTGAATTGAAGTTGAAGGCCATCCACCCGATCAAACAAAAACTACATCCATATTAAAGGAAGTAATCGAGACACCAACAGATGCATGAAGGGTATATATATAATGTCGACCCCTCAATTGTTTGGCAGTTTATGGTCCATCAATTGGTGAGAGTGGATTTCGTGTAGCGGTTTGCATGTGCATGCAACAGGGAAGGCCAGCAAGGCGACGATAGGGGCGATGCGGTGACCCTCAGCCGTGGTCACCAGATGCCCATCTTCTCCTTTCCGCAGCTAGCCAAGCAAGATCCAAAAGCACCATTGGCGCAGGCGAACGTGTAGGGCAGAGGACAGCAAGGCGACGACGGTGACCATGAGCCTCGTCCATCATATCTTCTTCGGTAGCCAGATGATCCTCTGCATGAGCCTCGCCATGGCCAAGACGGAGTACAGTGTATCGTATCCTGCCGGGGACGTCGGGATGGTGGAGCAGGAAGACGTCGCGACCGGCCATCATATATCTTCTTCGGTAGCCAGATGATCCTCGGCATGACCCTCACCACGGCCAAGACGGCGCTGTCTATCCTGCCAGGGACGTCGGGATGGTGGAGCAGGAAGACATCACGATGGCTGAGCAGGAAGACGTCGGAGGGAATGTTCGCGAGTGTGGACAGCGAGCAAAGGCGAGGTGCAGTACCGGTATTTAAATTCAGCAGTGACGCAGTGTAGCGATGCCCGTTCATTTTCTGGTGCATTTGTTGTAGTGGAGCCTTGGACGAAGTGATGGACATTTGTTGTAGTGGAGGAGGAAGTGATGGGCAATAATTTTGTGCTACTTCAGTTCGTGTGTGCAGCCTGCTCCGTTGGTTCACACTGAATGGATCGGTCAGAACGGAAAAAAAAAAAAAAAAGGAAAATGCTGATGTGGCGCGGAGAGATCGATCGATAATTAGGCAAGTGGGGTTTGTTTATATAAAAGATAGATGCCTAAGGCAAAAAAGGCAGCTACGAATCCCAATAGAATGTAGACGTTGATCAAGAATGTAGACGGTGAGCCGGTGATCAAGAAATTAATTATAAATCCATAAGGGTTTGTTCGTTTACCACAAACTCTCGCGCCGTCGAGCGTGCGTTACTAAACCTACGTACGTACTCAAAAGCGGTGACCGGGGTCCGGCCATGCGCCGGGACCCGTCGGACCGACGGCACGGCGCGAGCGTTGTTGTCGTCGTCGGCTCGTCGCGGTGTGCTGATAGCTCTGATCCAAGCCAAAAGACGACGGTTCGGCCCGACAGATAGAGGCACTCATCGGCCAATTTGGTCGTTCACGCACACACGTCGTGGTCCCATGGTGCGCTGAATTTGACAACAATGAGTTGCACTTGCACGTGGAGGAGTGTCCCTCGTCCGGTCCATTTCTTGATGTGGCTGGGTGGATTGATTATGCTCTCGTAGAGGCTACTAAACATACTTACTCCCTCCGGACGATACTTTTCTAATGGTCTATGATACAGCAAACTAATTAATTTCTAGTCACTATAAGTATTCTTAGTCCATCTGAAAACTAATAAGCAAACTAAGTGATTGTTTAAATGGAATAAACTAATATTAATCCTAATTAAGAATTAGTCAGCTAAAATCAGTCAAGTTCTGTTTGGATCCGAACTAATAGATGACTAAAAGCATCTCAAAAAGTTATTAAAACTCTCTCTCTAAACAGACCGAGCAAGTTTAAATTGGCGTAGCATGAAACTATTATTAATGTGAAAACTCCATGGGTAGACAAAATTTCACGGACCACCTAATTAACACCAACGAGTAAAATACCATATGCTTTCGGTCCCCGTAGTTGCAACAAAGAGTGTGCTAAACTATTGGCAGGTATGGAAACCGCCACGGTTAAAAAAATTACAACCTTCCAAATAGTAACTTGTCCATGAGTATACCAATAAATTACAAAAGTAGTCGGTCCCTTTAAAGCAACCCCCAAAATAAAGCAAAATAAGCACAAAATGCTCCCTTCGTAACCGGTTGTTCATTCAATTTTGAGTCATTTGCGTAAAAATTGTTCTCTTTATCTTTCTACCCTTCAACAATAACTTATATATCTTATTATGGTGCACTCTAGAGAGCCACCTCTGCTCTCCATTTTGGGCTAGTAAAAAAATTGGAATGGGGAATGGTAATATTTGAGGATATATTTTAACAAATATTATTGAAAGAGATTCTTTTACCAAAATTTCTTTTCCTATATCTGTCTTGTGGAGTTGCCAAAGTGCACCTCCAAGAGTCTATCTTCAGCCCACTATATAATTCATCGTTTTGATATCTGTTTGAATAAAATTCACATTTTAACATTTTCATTCTCTAAAAACTTTTCTATCTTATACGCACTCTCGGGGACTAATCTCGTTTTAGCATGGGTTGATGAATTAGTTTCATGGTAATATAAACACCAATAAAATATAGATTAACAAGATATATATAAAGCGAGATTTGGCTAGTATATGCTGAATTATAGGTAGAAAATAATCCTAAATAAAAAAATAAATACCCAATAGAGATCTAGAAGATGGGGTTTAGAGTTTCCGTTAAAGATGCTCTCACAATACTTTATAATAACATGCTTCTTAGATCAAGTGGCTGCGAAGCAAATGTCGTGGTGGTCACGCACGAGCCGCTCGATCAGGTGGCGTGCAGTGCAGGTACTGCGTGCCTCGGCTCTGAATTCTCAACCGACAAACAACCATATCTGGTCGGAGCGGTCAATCGCACAGGATAAAACGAAGGCGCGCGCGGCATGTCGATATGGGCAACGTGTAACGACTTTGACTTCTTCTTCGTGAATTGCAGCAGCCACGTGTGGCGCGTAGCGACCGATGCTATCGCTTTGGATGACTGGCCGCGCGCGCGCACGAATCTGCACGACCAGCGCTAAACGACGCCAGCCAGTCTTCGTTGCATTTTCTCTGTTTGGTGCGTCTATCTAGTCGGTCATGGCTTTAGATGATGTTGTAAATGCCACGTTTTCTGAAATGGAAGTAGGCCAGGGATCAGAACTAGTAACGAGCAATTTCTGACTGGCCTACCTGTTGATCGGATCGTAGCCAAAGATGGCAAAACCCACCTGCTCCGAACTTCCCATTGCGGTTTAGCCTTCAAGGTGAAATATAGTAAATCATTTTTACATACCACTAAAAGGAACTTTCACAAACCAGAAAGCTACTAGAAACTGGAGTAAAAACATATCCTAGCGACTACGACACGGAGGAACACTGTACGCGGAAAAGGGCCCCTAGGCATCGGCATCTCAGCCGCGAGGAAAATGACCCGTAACCAGAACAAAATTGTCCTTTTGGTATTTATTATAGTTCGCAGGCTCCATCGTAGAAGCTATTCTCTCCGACCTTTTTTCCTGCGCGACGAAAGCTTGAAGCTTCTTCAATTTTTTCCTCCCAAAAAAGAAAGAAAAGAAGCTTCTTCGGTTCCCTTTTTATAAACCGACTCACATGCGGCGCCTAGCGCTACCGGCGAGCTCACATGCCGCGCCTCGCCCCCGGCCGGCCGGCCGCCTTTGTAGCGAGGGTCTCTGGTCTCATCTCATCGGCTCATCGCAGTGGAAAGCCTGGCAGCCGCGGGCGGTAACGCTCCCAGCCGTCATTTCTCCTGCGCATCAGCGGACACGCCTCCTACAACACGTGCATCCCGTGCCGCCTAGGAGGAGGGGAGCTCGGCCACTTCCAGCGCCGAACTCGGCATCAGAATCCGCCTCGAGAGGGGTGACTTTTTCGAGTTCTATTCCGCGCCCGTCTTGCCTCTTGCGTGTGCGATACTGCAGCCAAATTCCTACGGCCGCTAGCCGCTAGGCGATGTCTCTGGGGACCCGCCGCCGGCGCGACGGTATCAGATGTCATGTTATCCCCCGTTGTCTCGTCCGTTCCAACCCGGCAATGCATCTCGCTTTTGTCGCTGCCAACTGGAGTCCGTCGTCTCCATTCTGACGCCAAACGGCCCGATGCTGCCTTTGCCTTTTCGTCGTCATCGCCGGCCTCATTGAGTCATTGGTGTCGTGTGTTGGGGTCAGGTGGGTAAAGTTGGGTAATTATGCACTGGGTCTGGGCTGAGGCGTTTTTCTACTGAAGTTCAGTGCACGTTCCGCGTAATTGCTACCACACCCAATATTCTTCGTTCCTTTTTCCTTCTTTATTGAACAAAAAAGAAGCAAACAACCCCTCAAAAAAAAAAAAAACATGAGAGATTCGTGGCTTTGCATCGATGATTAGAAAGAGAAGGAACTCGTAACATAAACACCCCGATGCAAAGTAGTATGTGATCGCCGATATTCTTTCATAGACGACGTTGACGGAACGTGGTCATTCGTCAATCAAATGATAATCGTTCACTCGAGCAGGGCTGGAGCTAATTGGCTTCGAGGGCATCTAATTTAACGCATAAAACTTTTGACCAATGTATGTAGTTAATCTCGATATTTACTAATGTGGTTTCCTTTTAATCTCCACGTTAATCATCATCAAACACGGTAGTAATTCTCTGCCATTATTAGAAAAATGTAAAGTAATCCACAGGGAAAAAATAGTCCAAACTACTAGTATTTTCTGTTGATTCAAATTTGCATGTTCTCAACCTAGATCCAATTAACTATCACTATGCTTCTAAAGTCACCCATTTCTACCATCATTACTCGTGATGCATGTTACCATTCACGTCATACAAAACCAAATGCAGGAAGCAATGACCACATTTATTTTCATGCCAAACGCATAGTTGAAGATAAGCTTTCAACTAGATACATGTCCGATGATATACAATCACACATGAAAAGTGTGTCACATAAACTTCTCACAGAAAAGGGAGAAACTTCTCCTGAAAAAGGGAGAGACTATAAATAGAGATGCAAAATTATATCAAAATTGGAAGATGATAAGAAAGAGTACAGAAGGGAGAGCTAAACAACCTTGATTGCATGAGGCCCCTATATAATTTTGTGAGAAAGAGTAAGCTTTATTATCCAGGAAGGTTTATACTATTATTTGCCACTAAACTTACAACAAATTTAGGTACAAACACACAGCGCACGGGTTGATGTACTTTTATAGATATTTTAGTAACTGATGAGTCTTTTACATTTGGATAAACATATGAAAATAATTGCAATGAGTGCTACTTTGCTAGGTTGGAGTATGAACAAATTAGAAAGACAAAAAACACAAATAGTTTTCGCTAGTTGTGGATCTAGACTAGTACATTAATTTTAAACGCTCATCTTTCTTAAAAGCATTAATCAACATGCACGCCCACAAAGGTTGATATATTAGTATTCCCTATGTACCTACAAAAATCAAACGTCTTATAATTAGAATGGATGGAATATCTCATAATTATTTTAAAAAATGATGCATAGAAGAAAGACTTATTTCCATACAATATGTTCTTATTATATATTTTTGCAAAATAGTTAAAAAATTGAAGTTGTCTGCACCACAATTGAGTATTTTAAATCGGTTAGACACTCGATTTAGTTCTAGCCATTCGATGTAGATCTAATAGCGTGTATTTTCTTCTACCTCAAGTCATCAATCTCCTTCTATATCACGTTATCCATGGTGTCTCCCGTCCATGGCTTTGTCTGGCATCACCATGACTCCATCCTTTTTTTGAATTCTAGGGCATAAGCCCCGGCCTTTTGATTAATGACTCCTCCATCCTTGCTTTTGCCCAGCCGCCTAATCGCGTGGTGCTACCATCGCCTCCCCGGCCCCTTCCCACCACTACCGCTGGATAGGTCTTTCTCTCCTAATTTTTCTTCTATATAAGGCCATCAGAGTCGGAAGAAAGGCCATCCAACCCCAAATCCTAACCAAGCTAAGTTAAGTCAGTTGTCTTTGTACGTACTGCATGCTGTCAGCACATGACGAAGTTAAGTCAGCTGTGTTACTCGTTGCAAAACCGAATACTCCTACTACGCGCGATTAGTTCGCACGTTTTTGGAAAGTTTATACGATCTCTTGATTGATCAGAACGGACCTTCTACCATGCGATTCGACGGCGGTCCAAAACGCACCCGGTGCGAGGTGCATCGGATCCCAGCTAGTGCAGGGTGGTGGTGCTTTGGCGTCCGGACAAAATCGCGTACCGTAGCCAAGAACGATGGAGATGGAACGGCGCAAATATATTTTTATAGCCTACGCCGTCTCAATCGAAATGTGCTGCGTGCCTGCCTGCCTATCACGACCTCCTTTCGCCCTCTTCGCCGGCCTCTGCTTTCCGGCTGCGTCTGGTAGCATTTCGCCTTTGCTTAACAGCGTGGAGCTCTGGTAAAGGTGTCCCGTGTCCGTGTGGGCTGTACGCGTAGGTCAGTCACGGTGAAGGTAGCACGCAAAGGCACACCTCAGGTGCTTTTATGTACGCAACGATGAAAGACTATATAGCACGAGCTTATCTCTGCCTCCTACCGGAGTAGAGTATATGACAGTGGAATACAAGGGCGCAGTTTCCACGAAGAGAAATAATAACACCTTTTTTTAAGGGAAGGCTAACGACTCAATCTCAGAGTCTTTTGGAACAATCCAACACTCTATTTTTTTCGTGGTCGATCAGCGCATGATTGAAGCTCTTGTCATGTGCTCCACAGGTTTTGTAACCGGGAAGACTCTGCGGAGTCCGTTGCTTTTTCAGGTCGATCGAGAGAGAATATCTTCGATTCCACCCTGATGCTCTCGGCGAGGCATCTTCCTCTGCATCTTCTTTCCTAGCTGACGGTGAAGCAGCAGCCAGCAGGCGCCTGATTGGAGCTGCGGACTCGCGACAAGGGCGTGGAGGCTCTCCATCGAGAAGTGTTGCCGGGACAACGATATCCTCACAAGTCACACGTCTTCGCTTTTTCTGCTTCGATGATTAACTGCTACTAGTACGTACGTCGAAGGCCACGGGTCAATTGCCTCATCATCATCGTTCTAGAACGTGGAGGCGGCGCTGTCGAGGTCGATGAATCCAACTTGGCTGAATGGACCGCGCGCGGTGAGCCGATGATTGACTATATATTGTCCTGACTGTATATATAAGAATTTGTTCAATTCAATGTAATGAGACTGCGGAAGCATATAATGATAATAAGCCTTTTCTATTAGCAGTAAACAAGGACCTTATACACTTTTCGTGGATGTAGACACAGTCAGGCATGGCAGGGAATAGACGAGTTTCTTGACGGAGTATATTTGAGCATTTCGTTACAACAAGGCGCCACCACACACATCGGATCTAAATAAGACCTAGAAGGCTAGAACTAGAAGGCCGGCCGCGTAGCATCCTGAATCTGACTTTTAAGTTTTGACCTGCACTGCGGGTGAGGTCCACAGAAACACGCTGTCTGTCCTGATCGCATTGCCAACTCAATGACCTGCTCACCTGCTCACCGGCCGCCAAACATACCGGGTCCCGATCCCAGCTGCCGCCGCCAAACTATGACCCAAACGACCCTGCCCCGGCGCTGTTCCCACTTGCCACGTCCACACTCCACTGCAAGAACGACGCCGCCAGCCCGCGAGTAATTGCCAGGAGATCGCTTTTGCGCGACCTGCAGAGTGGGCGGGACGACACCATTAGCCGCGCGCGGCCCACGGGGCCCGGGTCCGCGCTGCCGTCGGTTGGCCCGGCCGAGCGACCGCGCGCGCCCCCGCACGCCCGGCGCCCGCCCGCCGCGGGGTACGGACGCCCCGGGCACACCTGAAACTGACGAGGGGTGGCCGCCCGCGCGCACGTCGCTCACATGCGCCAGTCTCCCGGCGGCCGGACCGGAGCGCGACATGGCGGATGACCCGCTTGCGTGCCCGTGCGTGGGCTGGGCTGTGTCTACTCTAGCGTAGCGTGCGTCCACGGCATGCAGCATGCCGTACCTGTCGTCTCGTCGTGCATGTGTTTTGTTTAATATCATTGATTGATATTGGTGGTGGCGGATTAATCATTGATCTCTGCATCGTCTCGCGTCGCTCATTCTCTGCTTCCAACTGTTCTGGGCGGAGAGGGCGACCAATGCGACCATGACCGGCCGGCCGTGGGCCATGCACGTTTGTGGGCTCGCGAGGGTCGGAGACGTGTTCGGGTGAAGATAAACCTGACGGACTAACTTCGTGGTCCTCAGTCAGTCCTGATGGCAACCATTGACATGAATTAATCCACTGCGTTGGTGCTCACTATGGAGAGTGGTGAGTCCGGCCAGCGGCCACTCGTCACAAATCAAAGGCACACATTTGCTACATGCATTGAACACCCCCATCTTAGGCGACGAACAGGCGGTTTATCGGGCGTAACGTCACATCTGACGTACTAGTAGCTGCTGATAGTACATGGCCAGCGGGCCAACACTGCCACCGATCAGATTCCTATCTTCAGCTCAGGCCATGACAATGCCACATGGTTTTCTTTGGCATCGAACCCGTGGATCCCCCGTTCCATTAGGCCATTATTATGACTCCCGTGAAACCTTTGGTTTCCTTTTCAAAGACATCCGGGACCTGGCTCACACGGTAGTCAGTCCCATCAATCCATCAGACCGCTAGCAATCGGTTGTCGCACCGCTGACACGGAAACAGTCGCCGCCGCGCCCACCCCACGAGACACCGGTGCCGTCGCGAGTGCCGGCCTGCCGCGACGGTCTGCGGTCGGTCGCTGCAGTACGCACGCAGGCGGCACCGTGGTTGCGCGCCGTGATGCCGGCCCGTGAGCCGTGGCGATTTTGCGCTCCGTCGAAAAACCAAAAGCGATCCTGGTCCCCGGACCTATCGACGGTTCCGGCACCGGCATCGCTGCAGCTGTCATCTCTAGTCCAGCGTCAGTGAGTGACGTGCGCGACGGCGTCGTCAGAGCGAAAAAGCGGTCGATCAGGTACGAGGCCCGCGTAGTAATTGAGCTCCGCCGCCGCAGTCTGCACACCTGCAGTGCGTGCTTGATGCAGGCGTGCAGCGAATCCACAGGCGCAGTGCCTGCGCCCAGCGCTGCCACAGTCAGGCGTCAGCACGGACGGAGCGACAGCCGCCAGCCTGTGCTTGCAGGTGACTGCACAACATTTTTTCATGGAAATCTGCTCGCCGACCGCACCATCGTGATCGTCACCGCCGACCGCACCATCTTGATCGTTACTGTACTCGTAGTGCCTCCGCCGGGGACCTCGCCGGATAGCAGCGCTGCCGCGTCCCGGTTGCCCGCGCTTGAAGATGGTAGGCAGCTTCGGTGCGGGACTGAAGGCCATGTGGGCATGAAACTACGGCCCAAGTGGCTGGCCTCCTTCTCAAACACGATCCTCAGCGCCAGATGGGCTTGTCTGCAACTCCTACTGGGCCTCCACAGACAAATCTCGCTTCTTATCTCTCAGGCACGTACAGTTTAGCGTCGATTCTAGAAAATGAAATAATTATGTTTATCTATAAATATGCATCTAACTTATTTTAATAGTTTCAACAAACATTATAATCACCAACCAATAATTAAAATATCCTCATAAATAACTAAACAATCTATTTTAATGAACAAATTCACAAACTATATCTGGATAACACTGTTTGCCATTTTTTATGCATTTGCATTGATGCATAAATTATGAAGTTGATGTTTGATGGGATACTCCTTCCGTATAGGAAAAGAAAGTCGTTTTGAACAATATTTATGTCAAACATTGGAAACATAAAATCACTAATAACTTTTAAGTTGTTGATTTTGAAAATGTAAAAACCATATGAATAGATTTATCTTGAAAAATCATTTCATAAAAATATAAACATATCACTTTGCGATGAGTATTAATTTTTACAAAAAATATGAAATCAAAGTTATACTTTGGAGATTGTGCAGTATGTATGTAGTGAAAGAAAGATAATGAGCCAAGTAATAAAAAAAATTTGGTACAATTACTTTGTTTAGATAGAATAGCAATCATTCTCTCTCTCTCTCTCTCTCTCTCTCTCTCTCTCCGTACACAACCATGCATGAACCCTAGACCAAATTTTGCCTCAAATGGAGAAGGATTAATGCAAAAGGAGATATGAGAGGCATTAACTAACCTTCTTGAGAGACATCATTCAAAGGAATGAATACCAAAATCTCCCCCTTGTATTTCATAATTTTCGGACCTCCAAGTTTGCCACCAATTGAAGATGCCTTGATCTATAGACTAGTTTTTTCATAGCACTTGGTGTATCCTATTATTGGCACACATGAGTCACACACAAAAAAAATATTGGCACACATGTAACGAATGGACTTGTGCTGGATAGCCTGAAGCCCTTGTAAGTTGTTATCTTTTTTTTTTCGAAAACGCAAAAGCTTTGCGTTTCTTTTTCATTAAGTAGAAGAATGCGTAATGCAATGCAATACAAACAAACCGGGGTGGATATAGATTTGAAACTAGCACAAACACCCCGAAAAGCCAACACAAAACAAAGAAGAAAGAAACGCCACCACCGGGTCCAACAAACATCCCGCGGAGCGAAGCTCACGCGAAAACACTACCCTAGCGACTAAGCTTGCCGACGGCGAAGAAATACAAGAAGCACCGGGTGGCGTACAAGATGGGAGCTCTTGGCGGCCTCATCGGAGCCTTCAAGAAGGAATGACGCCCTCGGCGCCAACCCGAGGTGCCCCGCCGAAACCTTCGTTCCCGAGCGCCCGCCGGCGCCGCAGACGGACGGAGAGTCGACGACGCCTTCAAGAAGGAAGTGACGAGGACGCCACCGCCGCCGCTCCCGGCGAACCCGAGGAGAATTGGTTTTCACCACCGTCGCCGCCCGTCGGCCGGGCCGCCCGAAGAGAAGCCGCGAAGCGGGGCCGGGTAGTTGGGGCGGCGCGCCGCGGGGCGCCGGCCACCAACCCACTCCCGGTGAGGACGGGCCCCGTAGAAGGAGTTGGCGCGCGCGGCCCGCCCGGCCGCCCGGCTCCCTATCGTCGGCAGGGACCCCGCACCGGCCGAAGTCCCCGACCTCAAGGCCGGGTCGAAGAGGTGTGCCGGTGGGTTAGAGTTAGTGCACGCCGGGGTGGCGCACGGCGAAGCGGCCCGTCCGCGAACCAAGAAGGAGGAGGAGCACGCGAAGCCGAGCCACCGCCGAGGATCGCCATGACGCAACGGAGTTTGAAGCGGAGGCCTCCCCGCGTACGCCCCCGGCCGAGCCCACTCGAGGCCCGGGTGCGCACGGCGAAGGTGCGTCGTAGCGGCCGTTGTCGGTGGCGTCTTTTGCGCGGTCGTGGTCTTGACAAAGCCGCGCCGTGGCGCGCGGGACGCGCCGGGTGGCCGGCCACCGCCGGCCGTGGTTCCTGTGCCGAACCCCGCTACCCGCACAACGCAGCGCACCGCATCGTTGGCAAACCCCACCGCCGCCACTCGACGTGGCGGGGGGGGCGGATCGCACGAGGACCGTCCCGTGCCGAGAACCGCCCCACCGCGCGAGTTATGATTGGGGCATCCCCGCCGCAACGACTCGGCCGAGGCCCCCGCCTAGGCCGGGGTGCAGCGGCGAGGCGCAGCAAGGGCGGGACACCGGAGACGGCCTGGGGACCCACCGCCCTCCGAACCCAAACGAGGGCAGAGGGCCGCCGTGGACCGGATTTCCCGTGCGGCCGGCGGCCGACGGCGAAGGACGAGGTGGTCGCGGAGGTGAAGCGGGAACCGGACGGCCGGCCGAGGCGCCCGCGCCCCGACCGGCAACCGGGCAAGGCGGGCGGTGGCCATCGAGCCGCCCTTGACCGCCGCCTCCGCCGGCGTCATGGAAGGAGTTGGAGGAGGTGCCGCCGCGCCCGCCCGCACGGCCAGCCTCGGACCACGGCCACCGCCGGCGTCGCCGCAGATGGAGAGTGAGGCGAGCGGTCCCCGCCACGCGGGGAGGCGAGGAGGGCGGGCGAGCCCGTCGCCGGGGCCCTAGGACGGCCCTCGACGGGCCTCGCCCCCACTCTCCGACCGCCGGCCACCGCCGGCGTCCGAAGATGGAGAGAAGGGGGGGGGAGGGTGGCGCACGCCATGGCTGGGGCGATCCACCCCCGGCCGGCCCATCCCGGCCCCAACCGCCGCCGACGCCGGCGAGCAGAGGAGAGGAGGAGGGGAGGGACCCGACGCCGTCACCGGAAGGCCCGCCCGCACGGCGTCGAGGGTGGCCGGGCCGGCGACGGCCGCAGACCGAACCCTAGCCGGAGCTGGGGCGGCGCGGAGCCCGCCGCGCTGGGCGGCCTGCGCAGTAGGGCAGCTGCGGCGCGCCCCAAGACGCACGCGGCAGCGCCGCCAAGGCCCCGGCGGGCCTAGTATAGGCAGCGAGCAGCCCGCCGCCGCCGTCGCCGCTTAGGCCGCCCGGACCGGGCCGAGCAGTAGCCGGAGAGATCCGGCCGCATGACGGCCGGATCCGGCCGAGGAGGCCGGATCCGCCGCGGCCGGCCGTCTCCCGCCGCCGACCGAGGAGGAGGAAGGGGGAGGGGAAGGAGGAGCCGGGAGAGTGGCCCGCGGGCGGGGCGGGGGCGGGGCAGCTTTGTTGAGCGCCCCCGCAGGCCACCGCCGCGGCGAGCCGCGGCGGCGGCGGCCCGGACGGCGAGGAACCGGGGGCGGCGCGGCGGCGGGCGCGGGTGGAGGGCCGGTCGCCCCCCGGGGGAGGCGACGCGAGGCAGGGAGACGTTCTTGGTACATCTGCTTGTAAGTTGTTATCAATGAAAATCTCGACAACAAACTCCCAGTCAGAGTCAGAGAAGTACCATGACCCCCCTATAAACTTCTTGAAGACCTTAGCAATGGCAAACTTGCCTGATCCCAGGTTGATGACGTCACGCTTTATTGCCATAAACTATCAGGTATGGGATTTTGCCAGAGATGCTGCAACTTTGGTGGTTGGTTCACCAGGGCCATGTCAGAGAAGCCTGATGTAGCACAAAGGTCGTTGGGGTTGAAGCCCACCCAGAATTTGAGCTCAGGATCATACACCACCCTGCAATAATCAAACGGTAGCACACCCGGCCAGTCACCGGCTTTCCACCACTCACCTTTGGCCGTATCGAAGCAGTAAGTGCCCTCTCGCAAGGATGACAGGCAGATTGTACGACCATCCTCCACCACCGCGTAGGAGATGATGTAGCCAGCAGGTTTTTCATGGTGTCCGTAGATGAAGGGTGGCAGCCGCTGCCCGGTTTTTTGCCGAATCTGAGAACGTCGAAGCGGGATTTGAAGCCCAGTCCAAACTGCACGCCGTGCATGATGTACGTGCCTTCGTCCTCCTTGGCAGTTCCGGCCAGGTCGACGATGGAGGCCGAGACATGCACATGTCCCTTGAATTCTTCAAGATCCGGCATGGCCTTGGTCCATTGTTCGTCGGCATTGAACAGGGCGGATTGGCCAACCTCGTTCATGGCGAAGATCCTGCTCTCGCTGCTGCAGGGGCTCAGCAGCCCGAAGAAGGTCATCTTGGAGCTGGAGCTGCGCGCCACGGTAGTGAGGCCCGGTTCCATGCTGCTAAACGGTGCAGGCAGCACCTGTAACCTCTCGATCTCATCACCGCCGCCACCGGTGTTGGATGCTTGTGCCTGGTTGTTGATGGGTAGAGTCGAGGCGGTGCAACGAGTACAAGCCTGTCGTATAGTCCTCCGCCACGATGTTCACGAACCGCCGGATCATCGAAATCCCCCTTGCCCGACGACTCAAATCACAAGAGTGGGGAAGGTGAAAACCGAAAATAGATTCTTGGGAGGAAGACAGTTCTAGGGGGCAAAACGGGTAGGCTAATCGATCGGCCGATCAATCTTAAAGACCGCCCCGCCGCCAAGCGAGCGTCGACGGGTCTGGAATGGAGCAGAGTATAGCATATCTGAAACACGAACCCCTCCCCAGCACCGAATGCGCTGTGCTCCTACATACGGCACCAGATGGCTTGTCTGCTAATCTCCACTCCTATCTCTCGGGCACGTAATCCTTTTTTCTACTACTTCTAAAAACACAACAAATTCCATAAACGATGTAGAGGCTAGAACCCCTTCCATTATCTAAAAATATACTCCAATATTCTTTTTCGAAAGATCACTCCAAATTCCAACATCACCACCAGTGATGTGTGCAAGAGTTCAATAAAAAGGTTCCGGCACTGTACAATATACTCAGTTCACTATTAAATAAAGCGTGCAAGGGCAAGTGGATTTCTGGATCCCCTGCAATGCTGCACAGGTGGAAGAGAGAACATGAAGAAGACAAGAAGCACAAGGCGCCAACCTCTAACACCGAACGGGGTTCAAACATATCTGCCAAAAACATAACGTGCTGATTCTGGAGTACACAAGCCAAAAAAAAAAAAAATCCAATCTTGTAAAAGAAGGGATGCAAACCAGATTCACATTCGCATTTCAAAACTGGAGGATTCTCAGTCAATTAAGTATTGACAAAGGTCCGCAACGTAAAACACAAATACCAATTGGTTCAGCTATTTACACCTGGAGATGCTTCCTGCACCCAACAGACAACAAAAACACCTTGACTCTAGCGTTAACTAGCTGCCATTTCTGACTGTTACATCAACCTCCAAACACCAGGAAGCAAAGAATGCCAGGGCACCATCAAAATATGCTCCAACGTCTCCAACCTATCCCGCCTCTCTATTTACAAATTACAACAGATGCCCCATCAATCAGGAACGATACAGAAACTAAAACACTAGTGCCACCACTACCCAGGCCTAGATTGAGTATCAATCAGGAACGTTAAAAACCCATTTTTACTGATCCCCATCGAGCTTCTCAACTAAACTACGGAGTTCTTGAACCACCGGATTATCCCAGTGGACTCTGATCCTCTCCATGAGCAACCTACATGGATCATCGTCATAGGGCGGTAGATCCCTTGGAACCGGAGGATTGAGGAACGGGTGTTTGAGAAGTTGAGGTATTCTCCACCGTTCATTTCGGTCCCAGGCGAGACACCTTTGCATTAAATCAATGAGCCATGGGTTGTCAACATGTTCATACATGATCTTATGGTTCCTATCAGTGACTTCTTTATATTTTGCCCAGAAAGTTTTGTAGTCAGCAAACGGTGTCTTACCATACACCATCTGGTAAAGTATGCAGCCAAGAGACCAAATATCAGAGGGTCGGCCGCATTTGATAACATTATCACCTGAGTCTGTATCATTGCACATGAATGCTTCAGGTGACATGTAGTTCAGAGTCCCTACCTGCTCAGCAGTGAGAAAACCATGATTAGCCTTTCATAAAAAAGAACAAACATAACTCGAGATACTGGTAATATTGTCAATATACAAGTAATGCCAACAAAGAAATGCTATAACTGTAACATGGTACCTGAGCATCACGTTGAATATTCGTTGTATCATTCATTATAGCCTTCGCGATGCCAAAGTCAATTAGTTTAAGAGAGCCTCTCACAAGCATAAAGTTTGCAGGTTTCAAATCCGAGTGGACGATCTGTTCATCATGTATTGTACTCACAGCTTCAAGCATTTGCTACAGTAGAGACAAAAGAAGAAAAGAAACATCAAAAGGTGTCTGAAAAGCTCACATAACTTATTACTGCCTTCGTTTCGCTATGTTTGTCAACAGCCTTTGGAAAAAAAAATGTTCCACAATGTGTCCATTGAAGATGCCAAGGGTATAGTTATTACAATTTTTCTACTACCTAGTACCTACCACCAGTACCTACCCCTAATTAAATGCGTGGATAGAAAGAATAGGTAATATTATGGCATCCTTATTTCACATTCTTTTTATTCCCTTGAAATGTATTTCCTTGGTCAATGCACATTGCGTGCTGTGAACAGAAATGGAATGACGAGAGTATGCATACTAAAACACTAAGTTCACACAGGGTTTATTATCGCATTGGGCAACAAGATACAACAACTATTTCCGTGCAATTTTCTTTTCTTTCAAAGTTTTTGCATAAATCTAGAAGAACTTAGATAACTTGCTCAGCATAGATAAAACAAATACTAGTAACAGAACCAGAAACCAGTTGGCCAGTAAATACAATTGACCAGCAGTCTTTAAAAGATTAAAACTAATGGAACTAGCCATGAAAGGTTAATACGATTAGGAACAATGACATATGACAACTTCATTCAAATGAAATAAAATATGAGTTTTGATTTGAGGACACTATAGCATGAGATCTCATCTTTAGCTACAGTAGAGCCAAATTATCCAGTACCCAGATGCCTCATTTAGTCTATTTCAGATAAAATGAAGGTTACCTGCCAATAAAAGCGTAGCCAATTTTCATCAATTTTCATATTAGAGTTGTTTCTCTCCTTCCACTTCAGAGCAACCATGTTAGCCAAGTCAATTTCACCATACTCCAGGACCATATAAATAAAGTGATCATCCTTAATGCTTCCATCCCTGGGTGGCACAGAACTTTCTAGAAGTAAAGTTTTATCAGTGACCTGGTTGATGCAAAATCAATAGACATATCAGAATATGTCACTCTGGAGATAGTATGGATAAATTGTGTAATAAGTAAAATTATTCTTTGAAACCAAACAAGGACAAAGAACAATATGACATCGGGTGTATTTTAGATAGCCAGTAGCTGCTGACAAATTACAATCATATGGCAATGTGGCTAAAATTTTTGTCACCACTCACCACACACAATTTACAGCCCTTTATATATAGCCTACAGTTTACAATCCTGTATATATAAGACAATTTCTGTAATACGATCATTGCAACCTGTAGCTTGTACCAAAGATTTTTTTTTTTTTATATAGAAAAGCAACAACTGTTGTTCTTTAAGTACTGAAAGTAAAGCGCAGAATTTTGCAGACATGATGACGTTAGGTGGAGGCAACAGAGGGTACTACACACCCTAACTGGATAACTCGTATAAAAAAACTCAAAATAACACCACATATGATACAGATGTTACCAGCTAGATGTCCTACGGGTGAAAATGTGCATCATCTAGTAATGTGCAAATAGGACCAGGAAACAGTAGTGGAGTCTAGAAATATTGTCTGGTAAGTAAATGATATGAATGAATGAGGAATAACACAAAACATAAAAAAAATACATGATGCAGGTGAAGTTTCATATGCGTTTCTATAAAAAGTGCGAGGGAAAAAATACAAATATAGATCCTTTGATCATCTTTAATTATGGTCCGATGGAAACTAAGTAAACTGTAAATGTTTATATGAAGATGGTTACACAGAAGCAGGAAATGAAGATGATAATTCAAGAGTAAGTTCTACGAGGAGAGGAAGACAATGCAGTCACTATTTTGGTGGGACAAAGATACCAAAATAGAAAAAAGAAAACTGGAGATAAGGTTAGGAACTTGGTACCTCGTAATCAATCATCTGAATGATATTGCTCTTTCCTTTCAACTTATTTAAGTACTCAATTTCTTGACAAAAGCCATATGCAGTAGGGTAGTCACGGCCTCTAAGCTTGATTTTTTTCAAGGCATATATTCTGCAATCTGATGATATAACTTTATGAACTTCACTGCTACCTCCGGATCCTATTTTACCAAGTTTCTGATATAGTTTCCCATTCACCTTAAAGAAAAGGTTAGGATCATAATTCTTTTTGCGGCGTTCCTTCTCACCCTTGTTTGGTCGGGAAGCACCACCATCCCTGGCAGATGTAGAGTGATCCTTTGCAGGTAATCCTTCAGAAGGCAATCTGTCAATGCTGGAAACAGCTTTGTCCATGGCACCATTACCTAGATTTCGAACCTGCTGGTTATGGGGATTCCAATCACCAATGCCAGTACCACCAGCATGATCCTTTTGAGAACCATGGTCCAGTACACCCTTGCATGATTGTACAGCAGATTCTGGCATCTGCACAGGTGAAGTGGATCCACTAACCAGTCGGGTTTGTGAACTTTGGACAGTAGGCCCCGAGTGAAGAGATATTGCAGTGACAGATGAACCAATGGCAGAGAAGCGAGTCATTGGCTCTGCGGGATTGTGATTACGAGCCTCTTTGATCCCTCTCTGAGACAAATTAGGCGCATCATATTTGATATCCATATCAGCTGCTGCACCAACAACTTCAAGCTCCTGATGGTTCTGCTGCTGATCATACTGAGCTTCTTGATTTGCAGGAAAATTATCTCCTGCCGTCAATGAAACAGAATGTAGATAAGACAACATACTGTCCATTCTACTATCAACAGTGATGCCTATATTATCACCTGCAATGTAAACTGGTAACTAAACATGTACACAACTTTGCATTAATAAAGTATTAAAGAAAGAAAAGGTTTCTTACTTTGTGATGTTAATTGTGGATTGGCAACCGAATCAAGCTGTCCTTTCATGAAACTCTCCCCCATCAATGCACTGCATGATGTAATCTGAGATGACAAAGCTTCCAAAGCTGGCTTCTCCATATCAATCAACAGATTAGCCTCATTTTTCAGGTGGCCACCACTTTGTGCATGGGTATCAGTGGCACTCTTTAACATTGAGGAAGCTGTCAACACCAACTCATCTGGGGCAGAGGACCCTAATTTAGAAGTGCTATCAACTTTCTGTTGATCAGGCGTCGCATTTGGCAGCCTAGAGGGTCTCAACAGGCCTCTCCGAGGCTGCATAACGTTTCGTTCATGGTCATTCGCAACCGAAGTGCTGGAACCAACTTTATCTGCACGCTCACCTCCAGAAACCCACACCCGCCTTGCTCTTGGAAGTTTAGACTGCATTGGACCTGGGGCAAGGTCAGTTAGAAGCTGATCCATGTGATATCTGACATAATTCATTTGGATACCAATACAGTTTATCAATACAGTACACAAACTGAAGACAACATCACAGATAATTCCTAGAAACTCAACGACAGTGACAACCAAATCAGGTGCAAGCATGCCATTATTTATAGGCTACCCAGTAAATTGGAAATACACAGAAGGTAACATGCATCAACATAAGGTCAGTACAGTATATGAACTCGAGACAACATCACATTATAGTTCCTAGAAACTCAACGACAGTGACAACCACGCAATCAGGTGCAAGCATGACATTTTTTTTAATAGGGTACCCAATAAATCGGAAATGTACAGAAGGTAATATGCATCAACATACTTAGATTTACGGAGCACAAGCGCCAAACATAAACTAGAACCCTAGACGGAAGCAGCATGAGAGGAGGGTAGGGTTCCATAGCCGAATCCACTCACCTAGAGGGCACTGGCGCTTGACAGCTGCTTGAAGTTGCTGCAGGAAGTCGAGAGGGGAGGGCGTGAGAGCCGAGAACGATTCCGACGGCGACGTCAGGTTGGTGGTGGGCGTGTCCCCGCCGGTACGGGCCGCGCTGCCCCTAACGGCTCCGGCTCCGGGGGCGTAGGAGGGCGTCGGGGGCCGAGGGAAGCTATCCCTGTTCTCCATGGACGGCGGCGGGGGTGTCGGCCGTGGGGCCCACCGGCATCTCGCCGGAGCGGCGGAGCGGCGACGCCTAGGGTTGCCTGACGGCCGACTGCGGGTGCGTCGGTGCAGCGGTGCAGTCAGCAGCGGGCTGCGGAGGCGTCCCGAGGCGTGGGCTGGGGCTGGGGCTGGGAGGTGGCCATGGGACGGGACGGCGGAGCTGAAGCGAATCGAAGCGAGCGGCTGGGGAAGGGAGGGAATGGGGACGAAACCACAAAATTCGAAATGGAGGAAGACGAAGAGAAATTCACAGAGAGGTCCCGGGGCAAAAGGGGAAAGAGGGACGCTTCGAGGGACGCTTCGGGTCCGACCAGGTCGGCGTCATGCACCTTGCCGGGCCAATTTTTCCGGAACAAACAGTCCAGCGCTTAGCACTCCGCTCCCGCGCATGGGCCGGCTTGTTCGGCCTGCTTCGCAGTCTCCCGCGCTTGAAGCTTGTGGTATGGGCCGTGCCGGATTAGAGTTGAGCAAGTTCTTTGGGAGGGCCGGCCCATCTTAACATCCAAGTCTCCAACAGAACAACACTCCCCTGTTTGTTTGCGAAACGGAACTTCTGGTCGCGGAGCCGCGGAAGAATGGCGGCGTGGTTGGAGCAGCTGCAGCGCGAGCTCGCCGGCCGCGGCCTCGCAGTCGCCTCCATCGCCGGCAAGGGAAGGGGCCTCATCGCTACCCGCACCTTCTTCCCAGGTGAGACCGCCCGTTTCCTCTCTCTCGCCCCGAACCGATGGCGTAGATTTATCACTGACACACGAAGCGTGGCGCTCGTTGCCCACGAACTGCTCGATGAAATGCGCGAATGGAACCTTCCGTGGGTGCCATTAGCCCATGACACGCATAGACACGTCCTTGAATTGGTGTGATGATTTACTGCTACGTTGTGTTGGCTCAGTTGCTTGGCCTTCACCGGTGCTGACAGAATCTTGCGGTGTGTATGTGGTTGCAGGGGATGTCATTCTCAATCAGGATCCTTACGTTTCTACGTCTAACAAGATTTTAGTTGGATCGAGCTGTGATCACTGTTTCACCACTGGCAACCTGAGGAAGTGCTCTATGTGTCAAGTTACTTGGTACTGCAGCAGCAACTGCCAGGTGCTGGCAAAACCTACTCTATATAGCACTTGCATTTCCATTGATTGTGCAATCTCATGCTTCTGCGGTTATTCATGAACATTCCTTTAGTAATCACCGTGCTTTTTATATCTTTTCTTTGCCACTGTGAAATGTTGTTAGTGCAGAAAGAAGAATGGAAACTACATCAGCTCGAGTGTAGAGCAATGGCAGCGCTTACAGAGGATAGAAAGAAGATGCTTACTCCTACAATTCGGTTGATGGTGCGGCTGGTACTAAAAAGAAAACTACAAAATGAGAAGGTAGTGTCTGGCTTTGTTCTATCCCCCATTTTTGGCTTGCCTCTGGCTTTGTTCTTACCCCCTTTTTAGCTTGCCTGGGCTCAAAAGTGGTGTCGCTCCTATAGTAATTTCACTTTACAGTTTTCTTGAAAATGGATCTGCATACTAGTTACAATGCCTGCTGGACTATAGAAATGCTACTTTATTTACCACAAAGACCATCGCATTTACGAGCGATCGATGGCTTATGATTTAGTTTGAAACCTATGCTTAGATGTGAATGATATCTTTATATACATGATCCATAACTGGCTGCATTGTGTTGACTTGTATTGCCAGGTCATTCCATCCTCAAGTATAGATAACTACAATCTGGTTGATGCCTTGGAGTCTCGTATCCTGTTGTGTTGATACATTTGCTAGCAATGGGCATAAATATTATGATAAATGATGTTGAATTGACTCCATATACGAATAGATATATCAAAGGTTGATGAAAATCAACTTGTGCTATATGCTCAGATGGCCAATCTTGTGAGCCTGATTCTTCCTTTGATCGAGCTTGACCTTAAGGAAATTGCACACACGTTTTCTAAGGTAATTCCTATCATAATGTTTCATCATCATGACGATATGTTTATGTTGTATTTGCACTCAAGGTATATAGCATTACTTTGGCTACTATAGAAGATAGGTACTGAACTTTTTTGAAGATAGCTGGTTTTCAGGTGTCATAATTGAGCAATAATGTTGTTTGGAATGCAAAAGCTGTGTATTTGAGATTAATAATCCAAAAGGTGTTGAGAACCTATTTGGATATAGCTGTTTTAGTCCTAACACTTTGGAAAATATAGACTGGAGAATGCAAGTGTCCACGGACTCCTTTTAGCTTTATTTGAGTAGAGTAGTATCTTTGTATGTAGTACCCCAGGAAGCTAAAACCAAGAAAATTCAGAAAAATATGAGTAGGTTGTACTGATTTATAATCCTTCTTATATCCAAGCAGTTGTCGGGACTTTTCTATCAAAGTGCTTTTAGTAAAGTATGATATTGCTCATCCTAGATCATGGTCATATTCTGTATTTATCACCCCTTCTGTACAACAACCCTTATGATAATGCCGTTAGATTTATTTTCATATCCAGGTGAGTGGTTATTCTTTATGGCACTGAGATGATAAATTATTGCCACAATTTCCAGTTTTTCTCTGGACAGTCACAATTTCAAAGTTGTGGGGAAATATTGCCACTGCTGCATATTTTTGAAATGGTGGAAATATTGCCACTGTGGATCATACAATGCTTTATTTTAAAGTCCGATCATATAGTACTTTGACATGGCTGTTAGGATAATTTGCAGGTCCAATGATGTTTGTTGATAAATTAAGCATGAATTTTGATTCTCTCTCACACATTTGCAGTTTGCCTGTAATGCGCATACCATATGTGACCCTGAACTTAGGCCTCTTGGGACTGGACTGTACCCTGTCATATCCATTATTAACCACAGGTCGTATGCTAAGCTATTAGCTATATGTTCGTTTATCTATCATCTATACCAGATTAGAGCAATTAATAGATTGTTACCTTCTCTATTCACCTTTTTTTTGTATATTCAGTTGTGTACCAAATGCAGTATTGATATTTGATGGTCGCACAGCATATGTTCGTGCATTGCAGCCAATAGGCAAAGATGAGGAGGTAAGGAATCTATACCTTGTGTCCTGATCATATAATCCTTAAATTGCATACCGCGCTTTCATTCTATTTTTTTCCTTTTCCATTATTATCTTTGTGGTTAATGTTGGTTGTGTATGTGACTATCTGTTGTCACTTGTCAGGTGTCTATAAGCTACATTGAGACTGCAGCAGTCACCAAGAAGAGACACAATGATCTGAAGCAGTACTTCTTCACCTGCACATGTCCACGTTGTGTCAAGGTTTTTTTTCTTCCTTTTTTTCATGTCCATTATTTTTTGAAAACCTCTTTCATGACAAATTGACAAATTCTTGACCATCAAATTGTATCTTCTATACAACTTCTCAATGCAGGGTTCTGAGGAGGATGCTCTACTTGAGGGCTTCAGGTGCAAGAACCAAGCATGTGATGGCTTTCTGCTGTCAGACTCAGGTTGGTTGCCAATAAGACGAAAAATACTCATTGAATGGTTGTGGAGAAACAGTTGAAAATTGGTGGATCAACAAAACATATATTATGTTGAAACTGGAGAACTCATTTTGTTTGATCATACATTGATCTCATATGTTGTGTTTATCTGACTCTATAGGTAAAAAGGCTTATACATGCCAAAAATGTAGTGTTTCTAGAGACGAGGAAGAGATAAAAAAGATGAGAAGCGAAATACTACAGTTATCGGATAAAGCATCTTCACTTCTTTCATCAGGAAGTATCCTTGTCTATGACTAAGTGTCCGTGAAACAAAAAAACTCTCACATCTGATCAAAATGGCCATCATCTCTGTTTGTTGTACCTAATACATATATCACCTTAATGAGTAAAATAGATAAGGCTGAAGCAGGTTCTGTCTACAAGATAATTGAACAATTAGAGCGGAGTCTGTACCATTCTTTCTCAACCACTTTGCTACACACGTGTGAGACACTCCTGAAGGTAAATTTCTAGCTCATATAATATGACCATTTAGTTATTAGATGCAAATCAAGCTGACTTGAATGAACTATATCTTTCTTTGTAAAATGTGTTCTAACAAGATAGGTTCTTAGTCCAAAGTATTTTATAGAATAGGGACCATGAATACCACCATAACCACCCATTCAAATTTTCAGTTACATTCAACTATCTTGCTAATACCTATTATTAGTGCAGATATATATGGAATTACAAGATTGGCGGACTGCATTGGCATACTGCAGATTGACAATTCCTGTTTATGAAAGTAAGGCTGTTTTAAATTATTATTTGAACAAATTCTTTTTTCAGTTGGAGAACATTTCACAGTAACTTTTCTGTTTCTGCTTTTATATGTTATTATATAATAATTTGTGAGACTTTATCTACCTAATCAGATCATGATGTCTGATGATAACTCTAGAAATATTTTGCTCTTCTGTAAGAAATCAAACATGATATTGTTCCATAAAATGCTGTTTCCCTGTTATACCCAATTACTATTTGATCACATTTGGTAGTGCTCTGTTTTAGATCCTGTTTTTTCACACATTTTTTTTTTTACTTCCAACAAAGCTCAATGCTCACTAATGTTTTGATCCATGCTTTAGGAGTTTATCCACCTTTTCATCCGATGATTGGATTGCAATTCTATACTTGTGGAAAGCTTGAATGGTATGAACTATTAGCCCTGACCTATTTACCTCACACAAGGACGATAATCATATGAGTGTGTTCCTTATCCAGTATAAATGTTTGCTATTAATGTCTTATGCTTTACTAAAACAGCTGGTGTTGATTTTGACAAAAGTTGATCTTGGGTTTGACACTGATAGTATAGGGTCATTAAGAGCAACTCCAAGAGCGCCTCTGTAAATTTCAATCTCTATGTCTAACATTTTGGGAGCCATTCAATGAATATTCTCTTTGTATATCTCTCGTCTCCAACGAACTCTCCAATTTTTGTTCTCTATACTCCAATAGCTTATCATAATTTTCCATGCTTGAAAAACAAGAAAACTACCATATATTGCAATTAGGAAGCCATGTAGCTTTTCAAAAATGGAGAGCGAGAAGGGTGGTTTTTGGAGTGGTTTAGAGAACTATTGGAGCATTTTTTTTTAGTTTGTTTTCTAAATTTGCGATAAAAAGACATGAAAAGAGTGTCTTGGAGATGCTCTAAGAAAACTCTAGCTGAGATCTTTCATAAAGAGAAGTTCAGAATCAGTCATTTTTATTCAGTGTTCCAAACCTGTTTCATGGACAGGACTGTTAGTCATGTTCATGATTTAGAGTTACATGACTACATTACACCTACTTTTTCCCCTGTTGTAGGTTGCTTGAGTGCACAGAGGATGCACTAAAATCTTTAACCAGGGCAGCAGATATACTTAAAGTAACACATGGCACAAAATCCCAGTTCATGAAGGAGCTCTTTGGCAAGCTAGAGGAAGCAAGAGCTGAAGTTTCTTTTAGGCTATCCTCCAGACATGAACATGATGAGTAATTTTCAGAACTGCAGGCCAACCATGATGAAAAAAGAACATATTGAAAAATCCTTCTACTGTTGAGATCATATTTTAACTGCAGGCCAGCATTGTGGAGACTTTGTAGGCAAAGAAGTAGCACTGTTGTGAAATGATCATATGCTGACACAAAATTTGCCTTAGTTTGTTGTATAACGAATAGAATTTTGAATTTAATTGTATACCATGTTGTAAGCTGAACTTCATAAACTCCCGTACACCCAGCATTCATCTTTAACTAAGGACATCTTTCACATGGCACAAGCAGCACAAATGCACCGCCAGAGTGCCACATTTTATGAGAATCCCAAAGCAGCGACTGAGATTTCTCAGAGCGACGATGTAGAAGTTGGGTCAAAAATGGATTATCATTGCATTTTCTACACAACGATGTGTGTTAGTCTTCACACGATATGTTCTCTATCCTCTGCTTAAATCTTGGGCCTCATTTTGGACACTGGTTTCTTAGAAAATGAAAATGTACAGCTTCCAAAAGATTTCTATCTTTCAAACGGGGTATTAATATTTACACGTCTTACATTACCTCAGTCCTCTCTGGCGAGGAAGAAGCATGTTACAGATAGCTGACACCTAAATGTTACCATAACATTGTTATAATGGAACCCTGTATGTTGGGTCGATCATCTTCAGTACGAACAAGTTTCCCTTGTCGCCTCTTGAAACCCTGCAAGCAAAGGCGGTTTCTTACAACATTAGCAAATGGCATCCCCAAGGCCCAAGCATTGCTTAACATACAGGCCTTAGTTAAGCTTATAGTTATAGAATAAAAGAATTTTCCAGGTTTAATACTAATTCAATGAGAGAGCAAAACTCATGATGGAGAGAATATATGAGATGAGGCTATGAAATAATTGAAGTGCATCCATCAGAAACCTTTCGGAGGGATAAATATGCTAACCTGAGCTCTTCATCAAGATAAGTAATTTCAAGTTCACCTTTACCACTTCCGGGTGCTTTGATCGGGATCTAATCATAGAGAAAGTAAAATAACATTTAGTTCACCTTTTGCTACCGCCTACCTAAAAATCGACTATGCTGCCGGCGGGAAAAGTTTCTGAGAAGAGAAAACATCCATAATGAGTATGAACAGGAAAAGTAAGCAAATCTAGCAAGGGAAGTGATCCATTCAAGTCGGTGGGAAGGTCGGTTTGATCCAACGGAGCATGGCGGAGAGCACACGGATCGCTGACGTGGCGCTGGAGTAACCCCTACTCCACCTCCACTATAAATACCCCCCTAGTCCCTCATTGTAAAGTGTCCCCAAGTAGCCCACAATAGTGTTCTCAAGCTTAAGCTCTCTTGGGAGATCAAGAGTAGTGTAGTCTAGTCTGGAGTGGGAGTTAGAGTCGAGTCGAGCGAAGCTCGGGTCTCCGGAGTAGCAAGGGAAGTGAAGGATTACATCAGGACATAGAGTTTATAGATGTTGAGATCATGGTATACTAGCATGCCTATCTGTTCACTACTCAGCAGTGATTTAATTTGGTGAAACAGAAACAAAAGGTAACCAGTTCAAGCATAAACTAGACAAATGAATTATAGACTGTAACATTCAATTTTTTTAACACAAGTAACATCCAAAGTAATACTTGGAGGATAATACGTCTTACCAAACTAAATATCTTGAAGTAATCAAATTTAACTGCCACTCTTCTAGGATTCAGAGGTACCAAGTTGGCAGTAACCTGAAAAGACAAAACTAGGTAAATCACGCTAGCACCATGCTTCGAAAACCAATCAACACAAGTAATACAAAACCAGCAACACATCGAATATGCTGTTAGGAATATATTTTGCAGGCAAAAGCCTCATGTAAGGAAAACACAACATAACTTCAAAAGCAGCAAAGTAACATAAGACTTATATATACACTAGAAAAAGGTTCCAACATGGAAATGAACATGTTATGAACATGAAGCCAACACTTCACTACTGTGATCAATGTTTCAGCTAACACGTTCCTCTATCCGAGCACAAGCCAGTGTCCTATTTTCAATAACTGCTTGCCCATAACACATCGAAAGATCCCAGCTACATGCCACACAAAAGGTACAGCGTGTCGTTCCCAGATGAGAACTCTTTGCTTCATAACAAAGAAAGGGACTGAAGAATGCCGAAGGAAAAAGAAAAGAAAAAAGGCAAAGGTGCTCCGCAACAAGTTCCAGCTCTAGTGAAATTACCTGATTAAAGTAAGGATACGTTTCCATATTTTGGGCTCTCAAAGTGTTGGCGTTTATTGCTTGGTAAATCTTCCCAAACGGCCTCAGATACTTTGGCCTCTGCAGTAGAAAGTGAGTAGAATTTGACATTCCTGTAAAATGAATTCTAACTATTCTCTTCAGCAGCAGCATGCCAGGAACAGGAAGGCTGAAAAGATATAAACTCAACGTATTTCTTTCCTCGAATTTAATTTCGAATTGTATTCATTCTGCATTCGTGAAGATTATCGCCATGTTACCAATTTACCACTATGAAATAATAAAACACGCAATCTTCAGAATTTCCAGGATGCCGATGCATGCATGTATTGCAATTGCACCTTGAACTTATCAGAACCTATCTTTCAAACAAAAGAACTTATCAGAAGTTCAGAACCTGTACATTGCTGAGGCAAGAAGGAAACGAACCTGTGGTTGCAGTATACTTGTGGAGGTGGTGTAGAGAAGCTCCCATTTGCCGTTGAGGAGATCGGACTTGAGCGGCTCCTTCACCTGGTTCACCGCCTCCAGCTGCTGAACAATCTGAAGCAAATAGCAAAACAGCCCGAGAGTTAGCTCTACCATCAACCAATGCACGGTCCATCCCTCGCAGCTACTAGTAATTTCTTCGTCCTCTCCTCACCTGCTCGACGCGCTCCTTGTCCTCGGGCGTGGCCTCGGCGCCACGCTCCAGCGGCGCGATGGCGTCGAGGAGCTCCTCCTTGAGCCTCACGGCCTTCTCAGCGTCCTTCTCGCCCTTGTTATTCCCCGTGAAGAACGGCGGCAGGAAGGAGAAGGACGATATGCCCGCTCTCCAACTACCGCCGCCCGGGGCCGCGGCGAGCGCGAGGCCTGGCACTCTCCTGCGCTCGCTGCTCCGCGACGACGCGGGAAGCTGGGAGGAGGAGGAGGCGGCGGCGGCGACGCTGGGGCCGGCGCTGGCGGCCAGCGGGCGCGACGATCCCGGCGCGCGCGAGACGGAGAGCGGGAGCGGGAGCGAGGCGGGCGCCATGGCACGGCACCGCCGCACGGGGAAAGCGGAGGGACGCGGTGGAAGCGAGAGCGGGATTTCTGCGTGCGATTGCGGTGGAAGTCGTGGGGCGGGGCCGTGCGTGATTCCCAGAAGAAGGCAGGGCAGAGCTTGCCGCGATTTTTGAGTGGTGGATAGAGCGCGCGGCCGCGGCCCGCGGAGCACGTGGTGGTGTCCGTGCACGGTGCACCGTGCACCGCGACGCTTCTGCAACGAGCACAGCACAGGATCAAAAATTCACAATCATCCGTCCTGCGCTGTCTGTCCCCAGAACCCCAAGGCAGACCTGATTGCAAATTGGCGACTGATGAACACCAAGGAAACTGAATGGCTTCAGGCAAGGATTCAAATCATCTTTGCCAGGAACCAGAAACAATTTAACCATCGACAGGCTAGCCAAACTTGACATTTCTGTGCCATGACCAACACATGCAGGGATGAAAACAGCCAAACAGGATACCATCGATACTCTGTTTAAGCTTCTGAAACAATTGGAATCAGTGCAGGTGAATAATCGCAGAACACTGGATCTAGTTGATAGTAACTCATTAGGAGCAGTCTGAAATCTGAACTCCTTGCATCAAGCACAGAGCCACAGATTGGGAAAGAGGGATACCAAAAACAGTGAACCATGGTCCATGGATGTAAACAAGAATTTGACCTTCACTTATAGAACCGATCCATATAAGCTAGTATGTCACTGCTACAAAATCTGCAGCAGCTGATGGCTTCCCCATGATTTGTCTATGACAGCGTCAAAGCTCGAAACAAAATACCCAGCAGTAGTAGCACTACACACGCACACACACACACACACAGAGACAGAACTTAAGTACATGGCAACACGATTTATTCATCCTGGGAGGAGGGTGACTTCTTCTTGGCAACTGAAGCCCTCTTTCCCTTGAGTGTCCGGCAGTTGTTCTTTGTCCTCTGGCCACGAACTGGGAGTCCAAGCTTGTGCCGGATGCCCTTGTAGCACCTAATCTCCTTCAACCTCTCAATCGCCACACGGTTGAAACGTTTCTGTAAAGCATATACCAAACAACAGTGTGCCAATTCTCAGTATTTTCACTACATGTCTACATTTGAATCCAACATCGATATAAAACTAAACAGTCAGGTCAATCAGGAATCATTTACATTACGAAAGTTAAATGGAGTACACAGGCTTGCAGAATGAACTTCAATGCTTTCAAGGAATCATTGATATGCTAATTAGGGTAACCATACAAATCACTAATCATCAAGAACTACTGAATCAAATAACTGCATTGATGAATCAACAAAGGGATCAGGGACATTACAAGGTCTCCCTCAATCATGTACTTGCCGACCTCCTTACGGAGGGTGATGACCTCCTCCTCGGAGAGTTCCTTGGTGATCTTGTTGTCGAAATTGAGGTCCAAGAGGATCTGACGCGAGCGTGACCGCCCAATGCCATGGATGTACTGCAGCGAGTACTCCACCCTCTTGTGGTTTGGAATCTCAACACCACCAATACGGATGCACTCGATCCGCAAGCCACCGTGACCGATTCCTCCTTTCTGTCAAGCCCCGACATACAGCACAAGCAAAACCACAAAATAAAACAACAACATGAGCCTGGGTATGAAGGGTCATTCAGATGGGAATAATATAAATTAATAGTATGTCAAAAAGTTCATGAATGTGTGCTTGTATTCAGGCTGTGCCCACAATGCAACAGAGATAATAAATAACAGCTCCTATAATCAGATTCAGATCCACATCAGTATTTCAACTAAAAGAACTATCTTTTTCATTGCTACCAGAATCAGACATATACTGCTGCTGTACCACGAAACACTAGCATTATTGACAAATGTGCAAGAAAATTCATATGCACGAATCAACATACACGCCATTTCCTCCCACCGTGGTAAGAATTTCCAGTTCACATCAGACCATCCTTCCAACGCCACTGACACGACCGTACAATTGCACAAACATGCGCCATTTACTAGTCCCTCTCATCCCAAGCACAGGACACAGCACAAGCCACCCAATCAGACACGCTCCCCGGCCGCAGGTGACAGGATGCAGCGCGCAAACACATACAAACACAAGCACAAACCGAAGTACGAAGTATGCACAAGCAAATGGTCGCTAGGAGAGGGCAGAAGGGAGGGGGTGATAGGAGAAGGCGGCACTAACCTTAGCGGGGAATGATACGGAGGAGCTGCGGCCCCGCGTGGAGAGGGAGAGGGAGGAGGGGGCGATGGGGACGGAGACCATGGAGAGGGTCGCCATTTTTGCGCTCCTGCGGAGCCGCGCGGAGGGTGACTGGGTGAGAGGCCTGTGCGTCTCGGATAGGAAACCCGAGGGCCAGGGGAAAGATGGTGATAAGGTTGCGCAGGCAAACTTCCGCCAACCTAGTGGGCCTTTCCGGATATGCTTGTTTTTGGGCTCCACGAGGCCCAAGAGGTACGCTATTTCGGCCTCCATGAAACCCAGAGCTTGCAAGTTTCCTTTTTTTTTTTCAGCATTAGAGCTCTCGAGTCTCTCTCTCTCTCTCTCTCGGTGGCAGGTCCTAAAAGTGTCATATGATGATCAATACCAATTTCTAGATAAAAAAATACTAGTACATGATTGCCGCTGATATTTTCTCATGAAGAATATGAGTTAGTTCAAACTTTTTTCTTGACGGCCCAAAAATAAGACGATTTTACATTAACTGTTCCCTCCCTCCCAAATTATAAGTTATTCCATCTCTCTTGAAGAGTCAAATCGCCTTAAGTTTGACCAAATATATATAATAAAATAATAATATTATGATAAGTATCATTAGATTCTTTATTAATTATATTTTTATAGTATATCTATTTGATATTATAAACTTTGATCAAGCTTGAGATGCTTTGACTCTCTAAGAAAGTTGGAATGACTTGTAATTTAGAAAGGATGGAGTAACAAATATACTTATGCATTATGACGAAATAAAAACCTACCCATGCTTTACAACAAAATAAAAAGAGCTACCAAACTTTTTTTCTCTTTTAGTGAAATTTAAGCGTTATAATTTTATTAATTAGTTTTGCACTAGAAAATTTACTATAAATGGAAATAAGTGATGCATCTAAAACACTAAAATTTATTAGAAGTATCTTACAGTTCTTTAGAATCATTAAAAATTGTGCACATAACTATAAATCTCACGTGTCAATATTTCCCTTTGGGTGTAAGTGTTTCTCTGCTGCAGTAATTCTTGAGTTTTCTTTAATATGCTCTGTCACAAATTAACAAGTTTGAACGTGATCTTGTATCAATAACGGGCTTTAGCGTATTTTTCAGCCCATGACATTCTAGTGCCCTCAATCAATACTCACATGCAGCTTGTGTGCCTGACGGTTTATCCCACCTTGTTCAAACAGATACCGTGGATGCCGTGGATCGGCTATATAATATGGGACCCAGCGAAATAGAATTGCTGGAGTACGGTTGCTTGCCAGATTAATATGAAGAAGATGAAATTAGGGTTGGGAAAAATTTTGAACTGTTTTATGTTTGATGATTAACGATAATGATTTTTTTGAAATTGTTTAACCGTCATTCAATTGGTGGATGATGATTCTTTTTAGAATTTTTATATGTCTTTATCTGGAATATTTTAAATGTTTTATTTGTATTCTCTTGGCAAATGTGGTCGGTAATGTGGCTTTTAGTGTTGGTTGGGACTGAGATCTTCTCTGCATTCGTGTCGTTGGCTTAGTCGTTTTTGCTTGATTCCGCATATTTTCTCCGCCTTCTAATCTAACCTTACATGACGGGTCGCTCGTCACCAAAACCACACCCCACCCCTCAACATCCACAATCTTGATCTTGGGCACTTCTCCAACATCATGGTTGGAGACGTTGCGCTTCACACACTATCAAGTCCTCTCGCAAGGGCTTAGGATGCTTCTATTAAATCAACGTCATTGTGCTCCTCACTTCCTCTACCACCTGCCCAACCATCATCAGGCCTTTCATGGGGCAGCGATATCATGATCTTTTCTAAGGCCAACCTTACCATGTGAGTTGAAATATTTGATTCTACCTCCATCCTCCAATATACCATCTAGTATACCAATCAACAAGCTTCATTTTCCTATATTCTAAGTGGCCATCAACAAGCTTCATTTTCCTATATTCTAAGTGGCCAAACCGGGTTACATGCATGTTGGTTGATATGTGGTTGATTCCACCCTAAGAATGTTTGTTGATAGGTGGTTGATTCCACCCTAAGAAAGGCAGCAACTTAGAAATAATATGTGCCCCTTACTGAAATGGCAATACATATGTAGATACTCCACCACGATTGCTCTAGTATAAATAGTATTCTTTCAGTTATAGAAATCAGTGACGCGGAAGCTTCATTTTATTTAGCGTGTATTGACAAAAGAATACAAATTTATAACATAGCATGACTCGAATTCTGAAACAACTGGAAAATCGCTAACAAACAGACAACTGGCACAACCGTTCACTCGCGTGTAGAGCTAGCTAATGGGCTAGTGGCTAACACCAGTCATCTAGTACACTACCATTTCTCATTCCGTGAAATAGCAGGACCATCTTACGAACTCTCATCCTTGGGATTTTGGGAACTCTCATCCTTGGGATTTTGGGAATAACAGGACACCATCTGTCATCTTGTACATGTACACTACGATTTCTCATCTTGGAAATAGCATGACACATTATCAGTTACTTATATATTATCTGATATGAAAAGCCAAACTCTGCCATTGATAACAATAGTGGGGTAAGATGAACTACAAGATTCAATTCTCAAACCAAACAGTGATATTCTAGATACATATGACCAGCTTTGAATTTGTCTTTTATGCCTAAATCGCCTTTCTACGAACAACAACCCCTTTCGGATAGACATACGTGCTTAGCAGCGCCTCGACGACTGTGCTTGTGGGAGATGGAAGACTGGCGAGGTTCTGGACCGACCGGTGGTGGGTCGAGGGCCGCCTTTGCCACTTGGCGCCGGACGTCTACCGCTCGGTGCCCCGGCGGCTCCGCTACAGATCGGTCTTTGAGGCGATCACGGATAACCAGTGGGCCTGGGATGCGCAAGCGGGATCCTCGGAGCTGTTCATCACGCAGTTCCTACGCCTTTGGAACATGCTCGAGGGAACGCAGCTTGTGCCCCAGCAGCAAGACCGGTTCAAGTGGAAGTGGACGCCCGCCTTTGGAACATGCTCGAGGAACGCAGCTTGTGCCCCGGCAGCAAGACCGGTTCAAGTCGCCCGACAGGGAGTACTCCAGTTCCTCGGCCTACAAAGCTTTCTTCCCGGCGGGACGACCTTGAGGGGCGCAAAGGAGTTATGGAAGGCATCCACGCCCCGAAGGTCAAGTTCTTCTTACGGACGGCCGAAAGGATCAAGATGCCCAAGAGGGGGTGAATTGGGCTAATTCTAAAAATTCTTGCGGAAATAAACCTACTAGCCCATGATTCACCCCTTTGTGCCTATGTGTGTTCCTAGACAATCGATCAACTAAAGTTTTGCACCCTAAGTTCCAATCCTATTCTAGCATGGCAATTCTATGAAAGTAATTGCAAGAATGTAAGAGCTAGAAAATAAATGCGGAAATTAAGGGGACAAGGAACACGGCGATCTTTTTCCCGAGGTATCGGAGAGTCGCCACTCTCCACTAGTCCTCGTTGGAGCACCCGCGCAAGGGTGTACCTCCCTTGATCCTCGCAAGGACCAAGTGCTCTCTAGGGCTGATTCTTCGTCGCTCCGACGCGGTGAATCGCCAAGAACCGCTCACAAGATGAGTTGTGTCATCCACAAGCACCGCCGGATGATCACCAAGCTCCAATCACCACCAAGCCGTCTAGGTGATGGCGATCACCAAGAGTAACAAGCACAAACTCTCACTTGACCTCGCAAAGTCTAGGGAGAAGAGTGGATGCACACTAGCTACTCTCGATCGCTCATGAACTCATGGATTCTCAAATCTCTTCAAGTCATGAGGCTCTTGCAACTCTCCTGCTCTCACAAGGTGTCTACCAGCTGATCAAATGAGCAAGAGACTCGAAATGGTGGGGGTGAGGTAGTATTTATAGCCAAAGGCCAAAATCCAACCGTTACCCAAAAATTTCAGCTCAGTCGTGAGCGCCGGACGCGTCCGGGCACTCACGCCGGACGCGTCCGGCGCTTTATGGAATTCAAACGGCAACCTAGCCGTTGGGCTCTGATGCGGGCTCCGGACGCGTCCGCGCCCGTCCGGAAACGCGTCCGGCGCGCGCGACCCGCTGGCTGAGCCCGATTCCAAAAACTCTCGGTCCGCGTCCGGCGCACGCGCGGACGCGCCAGGCTACGCGTCCGCCGCCGGGCGAGACCAAAGGACGGCTTTACCGTGCGCCGGACGCGTCCGGCGCCACGCGATCCTTTGAAAACGGCGACAACTCCAAACACTCTCAGGACTCTCAGGTAACTTCCTAGCGCTAAGATTTCACCAGTGTGCACCACACCTAAACCCGAGACTCAACTAGGTCAAGCTACCCATTTGCACCCCCCTTGATAGTACGGCCAAAAGAGAAAACAAAGTCCTAACGACTAATCCGATGTCTCTCAACACCATCGACAATCGGAACTAACCGTCCTTAACCTTGTCGTCCAACCTTTGAAAACCGAAACGATTTCCATTGATAAGAGGGCATGTCAACCAAAATGCCTGAGATTCCATTACCATGACCTAACTCCCATTGTTTTCGCAAAACACACGTTAGTCATAGTAATCTATATTGTCATCAATCATCGAAACCCACATCAAAGGGGCCTAGATGCTTTCAATCTCCCCTTTTTGGTGATTGATGATAACCTCGGAGTATGAAGAGTTTAGTTGAGGTTTTTCAAGCATGCTTGATTCACATGAGCCTTTGACAATAAGAGCAAAGATTAGAATGACTCATGTGACATCAAGCCAAAAGATCTGTGCACATATAATCTGCAAAAACGAGTTAGCACAAGACAAAAGCATAGCTCATATGGAATCAGAGTAAACCGCGGAAGCCAAGCACATATGAGCAAAGAGCTAGGTGACATAGAAGGTGATACCAAACCGAAGAGCATATGTCACTGCGAATGAAAGTACCTCACACATATCATACAATGCATAAAGTAAACATGATGCATGCAAAAGTAGCACTCAAAAGAACCAAATCCCAAAGCTAAGAGCTCCCCCTAAGTCTACATACTCCCAACTCTCCCCCTTTGGCATCAAGGACCAAAACCTAAGGCTGAGGGGTAGAAGGAGCAGACGAGCCGGTCTCACGAGTATGAGGAGCAATGACGAACGCTGAAGTGTCATCTGGGCTGTCGTCTGAGCTCTGCTGGGACTGAGTGACAGGAGCCTGCTGACCCTCTGGCTGTGACGCTGGCGGTGAAGCGGTCTGGGTCTGCTCAACTGACACTGTGACGGTCGCTCTCTCCGTGGTCGGCAATGATTGGAGCTATGTCCGGGCTGACCCTGTGGCTCCGACGGTATAGCAAGTGGAAGAGTAGGAGCCACCTGTGGTACTGCCTCAGTAGTAGGAAGAGGATCTGTAGAAGCCACTGAGGAAGGTATAGTGCCTGATGTGCCGGTGCCTGTCACTGGAGGGATCTGCTGTTGCCGAGGTTGCGAGTCATCTTGAATAAGGCTTCTTGTGTACTCGGTGTCGCCTCTCCCCGTGAGTGCACCGTAGGAAGCCTGATGATGGGCTGCACACGAGTCTCGGGTGAATAACAAGTGAGAGCCAACGGGCGAGAAGCCGGTGGAGATCCGTGGAAAACCGGGGACACCGAACTTGGAGAAGAGGGTGCTATGCCTCGAAGCCGGTAAGCCCGCACTCGTGATCGGCATCTCGAGAAGGTCCTACTCCCAAAGTCCGTCCCGCTAGCCGACTCGGGGCCGAGGGAAGAATTGCACGAGTCTTGTGGCACCCGTCTGCGAAATAGTGAAGCAATCAAAGTCATAGTCTGCGAGTCTTGCCGCTGTCGCTGCTGTAGGCGATCTTGTGCATCCCGGCGAGCTCGTATCTCGGCTAGAGCAATCTCATGCCGCTCCTCGGCACGCTCCCGGTTGGCACCAACCCGTCAAGTACCCGAGTCAAGCGCTCAATGGCCGCTCCTCTGAACCGCCCGCCTCGCATCATGCGACGAGGGGAGGACGAACGGAATGTAGTACTCCTCATCATCCTCGAGTCGAGGTAGTGATCTCATATCCTGCGCCTCGGCTTACGCAAGCTCGCTTCTTCATCTCGCGCTAGCCGCTCAACTCTAGCATCCCGCTCGGCTCATCTCAGAATCGGATCTCCATGGCGAGGAATGACTGGAGAAGCATCTGCAGTGACTCTGACAATCTGAGAAGCATCATACGAGCCAAACACCTCATAATTCATCGGATCTTCATATTCCTTTCTGATCGAGTCTGGAAGATCACCATTCCTATAAATGAGCCGGTGATCCAATGAGCATAGTGCATCGGCCGGTGTTTGGTGAAGCTCCCATAGATAACATCCTCCATATCACAAAGAATCAAATCCCGGATGTCAAAAGGAATCTTCCTCACAAGATGTGACACTACCCACTTGGAGCCTAGTGAACCCGTTCCCCGAAACCGGGCCTAGCAAGAATTGTGTACCTCTCGAATCGATCAAGGACTCGAGCAAGGCGTAGCTCATCTGTGGTGTCCCGCTCGACCACGCACCAAAGTTAGGTCCAAAGACCTCTCTCATGATCTCGGGAGGTGGCACTACTCCTCCCCGTGCACGGCGGGGTGGCTCAATTCTGGAAAGCACAGCTGATGCAGCTTGATGGGCTGCTCACGAAATCCCCAAGAAGTTCCCGGCTTCCTCCTCACTGGACAAGTTCTCGTCTCGACCACGAATGGTGTATGAAATAAGTGAATGATTTGGAGCAATCCACGGTGTAGCATAGAACTCTAACACCCATTCTGAAATATATCCGCGGATCTTCCAATTAGATCAATCATGCCTGGGGCGCGTGCACCCAAATACTCCCCGAAGGCCTGGCCCAATACATGAGAGAAAGTGTCGGCTATCACTTGTCCTCTCGCTTGGTGATCTTTGACTTCGCCCGTAAGCCTCAACCAGGGACTTGTGCAAAGCCGTGTAATAAGGTGCACCAGCTCTCTCTCGGAAGGTGGAAACCGGGTGTTTATGTCCACCGCCCGATAGCTGAATCTTCTTGGCACTCGCTCTCAAAAGCTCCTCTCGTACTCGGTCTAGGTCCTGGGGCCCCCGTTTGGCCGTCTCGTGGAGTGGAAGAAGGACCCGACTCCCGTGGACTGGCGAGCCGCTTGCTGGAGAGTCCCGACACGGGAGGACCGTCGTAAAGGAGAAAGATCCTGCTGCTCAAGTGTGGTCTCCTCTACCTCAGGGCCTCTGCCTCGCCTCCCCGTGCTACTGCGATCCGGGCTCTTGTATCACAATGCTGCACCCCTGCGAGCTCTCCTCTCGGCCACGCTCTTCTTTGCTGAGCATCGATGGCTGCCTCTTCCTTTTCCCCGATGGTCAATACTTTCTTACCCTTTGCTTTCTCAATCATCTCGGGAAGATTTGGTCTTCTATTTGGATCATCATCTCCCCCGAACCCCCGCCCGAATTTTTGCACCAGGGCATGGCCGACACCGTCTCCGATCGGGCAATCGAACACGAGAGATGATGAACGATGTCTTAAGAGGCTTGGCCTCAATCCATACCCGCAAGCTTGGCTTAGGGTTTAAACTCCACAACGACACGCCAACCGACAAGACAACCAAATAACCGGCTCACTGCAAGAGATAGAATAGATGGGATATATATATAACCATAAGCATGACTAGAGAAGCGAGAAACCCTATTGAAGCAAAGCATTAGGCAAGATAGTAGAGTAGAATAGGTTTATACCTAGGACACGACAAAACTCCTGTGAAGAGGTAAGATGTGACGACGTAGGGCACCTCTCGATCACAAATCAGCACATGGAAAAGAGTTGCGAGATGATGAGCGAGACTCCGTCGAGAACTTAACCAGAGCACTGCACAAGAAGTATGATCAAAGAATTGATCAAAACAAAGTCTGCGCATGGTTTCGACATATTGTCGAACACCTAGAGTGCGGTGGAGAAGCTCACCATGGACACCTCTTCTTCGATCCCGAAGAACGCGGGGCGGCGAGCTTTGAATGGAGAAGACAGGAGGAAGGAAGTGCCACGGATGGAGGCTGCTCGAGTTCGCCGGAGAGGATGGTGACCTCAAGTAGAGGCGCCAATGGCGGTTCTCGTCGGCGAGCTGGCTGGGCGGAGGCGACGCCGGCGCAATGGAGAAGCACGGTGACCGAGAGGACACACGGCGAAGCCTGGCTGGCGTACGCGCGCGAGGAAGAGCGGAGCGGCGCGGGAAACTGGGCGGCGCGGCACGGAAGTTAGGGTTCGCGGGGGCGGCGCGCGGCAGCGTACGGAGGCGAATGAGGAAGGAGAAGGCCGCGGGCCGTTTCGGAATGAAGAGGAAGAGTAGGGGCCCCACACGTCAGATTAAGTTGATTGCGCTTGTCTCCTTCGCGCCGGACGCGTCTCCAGTGCGTCCGGGGCACCGCCGGACTCCGAACAGAGAGTTCGAAAAAAGCTTGCTCTTTAGACGATCCGCGGACTTATCTGGGACGCACGCGCGGGACGCGGGCAAAACACTTTTTTGCGTCCGGCCGATTGTCTTCCACGATTTCTTCGAGTCGCCTTCCACAATGCGCCGGACGCGTCCGCCGGTTTTTCCAAACGCGCGTCCGCGCTTCTTAAAGCGCGAGTTTGAAATATTCCTTTGCGGCACTGTTCCCAATTGGTTTCCAAACTTTTGAAGAGTCAACTGAACACAATTTGGAGCCAATATGAGATTCTCACTCTCAAACACTCGTTTTTCAAATAGTTTGCCATAGGCTTATAATAATTTTCGAAAATAGGCAATAAACACAAGCGAGGAACAACGTATGGCCATGAGCTTGAGTTTCTAAACCAGTAGAAGCATTAAAAGCTTTCTCAATTCATGGACAAACACAGAGGTTGCTCAAAAGATAAACGAAAAGAAACGAAGAGCAACACACAAGCAATAAAACTACTGGAATTTGAATCTAGGTGGCTTGTCAGGTTTGAACCAAGGGTAAGCTTCTTCACACCTCCAAAGAGTGTTATCTTAACCATGTTAGACAAGCCCTATATGCATTACAGAAATTTAGACGTGCTCTATAAACAATGCAATGCAACCGACAACACCTTTCATCTCTTCCTTGTGAAGTTGCTTTGGTCAAGGATATTGAGCTCATTCCTTAACCTACAAAAGGTTGATTCATCCAATGGCTTTGTGAAGATATCCGCTAATTGATCCTCACTTCTCACACCTTCTAGAGATATATCCTTTTTAGAGACATGATCCCTAAGAAAGTGGTGGCGGATATCTATATGCTTTGTGCGAGAGTGTTGAACCGGGTTGTTTGCAATCTTCACTGCACTCTCATTGTCGCACAAGAGAGTCACTTGACCAAGATTCACTCCATAGTCAAGAAGGGTTTGTTTCATGTACAAGATTTGTGCACAACAAGCCCCTGTCGCTATGTACTCGCTTCGGCTGTAGATAGAGCAACACTTCTTTCTTTGATGACCAAGAGACAAGTGACCTCCCAAGCAAATGGCACCCTCCGGATGTGCTTTTTCTATCAATTTTGCAACCGGCATAATCCGAATCGGAATAGCCAACAAGTTGGAATCTTGCTCCTTTGGGATACCATAGACCAATGCTTGGGGTGAGCCGCAAGTACCTAAGGATCCTCTTGACAAAGACACTCGGTGAGCTTCCTTAGGATCGGCTTGGAAACGAGCACACATACACACACTAAACATGATGTCGGGCCTAGATGCGGTGAGGTACAACAAGCTACCGATCATAGAGCGGTAAAGAGTTTGATCCACGAGTTACCTTCCACATCAAGGTCGAGATGCCCATTAGATGCCATGGGAGTGTTGATTGGCTTGCAATCCTTCATATCAAACCTCTTGAGGAGGTCCTTGGTGTACTTCTCTTGAGATATGAAGGTCCCTTCCTTCATTTGCTTGATTTGAAAATCAAGGAAGAAGTTGAGCTCACCAATCATAGACATCTCGAACTCTTTTGACATCATGTCACCAAACTTCTTGCATTCTTCTTCATTTGTTGAGCCGAAGATGATATCATCAACATATACTTGACAAATGAAGATCTCTCCATTAAGCTTCTTGGTGAAGAGTGTGGTGTCAACCTTCCCGATGGTGAACCCCTTCTCAATGAGGAAGTCCCTAAGGCGCTCATACCATGCTCTAGGGGCTTGCTTGAGCCCATAAAGTGCCTTGGACAACTTTGAAAACATGATTAGGACAGCTAGGGTCTTCGAACCCGGGAGGTTGATCAACATAAACAAGCTCATTAATGAAACCATTAAGAAATGCACTCTTCACATCCATTTGAAATAGTTTCATTTCATGGTGTGAAGCATATGCAAGGAGGATACGGATGGCTTCAAGTCTTGCAAACGGAGCAAAGGTCTCTCCAAAATCTAGGCCTTCAACTTGAGAGAACCCCTTTGCCACGAGCCTTGCCTTGTTTCTCACAACATTGCCTTGGTCATCTTGCTTGTTGCGGAACACCCACTTGGTACCTATGATTCTTGCATTTTTGGGACGCTCTTCAAGTGTCCAAACCTTGTTGCGGGTGAAGTTGTTCAATTCTTCATGCATGGCATTCACCCAATCCGGATCTTGAAGAGCTTCACCTACATCCTTTGGCTCAACACAAGAAACAAACGAGTGATGTTCAGCAAAGCTAGCAAGTCTTTGAGATCGAGTCATTACACCCCTTGATGGACTTCCTATGATTTGATCTTGTGGATGATCGTGGAGTTTGGGAATTCTCTTTTCAACCACTTGAGGAGTAGGTTGAGGAGCATCAACATCTTGAGCTTGTGCCTCTCTTTGTTCATGGGAAACATGAGTATCTTCATTTTCAGTCATCCCATCTTTTTCTTTGTCATCTTGAGGCACACTTGAAGAAGAGGAAGGCTTGTCAATGACTTGCACTTCATCATCATCTTCTTTAAGCTTGACGTCTCCCACCGGCATGTTCTTCATTGCTTCCCTCAATGGTTCATCACCTACATCATCAAGATTCTCAATTGCTCCTTGGGAGCCGTTAGATTCATCAAACTCCACATCATATGTTTCTTCTACCAAACCGGTGGCATGGTTGAATACTCGATATGCTTTGGATTTTGATGAGTAACCAACAAGAAAACCAATATCACAACGTCTTTGAAACTTCCCTAGGTGTTGCCTTTTCTTGTAGATGTAGCATTTGCAACCAAACACCCGGAAGTAGGAGACGTCCGGCTTCTTCCCATTAAGCAACTCATAGGGGTCTTGCCATGGAACTTGTGGAGGTATAACCGATTTGATGCATAACATGCTGTGTTGATAGCTTCAGCCCACAAGTTCTCTCGGGGTGGTGTACTCATCAAGCATTGTTCTTGCTAGAGTGATCAAGGTCCGGTTCTTCCTCTCAACTATGCCATTTTGCTGAGGTGTGTAGGTGGATGAGACTTCATGTTTAATCCCAACTTCATCACAATAAGCTTCAATGTTGGTGTTGTCAAATTCTTTGCCATTGTCACTTCTAATTTTCTTGATCTTGACATCAAATTCGTTTTGAGCTCTCTTTGCAAACTTCTTGAAGCAAGGGGTGGCTTCGGATTTGTCATGAAGAAAGAAGGTCCATGTGTATCTTGAGAAGTCATCAACAATCACTAGACAATGGAGTTTCCCACCAAGGCTCTTGTATGTGGTTGGTCCAAACAAGTCCATGTGCAAAGCTCTAGCACTCTTGAAGTTGACGAAAAGTTTTGGTTGGATGAGTGTTTGCAACTTGCTTGCCGGCTTGACATGCACTACAAGGTTTGTCCTTTTCAAACTTGACATCTTTCAAGCCCCTCACTAACTCTTTCTTCAAAAGCTTCTTGAGTGTACTCATCCCAACATGTGCTAGCCTCCTATGCCACAACCACCCAAGTGAAGTCTTGGACAAAGAAACAAACATTCAGATTTGCATCTTCGGAGGTGAAATCCACTAGATAGAGATTGTTGTATCTAAAGCCTTTGAATATCACAGTTGAGTCTTCTTTCTTTGACACTATCACTTCCTTCTCATCAAACAAGCATTTGAATCCAAGATCACACAATTGACCCACCGACGGCAAGTTGAAGCTTAATGGTTTAACATAAAGCACATTTGACAAAGAGTGATCATTTGATATTGCAACTTTGCCCAAACCCTTGACTTTGCCCTTTGAATTATCACCAAATGTGATTCTATCTTGATTTTGCTCCCCTTCATCTAGTGAGGCAAACATACGAGGTTCACCGGTCATATGTTGAGTGCAGCCACTATCAATAACCCAATGACTTCCACCGGTCCCGTAGTTCACCTACACACAAGAGATCAAGCTTGAGGTTTAGGGACCCAAACTTGTTGAGGGCCCTTGACTTTCTCTACTAGAGACTTTGCAACCCAAATTTGCTTAGGCCTATTCTTATTGGGGGACCTAAGAAGGTGACATTCACTTGTCCTTTTGAATCCTTTCTAACCACATAATGAGCATTGTATGCAAAGGGTCTAGCATGCTTGGGCAAGGGTTGTGGTGGTGGAGTTTCACACTCATGAGCAAAGTGACCTTCTTGTCCACACTCAAAACATCTCTTTGGCTTTGGCTTTGGCTTTTGCTTTTGTTGACTTGCTTGTTTTGCTTGATGTTGCTTCTCTTGATGTGACTTGAACCCAATGCCACTTCTATCGGTCTTCATCACGGTGTTCATCAAGAGCTCACTTTGAAGTGACTTTCCTTTTGCAAACTTGCTCAATCCAATCTTGAGGTGTTCCTTCTCTTGCTTGAGCTTCTTGTTCTCTTCTAGAAGTGACTCATTTGTTGATTGCTTCAAGCATGACATCTCAAAGTGGAGTCTTTTGTTCTCTTCTTTGAGCTTTTCATTCTCAAGTGCTAGTCCTTCATCTTCAATAGTGACGGTGTGACTGATTTTTGCTTGTTCAAGATCCTTCTTGAGCTGTTCATTTTCATTCTTTATCTTGACATAGTCATCATAATTCTCGAGTCACCACCACGACTTGCCTTTGCTTTGCTAGCACCTTGCTCAATGATCTCATCACATGATGTAGCTACATCATTCTTAGCAACATTGTTAGTAGCCTCATGTGTTTCGGCAAGAAGCTCATAAGCCATCGCTAGATTTCCATGATCAACTTTAATAGTTGTGTACTCCTCTTTTAGAGAGCTATAACTAGATTTGAGCTCATCATGCTTCTTCTCAAGGTTCTCATTTTCAACTTTAAGCTCTTTTGAAGAAGCTTTGAGTTCCTTGAGTTTAGAAGACATGATTTCATTTTGATCTCTAAGCTCATCATTAGTTTTCTCGCATAGCTTCCATCTTTTCTAGAAGAGAAGTATTTTCACTATCAAGCTCATCACATCTTCCTCTAGTCTTAATGATGGTTTTTGAGTACTTTCTAAGCGGTTTGACAAGCTCATCATAGGTAGGTGACTCATACTCATCATCACTATCACTTTCACTACCACTATCATCACTATCACCATGTTTGGAATGTACCTTCTTTTCACTTTTAGCCATAAGGCAAAAGTGGGATGGAGTAGATGATGATGGCAAGATTTGTGGAGGTGGTGAAGATCCAATGCCAATAGCAGCAACACCTTCATCATCACTTTCCTCATCGGATGACCCACAAGAGGATTCAATATCGGTGAGCCAATCACCAACAATATAGGCCTTTCCATCCTTCTTCTTGTGATGCTCTTTCTTTTCTTCCTTCTTCTTATGATGCTTGTCTTTCTTCTTCTTTTCTTTTTCTTCATCATCACTTGAGTCACCCTTCTTGTCCTTGCCCTTCTTTTTCTTGTACTTCTTGTCTCTTGGAGGCTCCGGACATTGATGAGCTAGATGTCCAGTCTTGCGGCAGTTGAAGCACTCCATTTCGGAGATGGGCTTCCTTTTGCTACTTGTGAAGAACTTCTTCTTCTTGCCATCAAACTTGACACCATTTTTGTTGAGCTTCTTCAACATCTTGGTAGTCTTCTTCACCATGAGAGCAAGACTCACATCATCAATTTCAGCATCACTAGAATCATCATGAGTTGCCTTGGCCTTGCCTTTTCTTGAGTGACTTGCATTGAGGGCCAAGTCTTTCTTCTTGGATGATGAGCCATCCTCGGGGGTGAGATGCATGTACATCTCATGAGCATTGATCTTTCCCAATATTTGAGTCGGTGTAGCATTGGAAAGATCACCTTGGTGAAGCACGGTGACAATGTGCCCATATTTCTCAATGGGGAGGACACATAGGATCTTTCTTGCAACATCGGATGGCGACATTTGATTGAGTCCAAGCCCATTGAGTTCCTCTACAATAGTGTTCAAACGGGAATACATCTCATTAGCACTTTCATTAGCTTTCATCTCAAAAGAATTTAACTTGCGCATAACAAGATGATAGCGTTCCTCACGCTCACTCTTAGTTCCCTCATGGAGCGCACAAAGGTCGGACCATAGTGCATGGGCGTCCTTGTGGTTCCTAACGCGATTGAACACATCCTTGCAAAGACCGCGGAATATAGCGTTCCTTGCCTTTGCATTCCACTTCTCATAGTTAGCTTCTTCACCGACAAGGTTAGCTGAATCCTTGGGTTTTGGGAGTCCTTGAGAAGCGGCATGGAAGCATCCAACATCTATCGCTTCTAAATGTGCTTCCATGCGAATTTTCCAATAAGGAAAATCGTCTCCCTCGAACATGGGAGGAGGTCCATCCCCATGGGACATCTTTACTCTAGGCGGTTAAGCCTAATTTAGAGCAAACCGGCTCTGATACCACTTGAAAGGATCAAGATGCCCAAGAGGGGGGGTGAATTGGGCTAATTCTAAAAATTCTTGCGGAAATAAACCTACTAGCCCATGATTCACCCCTTTGTGCCTATGTGTGTTCCTAGACAATCGATCAACTAAAGTTTTGCACCCTAAGTTCCAATCCTATTCTAGCATGGCAATTCTATGAAAGTAATTGCAAGAATGTAAGAGCTAGAAAATAAATGCGGAAATTAAGGGGACAAGGAACACGGCGATCTTTTTCCCGAGGTATCGGAGAGTCGCCACTCTCCACTAGTCCTCGTTGGAGCACCCGCGCAAGGGTGTAGCTCCCCCTTGATCCTCGCAAGGACCAAGTGCTCTCTAGGGCTGATTCTTCGTCGCTCCGACGCGGTGAATCGCCAAGAACCGGTCACAAGATGAGTTGGGTCATCCACAAGCACCGCCGGATGATCACCAAGCTCCAATCACCACCAAGCCGTCTAGGTGATGGCGATCACCAAGAGTAACAAGCACAAACTCTCACTTGACCTCGCAAAGTCTAGGGAGAAGAGTGGATGCACACTAGCTACTCTCGATCGCTCATGAACTCATGGATTCTCAAATCTCTTCAAGTCATGAGGCTCTTGCAACTCTCCCGCTCTCACAAGGTGTCTACCGATCAAATGAGCAAGAGACTCGAAATGGTGGGGGTGAGGTAGTATTTATAGCCAAAGGCCAAAATCCAACCGTTACCCAAAAATTTCAGCTCGGTCGTGAGCGCGGACGCGTCCGGGCACTCACCGCCGGACGCGTCCGGCGCTTTATGGAATTCAAACGGCAACCTAGCCGTTGGGCTACTGATGCGGGCTCCGGACGCGTCCGGCGCTCAGAACCGCGCGTCCGCGCGCGACCCGACCCGCGAGCCCGATTCCAAAAACTCTCTGGTCCGCGTCCGGCGCACGCCGGACGCCAGGGCCACGCGTCCGCCGCTCAGGGCAGACCAAAGGACGGCTTTACCGTGCGCCGCACGCGTCCGGCGCCCACGGATGGCGCGTCCGGCGCCTGTTGAAGCTCCCGTTTCCACTTGATACGCGATCCTTTGAAAACGGCGACAACTCCAAACACTCTCAGGGCTCTCAGGTAACTTTCTAGCGCTAAGATTTCACCAGTGTGCACCACACCTAAACCCGAGACTCAACTAGGTCAAGCTACCCATTTGCACCCCCCTTGATAGTACGGCCAAAAGAGAAAACAAAGTCCTAACGACTAATCCGATGTCTCTCAACACCATCGACAATCGGAACTAACCGTCCTTAACCTTGTCGTCCAACCTTTGAAAACCGAAACGATTTCCATTGATAAGAGGGCATGTCAACCAAAATGCCTGAGATTCCATTACCATGACCTAACTCCCATTGTTTCTGCAAAACACACGTTAGTCATAGTAATCTATATTGTCATCAATCATCGAAACCCACATCAAAGGGGCCTAGATGCTTTCAACGGCCTTGCATGGTAGGCTCTAGACGGCTGAGCGACGGAAGCGCCACGGTCTTCAGCTTGCGGACGGCTGTGTCCTTTGCCTTCAGGAGCCAGAGGATTGGCGTCACCTGCTGCTCGCCTGCGTGTTCTCCAGGGAGGTGTGGCACAGGGTCCTTGCCAAGGCCGGCCTTGGACACCTAGCGCCTTCGCAGGGGGACAGCCTCGACTACTGGTGGCTCTCCACCAGGGAAGCGTTCCACGCTGACCTACGGCGCGGCTTCGACTCGCTCGTTTTGCTCGTCATGTGGATGATTTGGAAGGAGCGCAACAGAAGGACTTTCCAGGGGACGTCGTCTGCGCCCAGCTTCGTGGTAGAGCGCATCACTGAGGAGGCAGGCTGCTGGGTGTCCGCCGGCCAGGGCCCTTGCGCCGCTGGGCGGCGGTGGCCCCGCGTGCGCACTAGTCGTGTTCAGTTTCTTTCCTTGAGCACAATCTTTTCGCAGGAAGTTACAACACTCTAATCTCCGCCGTTTAGCCGGCGCCTTGTGTCAGTGTGTCGTCTGGTGAATGAGGGGCAACTCGCCCTTTCATGCACCGGAATGTAAAACTAAACTCCTTTCTCTTCTTAATGAGACACGTGCCAAGAGCACGACTTCGAAAAAAGAACACCCTTCCATGTTGTTCCGTCCTTCCACCCTTACAGTACAGAACCACAGTGACAACTCGAAGTCAAGACAAACTATATAGGTAGCAAGCAAACTCACTGAACAAATCACATGATCTTGCACGCCGGAGATGCCTCCTCGCAGGTGACCTCGATCTTTGGGTACTGTCCCAACGTCAGCTCCCCGTAGCCGTAGCACGGCGGGTGGTTCACGCACGCGCACGCCTGGCAACCGTGGCAGCCGGAGCCGCCGTAGCCGTAAACGTGAGCCATTTACCTGTGTGCCCTTATAAATAATGGACGTTCCGTGGTGCCTCTCAAAACTTCATTCTCTCCTCTGGCTCTAACACCAAATTGTTTTTTACCCCTGTGCCCTTCCGTCCCTTTTCCCTCTAACGCTGTGAAACGCCGCTGACAAAAGACTTGGCTGCCCCTCTGTTCGCTGGTTGTTGGCTTGTTCCCCTGTGCCCTTGAGTGCTGCTCTGTGCGCTGGGATTTTGGCGCCAAAAGGCAGGCTGGTTGGCGCCAGAAGCTGAAGATGTTGGCGCCAAAATCCCTTATATAAGGCGCCCACACCCAGACTTGCTCTTATCTCTCTCTTCTCTCCTTCTTCCTCTCCAAGGTCTGGCGAGCCATGGCGACGACTCAACCAAGGCGAGTGCTTTGCCCCAACCGCCATGTTCTTGCCAACCGTTTCGTCGCCAGGACCAGGACAAACAACAACCGGGCATTTCACAAGTGCCCCTTCTATGCAGTTTGTGTTTTCCATCTCTTCTCCCTTTTGTTTTTCTTTCACTTTTTCTTTGCTAATGTTTCGAGATCTGGGTTCATGTTGGTGGCGGGTTGGAGGTCATCGGTACTATCAATGGGAGGATGAAATGGCCCCCCTGCTCCTCTACATGCTCTACCCCTGGATCCAGTTCCTCTTCAAGCAGTGCCACCACCATAACATATCCAAGCAGCAAATCCTATGGCCATCTACCAGGAAGGTGCTGAGGATGCTGGAGCAGTGCAAAACATGGTGGATAATAGGGTTGAGAACCAACTTAAGTGGATAGAGAAGCTGGTCTATGTCTGTATTGTTCTTGCTTTGTATGCTATTTTCAAGAAGTAGGGTCCTAGCTGTGTGGTTGTAATGCATGAGAACTAGATGTTTGAATGAATGGATCTATGAATGGTTGAATGGATGTATGCATGAATGAACAAATTGCCAGGATAACATGAGAAGAACATCTCATTTTCACCATTAACAGCAAACAAAGTACTCTAACCCAACATAGTTCATGTTTCATCAGCTAAAATATGTCATGAGCTCAAGCATAAGTTCAGACATGACCTAAACCATAAGATAAGTTCACACATCATCTAAAGTTTAAAACACAGGAGTCATTGCATCACAGCAACAAAAGAAGGACCACTGGTCACAGCAACACATCATCAGGTTTCATTGCCAAAAGGACATCAACAGATGTCATGGCATCACAGCAACAAAAGAGAGGAACACCATTAACCTCTTCAGTCCATGTGTAGTTTCTTCTTGCTCCTGGTGTTGGCAGCAGGGCTGTTTAGGTGCTGAAGGGTCGGCTGGTGCTGGAAGAAGGGCCCTCTTTGGGGTCAGTTTCTTCAGTATGGCTCTTTTTGTCTTCTTGGGGGCTGGTGTTCATCATAGCATTGTCATCTGGCTCAGTTTGTATGGTGGGCTCTGGTTCTTCAGTGAAAGGCTGCAGGAACACTGTCTGCAGTGGGACTGGTTCATTGGAACCAGTTCCAGACCTAGGCACAAAGAAATGGAAATGAGAACCAATTACAGGAAACTAGTGAAAATGGAGATGAACCAGTTAGTGTGTTTGAACCATACCTTGTGTCAATGGTTACCACAATGCTAGTCTCAGTGTTGGTTTCCCCGGTTTGTTATAAATCGATTAGAAAAAGCAAAAAAAAAAAACATATCATTAAGAATACCCAGCCCATTTCTAAAAAAAACAGTATTTTTGAGATTAATATATAAAGTGCAATGCAGAGAGCGATACAGCACACTGATAACATAATACTCAGTTCAGAACTTCAGATAATAAGCACTGACAATGGTACAGATCAATAATGAACAGGAGACATGCAGATTCAATGATGACATCATCTGGTATTAGAAAGCATTCAATTTTACATCTCTACGTATAGAATTGAATATGTATACGATATCAAGAAAACAAAAAGAAAGGTGAAAAAGAATCCTAATACATTTTGAGCATCTAAAGAAAGTTTGTAGATGCTCGAAGACATCATTCATATGTTCTCTTCCTTTTCAGGATTGTTGGAACGACAGCAACAGATCCAATAAGGAACAGAACCACTAATGTCTTGAAGTCATACAGATCTCTAACTGATTTCAGATCACCTAGGGCACTACCAGCCTGCATGAAAATGACACGAAAATTATTAGCAGGAAACCGAGTAAAAATGCTCAAAAGCAAGTATACCAAGGAACAAGACCATCAGGCTCCTCGTTATCTCAATGCGATACATTGAGATCGGTAAAAGATGTTCACTGGAGTTACTGGGAAGCATAATGTGGGTGAAGCTCACAACTCAGGTAGTTTCTAGGTCCACTAAGAATAGGCTTAGAGATTGCACAGGGATGGGCAGTATGGATACAGTCTAACAAGATTCCTACTGGTTAATTGGAATTAACAATAGTTATGGAAGGAGCCCCAGGCCCCACCCGGATCTAGCTTCCACTGAACCCAGAAAACTTCAAAGATATGTAATACTTTTGTTAGAGGCTTGAAGCCTTGCAAAGACATGCTTAGGCAGTTCATGACACACGTTATCTTTTATCTCCATTCATCAAACTTAAACATAAGAACAATGCCATACATTTAGAACCTTAAACAATGACACATATTTGGCACTCTTGATGCTTAAGCACCCAAGTCCATGTTTCAAGTGATTTCTTAACATACAACATGGATTTTGGTTCGTCGCAAAAAAAAAAAGGAGATTTTGGTTGATTAATGATCCAATATAATCCAAAAATAAGTCAAACAATCATACCAATTCTGTTGTTAAAGAAGAAGATTACCTTTACAGTAATATAAGATGCCGGAATAAGACCAACTAGTGTTGCAGCGAAGAAAATATGGAAAGGTATGTCAACAATTGGTGAGGCCATATTTATGAATGTATTGGGCAAAGTTGGAGTTATTCTCAGAAAAAGCATATAATTCAATAGTTTTTCTTTCCTCTTGGCAATCTGCATCAAAAACAATGGTATTTGTTACATTATCACATGACTGTCATTTTTGTATGAAGTAAAGAAATGACAGAACTTCGTGTTGCAGGCAGGATCTCAAGAAAACATTAACCAACAGAACAGGCATAGCAGAAGATACCTCTGACTGGAAATATCTCAGCTTTTCAGGCCACAACCAACTAACCAAGGGTCTGCCAATCAGCTTGGAGACAAAATAGCAGGACGATCCACCGGCTGTGGCAGTGAAAACTACCAGAATGCCACCTTTAATCACTCCAAAAAGAGCCCCAGCAAGTAAAGACATGAATATTGTTCCAGGGATCATGAATGTTTGCATGAAGATGTATATTGAGCAATAACCCAATATAAAATTCGTTTGATAATCTCTCGCGTAAACAGCAAGATTGTCTCTGCAAGATTATAAAAACTTATTAGCAAACAGCAACAGATATGTCTTTTTCCCAAACTATATCCACTAATTTCATTCTCACTATACTCTACAAAGATTGCAGACATGAATATTACTCACTCTGTTCCAAATGGTAAGTCGTTTTGGCTTTCCTAGGTCCATAACTTTTGATATGCACCTAGATACACGCTATGTCTAGATACTATAAAAGCATAAATGACTACAGTTTTTTCATGTTATTATCCACCAATGGTAACAGAGTGCAAGTCTAGTAGAAAATCAATGTGTTCAGTAACACCTGCAATAAGATTGAAAATTCTGAGAATTCTATGGTTAATAAACTAAAATGTTCAAATAGGTAAATAGCATCAGATGCACTCAGCTTGTAACTAAGAAGGGGACAGTAATTGAAACGTAGGAGCACACCTCGGTGTGCTAGATTTTGGTAAATACTTGCAGTGTCTCTTAGACACCTAATGAAATTGTTATAGTAGCCAAAACAAAACAAAATGAGTGTCTGTGTTGCTGTAACAAGAAATGTAAGTGAATATGGTTTGGTGAGTGGTTGGCTGGTTGTAACAGAAATGCAAGGTCACATCCAGAACAAAAGACCAATTGGTAGTTCCAACCAATTTTCAGTGAGTTCTTGTCTTGTTAGCCCAGAACTGAGAGATAAGCGAAACAATCCTATGACTTCGTTGATGGCGATGGAGCATGTTCTGTACTGTGAAAAGTGAGTACAATGCAATACATAAACAACAAAAATTCAAATTGCTTTACATTTCAAATAACTAAGTCAGGTTTTCTATTTATAAGGTTAGATCGTGTTATCTTGATGGAAAACTACAAAATAAACCTATCTCTTGAATCATATTAGGTCTAGGATCTTATATCAGTGCCAGTAACTTTACAAGATTCAAATTTTTGTATCGGATCACAACAAAGCACAAGGAACTTGTACCAAACTTCAACAAGATGTATGGATAAAATGAAAATATTTATTTTATCTAACTATAAATCGATAAGTGTACAGTAGTCCAAAAAAATGTAAATAATTCATTTGGTATCACAACAGCATTGTTCAGTGCTTATCTATAACTAAGTACTTCTCTAACATGTAAAACCCAGCATAAATGTGGGCAGCATCTTTCATCTTGTATGGATTATGGCAATGGGGAGCTTTGAAAAATCGACACACAAGGCCAATATACCTGCAAACTTCACTTGCTAACTAGCCTGAGAAGAATTATAGTGGTACCGAGTACTGACGCCCGAGAAATAAAATTTACAGCAAGAAACAAAGCAAGTCACTGTCCACGAACATTACAGTGAGAAAGAAAGCAAGTCTCTGTCCATGACAATTACACTATTGAAATTTGTACATCCAATGAGCTCCTAATCTTGCCTAATTCCTAACGAGGTTTTGACTTAGACAAAGTCTCCCATTGTTGCAGCTACTACAAGATCAAATGGGAAAGCAACCCTCTTTTGTCCCCTTCCTTGAAATCAGTAACCAATATTTCTCATGTTCCTAATTGATTGTCTAAATCTGCATCTACTAAAACATGTCTTCAGTATTCTTTGATTACACCGCGTGTTCATCATCCATCTCACGCATCACGAAATCTCACATCTCCATCAAGTTTTCTAATGTTGAAGAACAGCCTAGTCCTCAGAAATCGACATCCGAAATCACGCCCAAACTAGCACTAGTGAATCAACAGATACCGAGCTTGCCGTACGATTCACACTTACGCGTCTCAGATACGAAATAGCTTCGATCCAAACAAAAGGCCGATCGGGGGAACAAAGAGCAAGCGGGCAGCGGGCAGGGACATGCTTACTTGAGGAGGCGGACGTCGGCGAGGCTGCGCGGGAGGCGGAGGATCTGCCCGAACTCGCCGCGCGGGGCGGTGAGGAAGACGCAGAAGATCCCGGCGGTGAAGAGCGCGAGCACGGCCGCGAACGCGAGCGCCTCGGACCTCGTCAGAGCCGGGCGCGCCCCCGCGAGCTCCGGCTTGCCCTTCTTGGCGGCAGGAGAGTCGTCGCTGCCGGGGCCGGCGCCGGCGCCCGCTGCCTCGATGTCGCGGCGCGCGAACGGCATGGCCGCCATGCCGGCGACGGCGGCGGGGCGGGGGACGCGACGCGGAGGGGGCGCCTGCTGCTGCTTGTGCTGCTGCTGCTGCTGACGCCGGGGCGGCTACGAGGCATGTCTCGGGGGCGGCCTCATGGGGTGGCGAGCAGCGACGACACCGAAGACAGGAGGTGGTCGGAGGAGGCCGGTGGTGATGTTCTGTGCCGCGTCGTGTATTTTGTTCGGCTTTTTTTCGGGTTTTTTTTTTTCGCTTTGGGTTGCCGTGTTTGATCCGGTGCGTCGATTGGTGAGTGTGGGATGTGTCTTTTGACCTCTGACTTATTTAAGGGCAGGATTTGGGCCGAGTTCTGTCCCGGGCCTTTGGTAACCAGGACTTGGACTCCTAGGCTGACAGGTCCAGGTTTTTTTTTTTTTTTTTTTTGCTAATGGGCTTGTAGTCTAATGGTACGACTGATCGATTTTGCTCCCTTCCCTTCATGCAGCACGAAGAGAGATAAATATCGTAAAACTAGTATCTCTTGTTCATTACTCCCTCCGTCTCTAAATACATGTCGCCCGGGAAACGTATTTGTGAGGGAAACACGGTTTTCTAGGGACATGTATTTAGAGACGGAGGGAGTATAGGTGAGTACAAGTTCCTTTACATAGTCCGAACCATTCAGGGGTATATTTGGTATGAGCCTATAATTATACTAGGGTTATTTATTTCAACACTTCCTCTTGGGCAAACACCATGACCAACTCATGCCTCATAAAACTCCTAAAACTTAGTGGGAAATATATAGAGAGTGCATAGTGATGTTGATGTATTTCACTTGTTGCCTCGTTAAAAATCATTATGAGTGGAAAACTTATTTATGAAAAAAGAGTAGAACAATTGTCTTCAGGACGCATTACAATCTTCACGACTATAAATAACAGGATCTTCTGGATCCAGCAATAAGAGCAATTCAGTGACAATCTCCCCTAAACTCTTAGTCGTCTTATACCAATATTATGGATATATTTTCCGAATATAAAAGTTGGTAAAAACTTAGTGAACAAATCTGCTATATTGTCACATTGATTGAACTTTCAAGCTATTCACCTCAACCTTCTACTAGAGTTCGTGAGTATAGAAACATTTAGTAGATATGTGCTTAGTCATATTATTCTTAATATAGCCTGTTTGCAAATAAAGTATGGTACAAATTTAAGAACCACCAAGCGATCTTGCCCCCTGATGTAGAGTATGAAGATTGAGTGACCTTGGCCTTTGAATCCGACTATGCAAGCCTCAATTGTGATCCTAATCCAGCTAATCAAATAATTATGATCCTAATCTGGCGAATCAAATAATGTCTGGGTTTTCACAAATGGTGGTTCATTTAGAGACCTTGTAGCAACTATCATTCAACTGCAACTCTTCTAGTGAGAACTAATATAAAAAAAAACTTTGGTGTCGTTGATAATGGACCGTGATGTCAGTCATGATTTCTTTTGTGTTGTAATGAACTCAGTAATGGACCTATGGACCTGTGTTTTGTAGAATCGGTTATGTTCAAGACAAGCCTGTGAAATGTATGGCACTTTGCTGCAATAGTTATGGCAAGTTATTGACAATGTGGCAAGTTATTCACAGTAGTTGTAGCAAGTTATTCAGATTAGTTGTGGCAAATTATTCACAGTAGTTGTGACAAGTTATTGACAATAGCTATGCTACTTATACATTTCAGGCTCATAAATGTCAACACATTTTGCCACTGGTTATTCAAGTAGGTTCACAATATAAGTCTTACATAATCGATACATGTCAATCTGTTGCCATCTTCTATGTTCACTGCAGTGGGGGCGGAGCAGGCAGGGAGAGGGAATGAGGCCGAGAAGAATGGGGAAGAAGACGTTGTGATGAACACAGGTCCGGTCTGATCGGGTCTATGTGGTTCAACTAGACCACGAAAGCAAGATGGCATGCAGGGGCAAAATCGTCTACTCTGTCATGTTTCTCTCTCCTAGACGAAATAAATTGTTATTTTAATAAACGTGGTGTATTTTGGCAAACAACCATGAATTTGTAATGTTACTCGGCAAACGACCACTATTGCGGTGTGTTGCAGCAAAATACGAGTTTTCACAGTGTTCTACAGCCAAATTTGCCTTTTGTTTATGGAGGGTCCGCGTTTCCCAGAGTTTGAGAAATGGTTGTTAATTTGCATATCAAACAAAGAGTGCAAGTATATTCCCCTTGGGCTCATTGTTTCTGCAAATGGGGGAAGCTTTCAACCTTGTTTCATGCTGGGAGGAATGAGTTCGACAAGGACCGTGAAAATTGTGAAGAAACATTACCAAACATATGATGATGTCAGTCCATTGCTTGGAATAGTTAATCGAGTAAATTTGAGAAAACAAACAAAAACAACTAAGGGCAAGAAGAAGAACAGATGTGATGCAGAGGAAAGTGATTCAAATTCTGACAATAAAAGAGGAAAGAAGAAGAGGCGCTGACCTATCAGCAGGTAACCCAATGTTTCATGCTTATACACGAGTTGACCTTCGATTTATTTGTTTTCTGGTACTGGGTAAGTTTATAGTCTTTTTTATTCAGATCAACATTCTTAACATGTGAATATGATATTCTGAGATGACTTGAGTAGATGATGGGAGGAAGTCACAGTTCGAACGCTGTTTCTGGAGGGTGACTGATTGACCTTTTGTACATGTTACACTTGTGAAGGTTGACAAAGCAGAACTTCATGTGCACATTTGCACCTCGCTATAGACCAGTAGTTGTTTGTAAACTACTGTAGTTGGACCAACTGGTTCATGTTTTGATAATGATTTGTACATTGTTACTGTTAGGTAATTCTTTGTAAGTACTGCACTTTAGAAATATGACAGGCGGCACTTCTGGTGTTGATGATTTGCACCTCCTTTCCTTGTGTGATTAGTTGCTTGTGAAGAACTACTCTGGATACTTGAGATATAAATGTGTTTCGCGGCTTTCAGTTCAGCCTCGTGAAGTAATGAAATCCTCATTCTTTGATAAACTCTGTGGTTGGACAGATGGGGATAAATTTCTCTGACATATATGATTTGTTATTCATGTTTTCCATCACGATACTGCTTTGTTGTTTGAACAAGATTTCGTTCTGTCTAGCTAGAATCATGAAAGCCCGTGCATTTTTTTAATGCGGTATTGGTTAAAAAAGATGCGATTGAAACAAGGCATCGAATTGGGTAAAGGGTATTTTGAGTTTTGTATAAGATGTACAAATGCAGTGGTAGGGAAAAGAGATGCAGAGTTTTCCTTCAACAAAAGCAGAGCAATTGTAGAGAACGGATGTGCAAGTGATGGCCAATTGGCCATGTACGTTTTAGCAGCCGCATTGTCGTGTGGCTCACTTCCTCAGTGCTCCCGTTCCCTCCGGACACCGGCGGCACGCGTCTCGTCTGGTCCAGGCCGTGTGTCCGGCTCGGGGAGATCCATGGTCACTGGCCTGGCCAGGTGCATCCGTCACGCCGCGCTGACAAGCTATTGGTGTTGTTGCCCCTTGTCGAGTATGGATCTCCAATATAAACACCAATAGCTTAACCGAAAGTCCATACTGACGCTGCGCTGTTGTAGACTGTTGTTGCCATCTCAATGCACACGTGCACACGTGCACACTTTTTTTCTTTGCATTCTTTGATGTGTTAATCAAAATTTTCTTGATAATATGCTATCCAGTGGCATCAGTGATTAGAGATAATATTTGTGCTTCATTGTACATCACGTATAATAAATACACGTAGTGTACGGTTGAGGCCAACATGGAAATGATCTGATCCAAAGCGTAGGCAACGACGCCGCGCTGGTGTGTTTCTAGCTTAACCGAAAGTCCATACTCGACAAGGGGCTGGCACGACGGGTTTATATTGGAGATCCGCGCTGGTGTGTTTCTAGCTTAACCGAAAGTCCATACTCGACAAGCTATTGGAGATCCATACTCGACAAGGGGCAACAACAGTCTACAGTCTATTGGTGTTTATATGAATGTAAACTGATTGTGTCATTGTGTGTGTGAGAGAGATAATAATATGAGATTTTTGTAGGTAATACTCGATGAGGGCCGGTCACTTAACTTAGGCCCTCTTTAGATCCATGTGTCTAAAGTTTAGATCTAAAATATCCAAATATATCGTACAAAGTTGGATTTAAACTTTAAACACATTAGACAATCAGACCACTGAGCTAAAGTGGTTAAAGTATTGATTTCTCTTGCTCATGTGCACAAAGAGGTTTTGCCTTCATGAAATATCTGTTCCTCCCACCCCCACATGAGAAAACTTTGTGAAATACATTGGGCGACATCCTCCACACCTAGACTCTAAACACCCCCATGGATGCTAGCCGGACACGCCGCGACCTAGCCACCACCACTGACCATCCCACTACCAACCCACCGCGCATCCCACCACAGCGGCGATTCAAGAAGTAGCTCTACCGTTCCCGCCGTCCTCTCATGGATCTCATCGAAAATGCGACCATGCACCCTAGGGTCCTACCAAGATATTCTTGAATCTGCGTCAGTTGAAGATGGTAGCCGCGGTGGTCGTGGCGCCTGTGCCGCCCATGGCAGTAGAGGCAGCAGCCATGGCATGATCTAGGAGTCATGGAGAAACTGGAGCTACTGCTGGCAGAGGCGGCCGTGGTGGCGTTGGTGGATCCACATACCTGAAGGGCGCAAGTATTCGAGATGCTCATCGGGGTAGCATTTACATACGTGTGTTATTAGTGTCTAAATTGTACTATGTAACTAGGAGGATTCCCTGCGCGTTGCCGCGGTTACGAAGAAGAAATATAAATGGTGTCTCACTAATGTGGATATCATAGTTCTTGTGCTAGTGAGTTTTAGTTGCAAACGATGGTGGATTGCTAAGCTGGACACCTAGTGGAGTGTTGAGGTGGACACTATGCATGTCAAGGAAAATACATAGTGAAATTGATAGTGGGATACTCATGTGGATGCTTTGCATATCAAGAGAATTAGATAGTGCGGTTTATCTTTATAAGAGTTATATATTCGTAAAAAGAAAAAATAAGCTAAAAAGTTGATTGTAATAACACGTTGTAACCAAAAAAATGCAAACTCGTGTATGAGGAATATAATGAGGCGGTATCAATCTTTTTTTTTAAAAAAAAGAAATAGATGGCATGATTTCAATAGAATTACGTATCAAACTAGACCTGCCACCATCATGTATGGTTAGCCAGACGTTAGATTTATTTTTCTTTATAAACATTCAAGGGATAGGATAAGTACATTTTTTTTAAAACCCCTGGCGGTGTCATGTACCTACATTTTTTTTTAAGATCCGGTTTTCCAGCATGATATTAATAAGGAGAAGTTAGAGTTACAATAATATGCGCGAGGAGCGCGACCACCTATGGCAGACTGCCATAAGGGCTCAAAAGTCTTAGCTAATTACTCATTAAACTGTTGTGCACCCATTTAAGGTCTGAGGACTAAACCTCCAGCACTAGCCCAAAGCGAGCATTCATACTAAGCCTCCAGCACTAGCCCAAAGCGAGCATTCATCTTTGATCATGGCCACCACTTGGGGCACCGATATCGTGGCGTTCCTGAACACTGCGGCATTTCTTTGCTTCCACAAACACCGTAAGGTAGCGATCGCTAGTGTGTGACCCAACTTGTTTCGTTTTTGACGGGAATCATTCTTCAATATCCACCGGATCACACATTGAGTGGGTCGCAGGTTCGCATTGTTGCTCCAGATGGCGATTTGTTCCCATACTGTACGCGAGAGAGGGCATTCAATGAACAAAGTACATTCTTTTCACCCCTGGCGCTCTAGCTATTTTATACTCGAGACTGCTTGTCTGAAGAGATCAGTCAAAACTGACGTGGATTAAGTGACATCTGTATTACGCTGAAGAATATCAATCAGCATTCAGCAACCAATACCGACCGCATCCTAATCTAACATGCTGCTAGTATCGCGCGCCTTTCTTGCACGAGGCATTCTCTCTGATCCTCGTGACTCGCCGAAGAAACGTCCTTGCCCAAAGCCTGACGCAGCACCGCAACCTGGAGCACCAATTTCTCCCGATCCGCCTCATCTGCCATGCCACCAACACACAGGTGAATCAATCCCTGCACCGGCACGCGTAATGCCGTACGTACGTGGAAACCAAACAGTCGTACCAAATCCGGCCATCTTACAGCGACGCCGCGGTCGCCGCCGCCGGCGACGGGATGCCCCGCCTTCCACTTGCCCCACTCGAGCAGCAACGGCGCGCCGCTCCGTTGCGCCCCCGGCCCGCCCCGACGCCGACGCAGCTGCTGCGCGTACGCGAGCAGCAGCGCCCGGCGGCTGCCGCTCCCGCTGCCGGCCTGCCTGGGTGCCGATGCCGACGCCTTGGCGCGCGTGGACGACGACACGACGCGGCTGATGGGACGGCGCCGGCGCGGCAGCTCCTCGTAGGCGGACACGATCACCTTCGCGTCATCGATGAACGGCGCTGGCACTGATGCCATTGGCGTCGTCTTTTTCTGATCGTTTTGATGCGGACGTGAGAGGATTGCAAATATAGGGGGAAATCGGTTAACGACCTTGCGCGCTCGATCGGTCTACGCGCATTTGTGGCTGGAAATGACGAGGCGCTACGAAGTCGGGGACTCGGGCCGGCCGGTCCCTGGTGCATCGGATCGACTGGCTGCCGTGTCGGGCGCGCAACAGCGTAGGCTGGCCTTGGGGAGCACAGTTCAGCTCGGTCGTTGTCACCGTACCAGAGACACGGATCAGAAGAGGTCCGAGCTGTTAAACGTACCCAATCTCACCTCGCAGAGGAAGCCGTCGCATGCAAAGTTAATACGAAAGGGACGTGCAAGTCAAGTAGTAACGGGGGCCACCAATCCGGATGGCATAGATGATCGTAGGGTTATGGGATGCTTTGACTAGCGTGGATGAAAACATATATAGGATCTTTTGAATGGTCATTCAAGGACAATCGTACCGAAATCACCACACCGGGTCAGACCCACAGCTTTACCCATGGTTTAGTTGTCGGAAAGAAGGCTCATCACTTTATTCTAAAAAAGGAAGGCTCATCAGGGCAGTCCCAATGGGCATTTATGGTGGTTTCTATCTTCATTCATTAAATAAGATGCCACATAAGTAAAAATGTTGACATGGCAGGTCAATTAATGAGGAAAGAGAAGCAAATCTGGAGAAACCATTTCTTGGTTGAGAAACGACGTCCTCCCTCGCCCCAAGGCACGAAGAAACGGCAAAATCTGCATTGGGGAGAAACCGCTCGTTTCTATCCGATGAACGATGCGTGCGGCCTTCCATGGCGCTCGCCGGCCACCGTGCCCGCCCGTGCACTCGCCGGTCCAACACACTGCCAGCGCGTTCGCAACTGACGCGCGCCAGCCCCGCTCGTGAAGGCCGCGCGACGGTAGTGCCACGCCCGCCCAACTCTCGCCGAGCGCCCGTGCCGCCGCGCCCGCCCCGCTCGTGCCGGCCGCCGGCGCGCTCGCCAGTTCTTCGCTCCCGCGCCGCCTGCTCGCAATGGTCGCGCGGCGGTAGCGCTGCGCCCGCCCCCCTCGCGACGCGCGTCCGTGCCTGCCCCACTCGCGACCCCGCTCGGCCGCTTCGTGCCTGCACGGCTGCACAGCGGCGTGTTGGTGGCACGGAGTCGAACATCCAGGCGATGCCGTCGTGGGCCTGCTCGTGCTTGCCCGCGTCCACGCGCCGGCCGACGCAGAAGCATGCTCGCTGCCGCGCTGGTTCGTCGCCGCCGGGCAGCAGGCAGTGTCCGCGGTGCCGCTGTGCAGCAGCCAGCAGGCTGCCATGCTCGCCGTCGCGCATGCCGCCACCGCTGTGCAGCAGGCTGTGCCGCGCAAGCTGCGCTGCCGTGCAGCAGGCTGCCGCTGTGAAGGCTTGCAGCATGCTGCGCCGTCCTTGCATGATCCCCTGTGGCGAGTGGTGACCGGTGAGCATGAGTGCACGACCTCAAGCCCGTGGCTAGGAGGAAGAACGTGGACTGAGGAGGGAGAAAACAAAATTAAACAACATTTATTAGGGAAAGAAACCTTGCATTGTGTGAGATAGTTTCTATAGATGACGTGTCTGTTATGGAAAACGTGCATAGTTTCTACCATTGGGACTGCCCTCACTACATACCAACTAGACTCGGTATTTATTACTGCGTCGTCAGTTTGTCACGTTACCGAAAGGAACGATTCAGAAACCAGAGGAATGCAGAGGTCGTGCACTAGAAAAATGTTTAGCTAGTAGTATAGGCAGCACAATGCACAGAATTTCTAACATGAATTTCTTTCAAGAACGTGCCGTTGCAACAACCCAAATCTCTGACAGTTAGAGGTGGCCTCAAGTGGCAAGTGGGAGTGGGCCGGCCTGGAGCTTGATCATCGCTGTGAACAACAATCTCTTATGCATCACAAAAGGCCAGCTAAGATCGGAAATAAACATATGCTAATTGAGGTATGTAAGAGCTGGCTCTGACAGCAACGTCACAGGAATAAACAATTCCGGGAGCCGATGGACTTGCCACGTGCGGCCACCTCGGTGCTAGCCGCCACCCGCGCGCATCATCAGAACTCACAGGTCGCAACGGACGACGGACGACGTGAGCCGGATGTGGGAGGGCGTGCGTTGGCGCGAACGTGACGCTCGCGCATCGCGCCAGCGTCGCCGTTCAGACGGGTGGGAACACATGCGCGTCGCCGTCGACTAGTAGCACGTAAACAAACGTATGTGTAGACTGTAGTGTAGGGAGAGAACGTTCAATTCGGTTCATCAAGCTCTCTCGCAAAACACAGCCAGCGATATAGGTGATAGGTCCGTATAAAATGAGTGAAGTTAATTTCTAGATTATTGCGAGAATTCATTTGGTTATGTTAATTTATGTGTTTCGAACGAGCGTTGAGAACACATTTCGGGCTTTGGTGATGCAAGTTAATGACTTGTTCATTCTTGGGAAAGTATGCCGATAGTTGATATCTTGTTTGAGATCATTTCCATTTCCTACTAGAATTGAGCTTTTCGTCATAATAAAAATGTTTTTCACATGATTATTATTATATTATGTGAATTTCCAAGTTTGAAACGAGTACTCCTACGTCCTAAAATATAATATATCCCAGCTTGGCATATAAGTCAAACTATACTAAATTGTAGACAAAATGTTAACATCATATCTACAATGTTGCAAATACTTTTTTTTTTGATAAGTCGACGGAGGGGGAGAGAGTCCCCCACCTGATTGATAAATTAGCTCTCAAAGCTTAATCTTTGATTACAACGTTAACAACAGGGATCTTAACTTTTACATTGCGTTAACAATTACTAGCTCTCAAATACTTTTTTCTACATACATGTTCAACCTTTTCGTAGTTCGATTTAGAATAAACATATACTCTGTATCCCTTACAGTACTAATTTAACATCATAAATAATGATGTTTTCTCTCTATATAAATTTATTTTAGAATAAAGGCAATAGTAGCACAATTCCCACGTGTTATTTTCCGATCAAAGGCTAGGACTTGCGGAGTAGCGGCTGCTATGCCATCGAGTCCTGGAGGCGGAGCACTCCTTCCAAAGTTTCTTGCCTGCCTCGCCGGCAACGGCAACCGCCGCCGTGCGCCGTGCGCGCCACAGCCGTTGACAGCGCGGAGGGATGAGGCCGCAGCCCCGTTCACACGCTCCCGCCCACACTGACCTCACATCCACGCCAACGGCAGCCATTTATTTACCCTGTCTTGTCCCACTGACGCCCGGGCCCCACCCGGCCCCTTCTTTACCGCACCACCCCCTTCGTCGTCGCAGTCAACCCGCGTCCGGCCAGTCCTCCGCCACTTCCTTAAACCCACCCACGAAACCGCCAGCCGCTGGTCTCCACGTCCCTTACACTGGGCCCCGCGTAACCGTAGGCCTACCTGGCATAGACCCGAACGCGTGTTCAGCCGATTGCGCTGTAAAATTTCGTTTCACTTCCCACCACGACGCCACGGCACACGCCATAGCCGAGCTCCTCGCCCCCAATCCTTCCCCGATGCTGCGGCGCAAAATCGAGCCCGAACTCCGACGCGCTCCCATGGAGCTCAGCTTGTAGGTGTGGGCTGCGCTTCTCGTATGGATCCTGATGTTCCCGTGGAGCCGTAAGCAGTCCTCCTCCTCCGGCTCGCCCTCGTCGTCGTCGTCGTCCTCCGGCCGCCGCCGCGGCGGGGCGGACGCCTCCATGGACTCCAGCAGCCGCGGCGGCGGCGGCAGCGGGAGCGGGAGCCGCGGACGGAGCCCGCGGCTGGATCGCCGCAACGCGGTGAAGCGCATCGAGTACGAGGCGGGCGCGGGGTCCGCGTCGGTGGCCGCGTCGTGGTCGTCCTCGTCCTCCGCGGAGCAGCAGCAGCAGCAGCATGGCTCGCCGGGGCTGCGGCCCTCGCGCTCCCTGGACCTGGCCCCCGGCGCGGACCTCCGCATCAGCGGGAGCGTGGAGGGGGAGGTCGACGAGCTCTGCCGCAGCCTGGGGCTCTCGGGCCCCGAGGACTTCGCCGTCCCCGTCGCCGCCTGGGAGGCGCGCAAGTCGCGCTCCAACTCCGACCTGCTCCCGCGCTCCCGCCTCGACCCGTCCACGCCCGCCGCCGACGAGCCCTCGCCAATTGCGCGCGCGGTGTCGGCGCCCGATGTCCCGCCGCCGACTCGCTCCGTCCCTGCCCCCATTCCTGAGGAGTCGCTCCACTCCTCGTCCGCTTCCACCGCCACCGACTCGGCGGAGGAGCCTACTGCCGCTGCGGCGCCTGAGGAGTCACCCAAGGCTGCTGCCCCTGCCGTTGCTATTGCGGCTCCTCCCGCAGGGGATTTGCCCCTGCCTTCGCCGAGGAGGGGAGGCGGGGAGGTAGGGATACGGGGTGCACGGCCGCCTTTACTCTCCCCGCCCCCGCCAATTGGTGCACTCGCTCCTCCGCCGGCGAGGAGGTCCGTCGTTGACGATTACATGACTGGGTCCGCTTGGGACATTGTGCAGTCGTTTGCTCCCAGGGAGCAGGGAGAACGTGTGGACACCCGTTGCAATTCGGACACAGAGGAAGAGAATGAGGTTGATGATGGGGTGGCAGCGGTGGAGGGCGAGCTGAAGGAATTGAGGATAGGAGAGACCTTCGAGGGGTTCACTGGAACTTCTTCATTGTCGACGACGAATGATGATGACGCGTCTAGTACAACCACGGAGGCCATGTTCATCATATCACCGAATGGCAAGTTCAAGCGGAAGATCAAGTCATGGATGCGGGGTGCTCTTCTGGGAAGCGGCTCATTTGGGATGGTGTACGAGGGGATCAGTGAGTAAGTGCCACTGTTTTTTTTAATAATATTACTGTGAGCTCATTTTGTTTGCGTAGTTACTCATCAGTCACTGCAAAATATAGTAATATACGGCAGCCTTTGGTCTAATTTAGGCATATTTGATAAGTTGTCCTATTAGTTAGACTTAGTCCAAACAGCCCCTTGTAATAAGCTTGGACAGCTATTCCATTTGGTGCCTGAGTTTTCCTCCAGTAATGATTTAGGTAGTGAACAAGATGTTTTATTTTCGCTATTTATTTAATATGTATGTTGAATTAAACTAAAGTTTCATAGCTCATCAAGGAAATTGGAATGTGGGTCACAAAGTTTCCACATTGCTGAACGGATATCTTTTACTTATAGAGAGCACTTCAAACTGACACCTTTTGAACAAAGACTAACAAATAGGCAGAATGTTGCCCTTTGGTCTGTCCTGTCTCATTAGTCAATACTCGCCACATTTGTCATATGTTGGTTTATTAGTTTTCTGAACAAATACTAATATTGCTATTTATAATTGGCATGGTTTTTCATAGTAGTGAGCTTATGACACCATTGAATTTGTATGGTACTCGACAAGTATTCTCACAGCAGACCTTTATCTATCGATTCCCAACTCTTTGCCATGAGTAACCTGCTAATGCTCGAGTAAACTTTATGGTAACTTGTACTGAAAAGGATCTTTGTAGTTGGAAATCTCAACCTTTTGAAGATCTAGGATTATCAATAAATGCAATTCATGGGGTCAGGTGATCCTTTACTCTAGGTTGTCTTTAGTCGTCTCTAGGGCTGTGTGTATGTAGGTGATAAGAGTTTCTACTCCTTTCCCTCTCCCTTGTATAGTTTATTCTCTCTTAATGAAATGATACACATTTCTGCTGCATTGGATGGTTTTCTTTCAAATAAATACTTTACAAATTGAATGCTTGATTTAGCTCAAAAAGATTCTTAGGAGTGACATTGAGAATGTCGTTCACCTGAATACCTGATTATAGAAATAAGTCAAACACTCCTTGGAATAGTGTAAAATGTGCTCTTCCTTTTGTTGTTCCATTAGAAAATATTTAAAACTTATACCAATGAATCTGCAGTGAGGGTGCATTTTTTGCTGTGAAGGAAGTATCTTTGCTTGACCAAGGAAGCAACGCACAACAATCTATTGGTGCACTTGAGCAGGTTATAGATGCTGATTAATCTTATAATGTCATCTGTTTGTTGGTTAGGCTACATTTGTCACTAGTTGCCGGCTCTAATATTGTGCTTTGTATTTTTCAGGAAATTGCACTCCTCAGTCAGTTTGAACATGAAAATATAGTCCAGTATTATGGAACTGACAAGGTATTGTGCTCTTCTTTTAAAATTGCTGTTTTTTTATTTAGTTAAGAGATGGTTTAATTTAACTGATTATTATGCCATTTGCACCCTCTTTTATATGCATGTCTTAGTATTATTGATGAACTCAATAGGATCTGTTTATGTTTCAAAGCAGGAAGAATCCAAACTCTTTATATTTATTGAGCTTGTCACACAAGGATCTCTTTCATCCCTCTATCAAAAGTATAAACTACGAGAATCGCAAGTCTCTGCATACACAAGACAGATTCTTAATGGTTTGGTGTACCTCCATGAGAGAAATGTGGTCCACAGGTACAGAGCTGCGTATCATCTCATATTTTATGGGGATAGTTTAATGTTTTGAATGCTGTAGTGGCAACAGCTTGTTTTCTAAATCTTGTGTCCAACGAAGAGTAACATGAGTGAGGAAAAGATGGTTTTTTAGCCCATATGTTATTCTGCTGTTTAATTGCATATTCAGGGAAACAAATCTATTTTCCCATCTCTACTTCTAGAACTACCTATTGCTCTGGTCCACCTTTTTATGAGTGGCATGCAGTCATACACTGTAGAGTCAACGAGGTTTCATAAATAAATAAAGCTGTCCATCCCGGATGTTCTGAAACTTGATACTGATAATTGTGAAATAGTAAAGGTAGTGCATTATCTTAATGGTGTTCATTACTTTTGTGGGGCATGGATATGTCTGCATGATCCTTCCATTCGACTCAATAATTTCTTCAGCTGAAACAATTGCTTCATATGCAGAGATATCAAATGTGCCAATATATTGGTGCATGCAAATGGATCTGTAAAGCTTGCAGATTTTGGATTGGCAAAGGAGGTTAGCCTTCATCCTTCTTCTCATTATTTCCATGTTCTCAGTGTCAAATTGTCTTATGGTTGTAGTTTTCTTGTTCAAGTTTCAGATGTCAAAAATCAATATGCTAAGGTCATGCAAAGGAAGTGTTTACTGGATGGCACCTGAGGTAAAAGTTAGAATTTAACATTCTGAGTGGCATTCTTGCAAAAGACAAGAAAACAATGGAAAATATGCAATAGCCCCTTAAAATTCTTACTACTTTTGTGTGATTACCATTCTTTGTATTGAAAATTATCTATTTTGATGTTATTTTTTCACAAGATAATACTTGTGTATCTCTTGTCTGGAACATACTCACCTTCTCATTTTCAGGTTATTAATCCTAAAAAGATGTATGGGCCTTCAGCTGATATATGGAGCCTTGGCTGCACCGTGTTGGAAATGCTAACCCGGCAAATACCATTTCCTAATGTCGAGTGGGTATGTCATGTTTTGATTTTCCATATTACAGTTAAGTAACAGTAGTTTACTCATACCTTTCAAATATCTGCATGTTCAGATGTTGTTCACTCAATTTGCCTAATGTAATGTCTAGAAATGTTGAACATTTTATTGAGAAGAGACTAGAAGTTATATTGAAGAGATAAAGATATTCCTCTATTAGACTCTGCAATAAATTAACACTAGAATGTCAAAAAGTTTCCTCTCTTTATGTCTTTTTAAGTCAATTGTTTGTTTTCCTTGCAAGCTTGTATCTCTTGTAATCCTACGAAGATGGACTTGCTTCTGTCTCAGTCAAGGTTTTTCCTTGATTTGATCACTTTGTGTGACAATATAGCACCTTTACTAGTGCATGAGATCATTATATATATAATATGCTTCACCCTTGAAGCTGTAACCTAGTTTGCCCAATATTGGTCTCCATGTCTCTATAATGTTGCTTTGTTACTTGTAGACAAATGCTTTCTTCATGATTGGAAGAGGGGAACAGCCTACTATTCCTAACTACCTATCAAAGGATGCACAAGATTTCATTGGCCAGTGTATAAGAGTTGATCCTGAGAGCCGACCTTCTGCATTACAACTTTTGGAGCACCCATTTGTTAACAGACCACTGCGAGCTTCATTTGAATCTTCCTCTCCCCCAGCCATCAGATTATAGTATTGATATAGTGGGGGTGTTTCTAGTTGTGAGGCCAACGCTCAGGTCACGTTGTTGGTAAGTTACTCCCTTGTACAAGCGGAATGATCAAGCTTCCAAACACTCAGCTTTTAAGGCTGACACTGATGGGCATCTATGCTTTGCAGATCTTCATGATTTACACTACTGGTTCCAGAATGGAATTATGTGGCCTTGTTTAGGGTATAGTTTAGTATCTGTAGTCTGTAGGGTTGTTGGGCAGCATTAGCTTTGTGTTTTTGTATTCTTTGGGTGTTGATTAGGCAAAGGGTTTTCTTCCTGCTTATTACGTAGATTTGTGCACACTTGTAGGTAAAAGGGTTGCAATTGCCTCTGGTGTGGGGTTAGCTGATGTTTGTCAATGTTTGACATCACCATTCTTTACTTGATGGTTTGTTGCTCTAAAAGCAGCCGGGGCATTGAATCGCCTGGTGTTCCTGTTTTTCGTCGCATACCAAACTTGGTTTCTGATGTTATCATCTAGTACGGGATTACTCTGTTATCCAGTTCTATCATCTGCTGCTTATGTCGTGTTACATAAACTAATCAGCACCATAACAACTCGCAATTGTTCAGGAATATGGACGCACCATCTTTGTGAATAGATGGCTCCTTGATGTTTCCTGGTTTTGAAGTTGGACTGTCAAAATCAAACTCCAGCTTTGGTCGATTCTCCCATTGTCCGGCTAAAAATGGACTTTGTCAAAGTGTCACGACTACGCTTCCGAGCATGAGCGTTGAGGCGCGGTTCGGTGTGGTCCAATGGATGAAGAGAGAATCAAATAGATGAGAGAAAGGGTCAAAGGGTTGGACATATCCAAGAATGTTTTTAGAAAAGAAAAAAAATTTCAAAAACACATTTTGGTCTTGTTCCTAAGAAAACAATGTGTGCACAATAGTACCATGAACCACACCAGCCTAAATTTATGATCCTCACATTCTGTTTGCACTCCGTCCTTAGCCTACCCTAGTCCTTCCTAATCAAGTCCAAGCCACCCCTTGCCGGTCCTACTGCAGTGTTTGACTTGGCTGACCAGGGTGGCCAGAGGGTAACCAGCTCCTCTTTTGTGGTTTGAGTGTGGTAGCGATGAAGAACGCTAGCGATAGAGGCCTATACAGATTGCAGAGATCAAACACTCGTATATCTTCTATCTTCAAAAGACTGAGATTTGACTACGTGCCTGATCTGGAGATTCTCGAAACTCTATAAAGACGCTTCGAAGGATGAAGATCCCGAATTCCGAAATCACCACTCGTCGGCGATTTGACTACGTGCGCTCGTCGGAGATTCTCACTACCGCCTGAAGGACGGAACGTCGCTACTCACTCGATAACGCCGTAAATCATCATAACGCTTTGTGGAAAAAATCACAGGAAAAAGTCGCAGCACTGGATTTGAACCCAGTGGGTAATGTCCCACACTGCATCGCCCTACCATTGGACTAGAAGCCAATTCGCGTGCCTTCCAGATTGATGAAGTTGCCATTTACAATTCATTGTCGATGGACCCGTATTGAATCAAGGATTTAAACTAGGTTCTACCCTACGAAATCCAGCTAAGTCACGCGTTCCTTGATGCGGTCTCTTTTAAAGATTTTGGATCCAAATGTAGGCCATTTGTTTTTCTCCACTAAGATACAATACACGGACTTTTTGTAAGGAGATTATCGTCGTCTTGTTTTTGTAAGGCGTTGTTGTTAGAGCTGTCTAACGCAATCCCGCACGCCAGTACCCCTGCCACACGAACCAGATGGCGCATCGATCGGCCGTCCACGGCCCACAGCTCGTCCCCGGTCCCTGTCGTCCCGCGGCTTTGTCCCGTTCGGCTCCCTGCTGAATCCCACTTGACTCCCGGGCGCCGCTCGTGTGCCGCTCGCTGACTCACCGTCACCGACGCTAGCCGGCGTCGCTGCACACGGCAAACGCCCCGCTCGGCTCGACTCGACCCGGAGAAATCAAACGCGTCCCGCGCTCCCCCTCTCGGTCTCAGCACGGCACGGGGGAAAATCCAATCATGTCCTCGTCACCCGCGGCGAGAAAATTGCGCGAGTAAATGCGCGCCGCTGCGGCAGCGCCGCGCTTATTCCGGCAGCGCGCGACACGCGGCTGCCGCCTCGGCCTCGCCTCCACGGCGGCTTCACCGGCCCACCCCACGCGAGCCCGCGACGCACGCAGACGCAAACGCATGCTCACGCATCCTCCTCCCTCCGCCGCCCGCTGTAGAGTGTACTAGTAGCAAGCTGCTACTGGCAAACGGATAGGCGGACCGGGACCTCGGGAGCCATGAGCTTGCACGCCGCCCGCGGCGGGCCACATGAGGATCCGAGCTGGAGCGGCATCGGGCGGCGGCCGCCCCGTGACGTGACATTCGGTGATCGAGAAGGGGGAGGCGGGATGAGGAGGGCGGCACAGCAGGGGCCGGTGCGGGTGGATGAGGCGTCGTCCGCGTCCACCTTCCGTGAGCTCGACGAGGCCTTCCTGCAGGTGAGGTCCCGAAGCTTTTCTGTCTTGTTGGAGTTCTTGGGGTCTTGGGGAACAGGGAGCTAATGGAACAGTGAGTGTGCTTGCTTCGGCCCCGCGCGGTTTTAGTGGAGTGCATCCCGCCGTGCTTGCTGACGGACGCCGTCCTGTATTGGTGCCAGATTATCCAGTGATTCGCACACCGGATGTTATAACAGAATCCCTTGTTGATGAATTCGAATTTTTTTTGTATTATCAGATAGTTATAAGAGGGCAACATGGACTAAATGGTTGCCGATTGAATTCTTTGTCGCTACGGTTGCATATGAGGTTCTTTTTTTGGCTGGTTTGTGACATTTGGATTTTGTTAGAATGTTGAGACTTGAGTAGAGTACCACTTTGCACTTGCATTTGCATGTCTCTGGACGTTGAAATTGTGGCAAAATTGGAAGTGCAGGAGAGTTAATTGGGGCCATGTATCTTAGATATACGATGCTGTTAATACTGTTTCAGATCAATCACTGGGTAAAATTAGACGTGCAGGGGAGCAATTGCTATGTTTACTCGTGGCTAATGTCAAAAAATGGCCAGTGCTTGCCGGACCATTCCTCTATGTCAACAGAGTTAGTAAAATATCACATCTGTTTGATCTAATCTCTTCCTGACAAAGTTAAGATAAGGGCATGACAAATGGTCCTCGTCGAGTATAGCTACTTCAATACTGCAGGAGATATTGTACAGTGTAATTTCATTCTCCAACATGCCTTAGTTTCTAGAAAGATTATTTGCATTCGTGCATTAAACTCGTATGAGTAAAGATGATATATAGCTATATACATTACATTAAATCTCTGAAGTTTTGTTAAAAACACAAAACAGTCTAGTGAGGTATACCCAATTCAATTGCTATGATTTATAAATAATAAAATGCACTGGAGATACAACTATTCTTAGGAAGTGCTGTGTTTGCTTTCTCATTTTTTGTTGGCACTGTCCTCATGCAAAACACACATTTTGTTAGTTATTGTTTCAAAAGAAACCCTGTTAGTTATCCTGCTCCTGTAAACCAGAGATTACACATTGTATCTTAGTTTATTTATCATTTACTAAGTTTTTACATCTCTATTTATTTTCACTTTTGTTTCAGAAACAAACAAAAATCTGGCTTGGAGAAGTTCTACATGTTAGGTTTGATGAAGACACTTTAGTTGCTGATCTTCTTGCTGATGGAGAATTACTGTAAGATCAGTTTCTTCATGAAGTTTCCCTGCATGAACAAAAGTAATTAGCACTTGGGTGCCATGCATATGGATATGGTGTAGCTACAGAAATCTTGGAGCCCACTGATCTGTATATTTTTGCTCAGATAGTTTCTGAAAGAATGGAACTGTTTCTACGATTAATTGTGTACTTATCTCTAATATTCATTACATTCTTCTCACCTGTTATATTTGTGCTATTAGGTTTCAAGTTTCCAAGATAATATGGAAAAGGTTACTGAAAAAGAACAGAGAACAATTGGAACAATCAAACGTTTATACTTTTGAGAGACTATCCTTCGGTAGGAGCGGTGGAAAATACATGCCCTACTCAAAAGTTGACTCTTTTCTGAAGGTATGGATTATTGCACATTTTCCCTCTAGTCACTTTAGTTCCATTAATATCCTTTTGAGCGAAAGTCTTGATTTTAACTTCGTGTGTTGAAGATATTAACTTGAAGTGCGTTAATTTCGTAAAAGTGAACTGTATATAAGTTCTTCAAAAAATCTATCAGAGGAGCCTGAAGCTTCTTTTTTTTCTCGAACACATGTGAAACATTTTCTAGCATGGGTTCCTTTTTAAGTTATGTACGCTCTACTGACTAACATTGCTGCAATGGAATTGAATAAGAATTAGGTATAGCTACAAATGTGTCTATCAGTGGGGGTCTCCCCTGCTACACATTTCGCTCAAAAAAAAAAAACGAAACATATCTGTGTATCTTTGTTTTTTTGCTGTGAAGTTCAATAGTTTTATTTGTTTCCAAGGTTGTCTACCTATTTTAGATCAGCTGTAATTTGTACTCCCTGTGGATTTTTTTTTTGTCTCATTTGACTTTGCATGATCTTTGATGCATATCTTTGGCCACTAATTCCTTCTAAAATATATTCTTAAAGTCTCTCAAATTTGTGAGATTGTTCAATACACTTTTTACTCATATAACCTACATGTTTTCAAACTAAATGCAGTTTTTAAGCTTTGACTAAATATTCTCCTAAATAACATGCTTTTATGACCGGTAGGTGGTAACTTATGCAAATTGGATTAAATTGTTTCTGTGATAAGAATAGGCGCTAGTCTTCTGGATCTTGCTTAGTGTCCTAACTCCTAAGTTTGCATAAAGCCATCTTTTAGGTGAAGAAAACACCCAACAAAAAATTCCAATGGTGTGCTAAGTTTGGACCTGGTGGAATTTTAACTACAGCAAGATAATAGCCCCTCTTCTACCCACGACCTCAGACCTAGTAGCATGGCAGGCATAGATGTGTGGGTGCATTTGTGTTTTCTTCCTAAGCTACATTGACAACTTTGGTTGATACTAAAAGGCTTGAAGCATGATGCGTCACATATATACTTTACTGGCTTAGTTTACATTTCTTCTGAAATGGTTGTTTGATAATTAGTAATCTCTGTTCTTTTCAGATATGTCAAATCCTTGGGTTAGCGGGAATTGATCTGTTTACCCCTTCTGATGTGGTCGAAAAAAGAAATGTTCGGAAAGTCTGTATGTGCATACGATCGGTGTCTAAAAAGTCTCACATGATGCACCTAAATGTAAGTCCTACATTCTTACTAAGCACATTTAAGAAATGCAATTTTCAGTGGCTTGCCTACTGTAATAACTTTAAATTATGTGTTTCTTCTCTGTGATTGTAGGTGCCTGATTTTGATATAGTCACCTACACAATATCCATGCCAAACTATGTTGTTGGAGGTATTCGTAGAAGTCTGGAGCAGCCACAATACAGCTCATCCAGTTCAAGTGGATACAGTCCTCGTGCCGGTTCTAAAGCGCTACAGCAGCAGGCATGGTCTTGGAAAGAGTTAATTGTATTTCCACACTTGTGCTTAATATTATTCACTTAATATCTATTTTCTCAGATAATATTTGGAGGACAGAACGAACAGCACGAGGACACACATTATGACTCTGATGAAGCAGAAAGCAAACTCTCTCTTCTAGAACCTGAGGACTCAGTTGATGAAGATAATTTTGCAGCCGTGCTTTCACAATTTAGCAATGCCCTCAACAAAGCAAGTGAAGGTTATGGAGAAAGTGGACATGACAAGCATGAAGAAAAATCTCTACCTGAATCAGTGGGAAATGAAGGCTTTGGAGAAAGTGGACATGACAAGCATGAAGAAAAATCTCTAGCTGAATCAGTGGGAAGTGAAGGCTATGGAGAAAGTGGACATGACAAGCATGAAGAAAAATCTCTAGCTGAATCAGTGGGATCACTTAATATTGGCATTATTGATTCTGAGTTCACGGATTCAAGTCCTCTAATTCATAATAAAGAATCATTTTGTACCCAGTCGGCAACTGACCAGTGTTCAAGAACTAGAATGACTAAATGTTCATTTAGTTCAGAAGAGTCAGATTCCACAGGTAGTCATTTGGCATTTGACAGTGGCATGGATTATTTGGAGTTGAACAATCATTCTATCGCAGATTCAGAAATGATTTACGATGGACATGCCAATTCAGATCATTATATTCAGGGAAATGGGGAAACAAAAACACTAGCTGATAATCCAAAAAAAGAGGAAGCTGACCTCCAAAAGGAGATTGGCACCACAGTTCAACATTGTGATGCCCTTGCTTGTGATAGAGAGTCTGTGTGTTCAAGTTGTGAAGAACCGAGATATGGATTAAATGGTGAGCCATCAGACTTGAGCCCAGAATCATGCTCAGGACTGATCCCAACACATAATACATGTGGCAAATTGCCAATGGTTTCTGAACATTCAGTGAATAATATAGAGCCAAATGTGACTGGGGTGACAAGTGATAGCATAAACCGGGAGCTGAATCCTGAAGTCGGCACTAGGAATGAAATGGTGACTCTTGAAATGCTCAAGTCCAGCTTGTCACTCTTGTAATCATGCTTCCTGTACACACAAGTGTTCCTAACATTCCTCTGTCATGCAGGACGTCTCCCAATCTATGGATACCTCTGTCATGCAGGATGGCTCCCAGTCTACTGATAAACCAGTGGAATCAGAAGATATAGGTCAAGATACCATCACTCGAAGGCCTGAAGATGATGTCCCCAAATCAGGGAAAGGGGTTTTGAAGTCGGTTGCTGGAGGAATTACCCTTGTTGGCGCAGTGTTCTTCATGATCCATCTCAGGTGCGCTATCATGTTAACACTACTTTTCAAATTCGCTGCAAAAGTAACACTAATAGATCTTCTAACATAACCCATCAGTTCCGCACTGCTGCCGAAGAAGCAAGGAAAGAAGCTTTGCGATGGTTATACCATCTCTTTCAGAAAAATCAGTTCGGAGCAGCTCAAGGGCCAAGAACATGGACAAAGAAAATGTCCCTGACGTGTATCCCGGGGGATGGCTGAAGGTTTAGCAAGACGATGGATACGGGTGGCTCACGCTGCCTGGAAGACAGAGCATAGTCTACTTATAGAGGCTTAACAGAATCTGGATAAGTTTTGTCGGCTCACCAGTTAAAGTTAAAGTCAGTACCCTGCGTTCTTCAATCTTCATGTACAGAACGATATAGCCATATCATATCATACCATACCATATAATATAGGTGATCAATTACAGAAAACAATGGAGCAAATTTTGTACAATTGTATAGAGGTTATAAGGTAATAAAATCTAGTTTTCAACCTCCAACGTTTAAACCTAGACAGTGGTTGAAAAGGGGAACGGCGTTGTGTTGAAGTCATCACTACCCTTTTGTTGCACAAATCAAGAAATCAGCGTTGCTTAGGTTAGCATTTTCTGTAAAGAAAAGGTGTTTAAGCTAGCCAAAGCAGTCCAGAGTCTTGCACAGTTTTTCTTAACGAGAGACAGAAGCCTGAAATGCACACGCACTGACGCACAGTGGTCAGTGGAGAACCTACATATGGAGGCATAAAAGCACATGTGGGAGAGGGCGTAAGACAGTGGCACTTGAATCAGATGCTTAGATGCATTCAGAAAGAATCAGAGGATGGGACCATATGAGCACACGCACCTAAAGAAAAAAAGGGAGCAACTTGAAAAGTTCAGTAGATCTTCCCCAATAAATTTACGGCAAAGGCAGTGAACTTTCAGGATTTGCTGTTTTATAACCTGCAAACCGTACTTCGCACCCACTGCGAGTTGTGCTCGCACGCGCCGCCGCGGTCGGCAGACGAGGTCACCGACTCGCTGTCCCACCCGATTCGTCGCGTCGGGGACGGAGCCGTGGAGGCCTGCCGCCTGCTAGCGCCTGATGTCTTTGGTTTTCTTGCGCAAGGCCAAGGCGCCGGTGTCTCCTCGCACCGCCCAGCCCAGATCCTAGCTAGGGTTTCCCCGTCTCTCCCGCCCCTCTTCCCTACGCCGCCGCCGGGCCGTCCCTTTCCCTTCCTCCACCCCCCTCCCAAACCCCTCCTCGCACCCGCACAGACCCCATCTTCTCCCGCCACTCTTCCCCTACGCTGCTGCCGCCGCCGGGCCATGGACTCCGACTCTGGCCGCCGCCGCCGGGTCATGGACTCCGACACAAACACCGTATTTGAGCTGCGGGTGAAGAAGGCGTCCTTCCTCAAGAATGTCTCGGAGGTGCTCAGCGAACTGTTCACTACTGCCGACTTCAAGTTCTTCAGCACGGGCCTCGAGCTCCGTGCAACGGACACCAGCGACTTCCCGCTCGTTGTGCTCCAACTCCGCTCCAAGGGCTTCGATCCCTACATCTGCGACGACGACCTCTCCGAGCGTCTGAACCTCGCCGACATGGACGACCTCTCCGTGCGCCTGAACCTCGCCGACATGACCAAGGCTTTCAGCTTCGGCAACAACGACGACATCGTCACCATCAAGTACGAGAATGGCAGAAAGATCATTACCATCTCGTTGGACTCGCCAGAGGGTGCTGTGATTTCGGATTTGGATTTTGATTTCATGCCCGTCGACATCTCAGAAAACCCGGAATACCTGTACGATGCCATAGTCCGCATGCCCCGTGCCAAGTTTATGAATTTTTGCAACAAGCTCAGCAGCTTCTGGGACACCGGGGACGGGAAAACTGCTGCTGTCTGTATCTCAGTGGACCAGGACCGTGTCAGTTTCTCCACTGATGGAAAATTCAAGTCATCAACAATTGTCTGCCTGCAGACCCAAAATGATGACAAGCCAAATGAAGCTACCTGTATAGAGATGGAAAAAAAGATTTCCCTGACCTTTGACCTGAGGTACCTGAAGAACTTCTCCATGGCGTCTACCCTGTCTGATCAAGTGACAATCAAGCTTTCGTCCGACCTAACTGCGGTGTTCGAGCACAAGATCGCAAAGATGGGCTACATAAGTTATCACATGATGCCAGATTCTTCAGATCCTCCCGCCCCTCCCCTATACTTCTGTCCCACGGTCTTGGAGCTGCGGATGGAGGAGGCGACCTTCCTCAAGAATCTCCTGGAGGTGCTCAGCCTCAGCGGCCTGTTCAATAAGGCCAACTTCGAGTTTTCCAGCACTGGTCTTGAGATCCAAGCAACGGACACCTGCTGCTACGCGCTTGTCGTGCTCCAACTCCGCTCTAAGGCCTTCGATTCCTATGTCTGCAACAACGACAACCTCTCCATGGGCCTGATCCTCGCCGACATGGCCAAGGCTTCTAGCTTCACCAACAACGACGACATCATCACCATCGAGGCCCAGGACGGGGTCGAGGCCGTTGTCATCAAGTTCAAGTCGCCTGGTAAGTTCGGGACCCTCACATCTTTTACGTTAGCTGCTCTTTGTCCTGACCCTTTGCTGATTTTGGGTCTGGAAATGAACAGACGGTAGTGTGATTCAGAATTTTAAGTTGAACTTCGTGAGTGTCAACGACGTGCCCGTCTCCATTCCGGAATACCAGGAATTTCAGTACGAGGCCATAATCCGCATGCCCTCTGCTAAGTTTATGCATATCTGCAACCGGCTCAGCAGCCTCACCGACATGGAAACTGCTTTTGTCTGTATCTCAGTGGATAAGCGCCGTGTCCAGTTCTTCACTGATGGAATGCATGGGTATGTAAAAGTTGAATGCCAGCTGATCCAAACTGTTGACAAGTCAAAAGAAGCTGCTACCTATATAGAGGTAAAGATGAAAGAAAATGTTTCACGGACCTTTGGCCTGAGGTACATGAGCTCCTTATGCAAGGCGTATACCCTGTCTCAGCAAGTGACAATCAAGCTTTCATCCAAGCTACCTGCGGTGTTCGAGTACAATATCGCAGAGAAGGGCCACATCAGATATCACGTGATGCCAACAGAAATAACTGAGATGGAGGAGATCACAGAGGAAGATAAAGATGCAGAACTGATGACTAGTGGGGATAAGCATGATCTTTTTGCCTACTTTGTCGCAATTGCTTGACTATTGTTTGCAAGCAAAAAGTATGTTACGTTTCATCTGTTTTTTTTGAACATGTCTCATCTGTTTAGGCGAGAGTTTCAGTTTCAGCTGTTTGTATCAGTATCTGTTGAGTCCTTGGATATACAGTGAATTTAGATTAGTGGATTTCTGCTTTGTGCAAAAAAAAAAAATAGGCGCCGGTGCCGCGGAGAAGCCGGAGAGACCGGCGCCCGGCGGTCCTCGACGCCAGCAGGCTACATATTTTTGGGCTCTCTTGCAAACTGGTTCGCGAGTTTTCGCGCCACGCGCTTCCTCTAGTGTTCCACGTTCGAACTGCAAAAATTCATGGCATGAGCGGTCGTCATCATTACTTGTACAGTTGTACCACGTTCTTGTGTCTTCTGTGTGGGTACATAGGAGTACACGTCCTCGGTGGCGGAGCCAGGGGGGCCCTAACGTCTGCCGGCGTTTGGGTCTGCAGCATGTATATATATACGTATAGAAGGCAGCCAGCTAGCGGGGAATATTCTTATACCATGGCAACACAGGTACTGATCAGGGAATCGATCAGGCTGTTCATGTTTTATTCACTTTATTGCTAGTTAATTAACTATTTTTATTTGTAGCAAATCAAACAATATATATAATATTATTAGGATCCACAATAGGAGTTAGAAACTAGAGATATTGACACTGAACCTGAACGCAATTAACGACTGAATCTTTCTACAAGAAAGCAAAAGATCAAGAACAAAATAGGGCTCTAATTCTAGCTCTAAGAAAAAGTAGCTAATTGGCTTGCTGCTCAACAAGAGGACATGGAAGAAACGGAACGCTTGAATTGTTGTAATGTGTAATTCTCAAAAAATTAAAGTGATTTTTAATGATATATGTAATATATGGTTAATCCTTATATATATTTGGGATACATATTATATTATATGTATTTTAGTAGTACACGGCCCTCCTTATACAAAATTTCTAGCTCCACCACTACACGTACTGGCCCATGTACCCTATCCATCCACCCACCGGTTTTCACCATAGAAAAACGATCAGGGTGGACTGCGGCGACTGTTAAGCAACCCACAATAAAATCTCCATGGGCCTCTCTAGCGTTTAAATAAAAAGACGTTTAAACCTAGATAAGACCAGCCATCGGCGTACTACGAACATCTTCGTTAAGGGAGTTTCTAAAACTCACTTTCAATCTTGATATTTTGGTAAGATTGGAAAAATACGCTCTCCAACAACTCTTATCTTAAGTACTGATCATTTTGTAGTTGGGAAAAATTGATTGAATCATATGCAAATATACACGCGCCTAGACAAGGTTGCCAATACAAATGTACAAGAGAAAAACAGAAGTACAAAAAATGGTTAAGGTGATTTGGAAATGGCACGAATTTTTTGATATAAAATTGGACTATATCTTTTAGAAGCCAAATTATAAAACAGTTGAAGGAATCTAACAAATATGCTCTAAACTTTTTAGTAACGCTTAATAAAAAACTATTGGAGATGCTCTAACCTAAGCGAGGGGAAGCACTAGTTCTTGATCTCGTATCTAGTAGTACACGCAGAGATCCTTATGACAAATAAATTATAGACTTGGTGATGAAATTGACAATGTAATTAAATATATATGCTTTTTTTTGTGACTAAGAACCAGAGACAACAGCTGAAGCAATAGGTAGGACAATGCATATAGCTATCACAACCTAAAAATCAGACTATTGAGCTTTGCTGCCTTAATTCCGTGCAAAAATTATAGTAAGAGATAACACTAGTGGCATCATTCATTATGTACATGGCTTGAAATATATGGAAGAGAATAAATAGAAGAAATTTCGAAGGCAAGTCTAACTCAATGGCAATTGGCAACAGACAAGATGATGACGGGGAGAGTAACACACGGTCATCCCTGGATCCAAGGGTGTATTTGGCCGCGCTCCAGCTCCATGGCAATAGAACCACACCAAACATGATGGAAGGAGGAGCACTTCCACATGATAGGAGAAGAAGCCGAAATCCTTTTACGTGACGGTGACAAAGTCACGATCCTCAGCCGTAGTTTGTATGTACGTATCTTTTATTTATTTATAAATTTATATGTTTGGTTGATGGTTTCTACGGCTTGGTGCTGCTTTGTCGCGAGAGAAAAAGATTGTAAGACTAATAAACAAAACCGAACAGTGCAATTATATAATATAGTCTCATGTAAGAGCATCTCCAACAAGCGCATTTTTCCTTTGCCATTTGTTGGAGTTTGCCAAGTCTCAAAACCATTTGTCAAAGGAAAAAAAAGGTCATCTCCAACAGTTGGCATTTTGACTTGTCATTTTCCAAAATAAGCGGACCCGCCAAGATTTGTCCGGGATATTATTTCTTTTTCGCGCGCGGGAGATTGCTTTGGCTCCGTCGCCGCCAATTCCACGAAGTCGCCGCTGCTGGCCGTCGAGATTTGCTCGAGTCCGTCGCCGTCAAGTCCACGAAGTCGCCTCGCTCGGCCGTCTTGATCCGGTCGAGTCCGTCCCCGCTTGTATCACGGAGTTCGTCGCTGCGATCGATCTCGCCGCCTCGCATCGCTGCAACAAAAGGAGGAGGCGATTGTATGCCCTAGCTGGCGTCGCGTCGCGTGGAAGAAGGAGAGGATGCGGTGATGGATCTCTCCTAGCCCGGCGTCGCGTGAAGGGTGGAGGCGGCGCGCGGGGGAAAGAAAAGAAGGGCGTGAAGAAAGGAGGCGCGGGGGAAGGAAGAAGTCGCGCGGAGAGGAGGAGTCCTCACGGGAAACTACTGCACCGCGCGTGGACAGGGACTCCGGGATTCACGGGATATCAAAATTGCCAAGCCATTGAGCCTATGCAAAAATGCCAAGTTTGGTCCCTCAAATGCCAAGTTTGGCAAAATGCATAAGTCAAATGGTCAACTGTTGGAGAACAATTTTTAAGGTTTTTGACAAATTTCTAGAATGTATAATCCAAATGGCCAACTGTTGGAGATGCTCTAAGAGAACGCTTTCTCTCGTTTTTAAATGACAGTGCTCCCGTCGCCCTCTGGGCAGCACGAGACCAGACAAAAAGGTAATGCGCCCGACCGAACAAAACTACACGCGCAGCCAGCAGTCCGTGCACCGAAGCCGTGACGATGCCGCCCGCCTCGTCTCTCCCGTTGTTCGCCCAATCCGTGCATCCGGACACGCGCAGAAGCCCGTCGAAACAAGAAAAAAAACCCAGCGATCGCAGCAGCATGCCAGCATCCGGCAAAGTCCAATTCCGCCTTATCCGAAGGGACCCGAGAAAGGGTAGGTTCGAAAGATCCACCCACCCACCCGACACCATGCCCTGCTACACCTAGACTGACTGCTACTTGCCGAATCGCGCGCCTGTGCGCTGCTGCCAAAAAAGCGATGGGCTCCCGTCTCGAACAGCGCCAGGGGTCAATTCCGGCGCCTCGAGTCAACCAGCCGAGCCCGAGTCGTCCACCACCTCCTACGCCTTCACACGACGCACGCGCGGCGGCCGCGGTGGTGGAGGTGGAGGTGGAGGTGGAGCTGCAGAGCAGAAGACGATGGTGGTGAGGGACGCGGCGTGACCGAACCGCCGAATCTCAGCCAGCGGCGGCGGCGCGGGCGAGCGAGCCCTGGTCTGTCTCTCGCTGCTTGTGAGTGTTTTCTCACTCCGTCGTTCTCGGAGCTCTCAGTTCTGTAACGAATCGATAACAACCACTGTTAACTCGCTTCCCTTGTCTCTCCCGAATTGATTGAGCTAGCTCTCTGCCTCTCTGTGTGTTCGTGCTTGCTTGCTTTGGTTGGGATTCTGTGCACTAGTATCTGGAAACGTTCAATTCGATTCTGGTGAATTGTTTAGGCGGTTTCATGAAATTAACTTCTCCAAAATCATTTCGGCATCTTTCTATGCCCGTGCCTTGTAGTAGACATCAAAATTCGGGTTCTGATATGCTGGAAATTGGGAATTCAGAGGGTTCAGTCCAGAGATTTTGGGCCAGCTAGTTGGTTGGTTGGGTTGTTAGACTGGGGAAACTGAGGTGGGGGCTTCGTTCTGTACCTGAAATGGATGCATATTTATTTCCAGTCCTGTACTAGTATTTTTAGAAATAAAACTATGCCTGTTTCACTGCGTTACAGAATCTGTTTTGGCTAATTTCTTAAACAGATGTGGATACTAATTTTCATTTCTTAAACAAAGTGGCTCTGGTATGAGTTCAGGACAAACACTTCATTTCTGCACAACTTTCTAGTTCCAAAGCTTCTGGTGATTCCATTTCCCATGATATGCTGCTCAGATGTGGATACTAATTTTCTTTCAGTTCAAACAAGTGCGCAGCATTTGTATTTGACACTTGACAACTTGCCATGCATGTGCCTCCCTTCTTCGTTTATTGTGTGCCCTGTAATTCCACTGTGAACTGATTTGTTGATTAACTGGATAAGGCACGTACCACTAACATGATCGGTCTCTGCATGTTTTCTGGTCAGGCAAGCTTTAACAGGAACTCCCTGCTGCTACAGTAATAATAGAAGAAAGATGGAATTGCTCAACATTATTCTAGTTATAGCATCTCTAATCCCATTCTCAGCATCTGATCGTCAAGGTTGCTCTCATGCCTATCATATGTGTATTTCACTTCTTTTTAGTTCACTTTCACTGTCAATGCATAATTTTCAAGCTCTGGCTAGTATAACAAAGAAGTATCTTTTGTTTACTTAGGTGATGCCTTGTACGATATGAAGCTGAAACTAAATGCTACTGGCAGTCAGCTTTCTGATTGGAACCAAAATCAAGTTAACCCCTGCACTTGGAATTCTGTTATTTGTGACAGTAACAACAATGTTGTGCAAGTGTAAGTTGCAGCATTGCACTCTTATTTTTAACTTTTGTACTTCAATTAGTTAACGAAAAGATCACTTAGCTTGGAGCTAATTTATTTGGTCTCACATTTCCTACAATCACAACAAGCTCTTAAGGTCTCTAACAGCTCCAAATATCAGTGGAGAGGCATTTCTTTAGCATGTAATTATTAACTTTGATGTGCTTGCAGTTTAATCTGCAATATGTTGGTGTGTTAAACTCATCATTGAGCCATATGATAGGACCTCCAGTTTTTTCTGAGTTTACCTTCCTGACGCTCTCCTGCAGAACATTGGCTTCTATGGGGTTTACTGGAGTTCTGTCACCAAGAATCGGAGATCTGGAATATTTAAATGTTCTGTAAGTGCACTCTTCTAGATTGATGATGCACTTAAATGTTTTAGGGTAGTGGCCGAGATGTAATTGCTAATGTGCTTACGATTCTTTGCAAACTAATTAGCATGTACAACAGTAAAAGTAACTAAGTATTAGTGTGTTTTTTTTGCTTGCTAAAGTATGCAATGGCTTTGTTATTATATGATGTCACCATGAATTCCCTATTTTGTTGATCACTGTAATGTACGATACTGCAGGTCCTTGCCTGGTAACAACATAACTGGTGGCATACCAGAGCAGTTTGGCAACCTCTCTCGGTTGACAAGCTTAGATTTGGAAGACAACCTGTTGGTTGGGCCAATACCAGCTTCTCTTGGCAGGCTTTCAAAGCTCCAGCTTCTGTATGTACTAGAATCCTTATTCATTTGTTTTATGAATATTCAATGGCTTGACATTCATGTTTTCTGCTTCTGTTTCTTAACAAGGATACTAAGTCAAAACAATCTCAATGGCTCTATTCCTGATACGTTAGCAAGCATCTCAAGCTTGACAGACATGTAAGATTTAGTAGCACCCAAATGATTGAGTTACTCACAAGACTTAAATTCTTGTCTTATACTAACTTTTTTCTTCAAATTATGACAGTCGGCTGGCTTACAATAAACTCACTGGTCAAATACCTCCCCAGCTGTTTCAAGTTGCACGTTACAAGTACTGTGGAATAAGTGATAATTATAAAGTTTATGTGGTGTCCATGCATGCTAATTTTGAGAGCTAACAAAGATTCATTTACATTGCAGTTTTTCAGGTAATAACTTGACCTGTGGAACAAACTTCCTCCATCCATGTGCCTCAAATATGTCTTACCAAGGTAACAAGCCATACATTTTTCTGTTCTTTATTGTACAGTTGTCAAATAGCGCAGTGAACACTATTTGTCAAATAATTAGAGGCATTTGATAATATTGTTGCTTTTTGGTAGGTTCTTCCCATGGTTCGACAATAGGCATTGTGCTTGGAACAGTTGGAGGTCTGATGGGGCTTCTAATCATAGGGGCTATATTCATTTTCTGTAATGGAAGGAGGAAAAGCCATCTACGTGAAGTATTTGTGGATGTATCAGGTAGGGATTCTGTATTATTTCATCACCTTGCTGCAGACAAACTTGTTCATTAGTGAAAAAAACTATTGCAATACACATAGTTTCATCATGTATTAAACAAAGAAATGAACCAATAAAGAAACCAGGTTCTCTTTAAAGAAATAAAAGAATAAACTCAAGTAGAATTAGGTATAATGATGATAAACTAAAACTATGGTTTCCAGAACTATCCTATTTATGCCAGTGTACTTCTTTGGAGTGGCATATTCTGTTTACTGTACCAGTTTAACACTGATGATGGCACGGTAGAAACTAGCATATTTAGCTGTGTTCCTAAGACACTGTGCCAACCTTACAAATTCCGCATTTCAAAAGGTTTCCACTGAACTAACTGATCTGATAATTTATGCTTCCCAGGTGAGGATGATCGTAGAATTGCATTTGGCCAGTTGAAAAGATTTGCATGGCGAGAATTGCAACTTGCAACTGATAATTTCAGTGAGAAAAATGTTCTCGGACAAGGGGGTTTTGGGAAAGTATATAAAGGAGCACTTCCAGATGGCACTAAGATTGCTGTAAAACGGTTAACTGATTACGAAAGTCCTGGTGGAGAGGCTGCTTTCTTGCGTGAGGTTGAGCTGATTAGTGTTGCAGTTCATCGGAATCTTTTAAGATTGATTGGTTTCTGTACAACGCAAACAGAGCGCCTACTTGTTTATCCGTACATGCAGAATCTTAGTGTGGCCTACCGTCTACGAGGTACTCTATGTCTTACTAACTAGCTAATCACTTGTTTCATGGCATTTAGTTCTGTACTGTTACTACTCTATGAAGTTACTTAGACCATGAGTGTGCTTATAGATTATGCAACTCATGTATTTAGAAGCTAGCATAGTGAGTTCCGTTCCCCCCCTTTAGGTAACTCTTCATTCAAATTCATATTTCATATGCTCTATATAAGATGTAATTCTGCACGACTGGTTTGTAATACACTGTTAATAGGGGAGATCTGGTCTACAGAGTGGGTACAGCAATTTATGTCACCTACTAGTAATGCTTGAGATTTGTCATCCAGTTAACCTATAGAGTGTGTTAGCACTTTGCAGAGATTTGCATCTTTTTGTTGAGGATAGGTAAAGTGTTTTTAAGTAGGAACCTCTTTGGTATCAGAACTTTTCCATTTTTGCTGATTGAACAGGTCATAATCTACTTCTACTATTTCTAGTACATTACATCATAGCTACACCCTGTTACCATCTATGGATAGCTAGCGGCATTAATTTATATTTCACTGTACATACATCCAATGAGTGGAAAACTTTGCCACTTTTTATTTTTAACAAACAAATCTTTCATTACTTCTATACTATTTACCTTTCATACTGATGTTTTTGCTGTGCTACATCATCTAATATGTGCTTATGATGTCAATGATTCAGAATTTAAACCTGGGGAGCCAATATTAGATTGGTCTGCAAGGAAGCGAGTGGCGATAGGCACAGCTCGTGGACTGGAGTATTTGCACGAGCACTGCAATCCTAAGATCATACATCGTGACGTCAAGGCTGCCAATGTCTTGCTTGATGAAGGTTTTGAACCGGTTGTTGGTGACTTCGGTCTGGCCAAGCTGGTGGATGTCCAGAAGACATCCGTGACTACTCAGGTCCGTGGAACCATGGGTCACATTGCCCCTGAGTATTTGTCCACTGGGAAATCATCCGAGAGAACCGATGTTTTTGGTTATGGTATAATGCTTCTCGAGCTAGTCACTGGTCAGCGTGCCATCGACTTTTCACGGTTGGAGGAAGAAGATGATGTGTTATTACTTGATCATGTAAGCTGATTCCTATCTCTTCTGCAATTGATCTCCCGTAGCTGTTATCTGAATCGCTTCTGTGTATGAAGAGCTTTCAGTGTTTTGATGGAAGCATACACATCACATGAGATTTCAGTTCGCGATACACTTACGATCTTGCTGTAAATTTGCAGGTCAAGAAGCTGCAAAGGGAAGGGCATCTCGGCGCCATCGTTGACCGCAACCTGAACAACAATTACAACGGGCAGGAGGTGGAGATGATGATCCAGATCGCGCTGCTCTGCACGCAGGCCTCGCCCGAGGACCGCCCATCCATGTCCGAGGTGGTCCGGATGCTGGAAGGCGAGGGCCTTGCCGAGAGATGGGAGGAGTGGCAGCAGGTGGAGGTGACGAGGAGGCAGGACTACGAGCGGATGCAGCAGCGGTTCGACTGGGGCGAGGACTCCGTCTACAACCAGGACGCCATCGAACTGTCCGCCGGCAGGTAACGACGTCGGTTCACAGTCTCAGGAGTCAGGAGCTCGTCGTCGATCGGTCGCGCTGCAGGGCTGACATGGAACTATATGTATGTAAGGCATTGTTGCAAAAGTCGATAACAAAATTTGTGCCACTTGGTGTTGATACGTGCTTGTATTTTTATAATGTGTATATAAGGATGATTTAAAGGGCCGGGGGGGTCAGGTGTAAACCAGCTCCCATCCTGTAATCTGTAGAGAGCGGGGAAAGCTGGAAACGCATGTGGCGCCCGGTTGAAACCACATCACATGCAAGCAAGGTGATTGGCACAACACGAACCACAACGCGAGGTGGAGTCATTCTCAGCCACCGCCCGGGTTGTTGGCTTATATTTTTCATCAGCACGGCCTGTTCAGAATGAATTGCTGAACCTAGTCTGGTTTATCCCTTCAAAAAACGAGAAGGAATCTCAGCTTCAAATCCTTCACCATTGACCATTTGCAGACAAGCGTCTAAGTACTCCACTGCTCCTGGGTGAACACCGTCGCGTTTCTTCGTTTGCTGCTGAGTGCGGGGCAGCACAGATCCACTACTACGTACGTTCTGTAGTGCATCACAGCTCACGGATCGTTCGGTCCTTTCAGACAGCAACGAGTGAGTGATGGCTAGCAAGACCGCCGGGGCACGGTACGACGCTACCGTGCATCACTGCTCATCACAGAGCCGAGTGAGGACATTAGCCGTGAACCGCGGGCCGCGAAATGCGAGATCGCCATGCTGGTCGTCGGGTCCACGCCTCCACGGACCACCAGGCCAGATCGCACCTCCTAGCCGGCTAGCCCCGACAGCCTGAGCTGCCGTCATAACCCTCCGCGACGCACGCGGCACGCCGCACGCCTCCCGCTCCAATCATCAGCAGCGCACCGAGCATCAGTGGCAAGCAGATGCCGCAGGCCACAGCTCGCGTCGCGACGCCAAGTCCGCAGCGAACGGTAGCAGGTCCGTCACCGTCACGTGCCCGACTGCCCCGGGTGGGCAGCAGCCAAGCGGGCAGGGATATGACTGACCGAGATGACCCATGCCGACGGGACTGACGACTGACTGACTTCGTCTTCGACCCGTTGAGAGTGAAGGAGCGCACGCGCGCCGGCGCTTGAGCTGAAACTGCCGAGCAGCTCTAGCCTCTAGCTCGCCGGGATGGGCGCTGCGGCTCCGCCGGCGACGCATTGCCGCCGCTGCATCCAGCTGCTGCTGGTGGCGCTGGCCGTCGCGCCGCTCGGCAGCCGCGGGCTCCGCGTCCGCGCCGTGGGCGCGGACACGGGAGGCCTGAGCCGGGACGCGTTCCCCAAGGGGTTCGTCTTCGGGACGGCGACGTCCGCGTTCCAGGTCGAGGGCGCCGCGGCCACCAACGGCCGGGGACCCTCCATCTGGGATCCCTTCGTCCACATCCCTGGTAAGCAGCTACTGTTTGTAGTAGTAGTAAGGCAGATCCTTCTTTCGATGGATGCTTGGCACAGTGATTACCAATTAGTCATTTCCTGATATTTGCAACGCATATTAGTCGATGACTTCGCATGACTAGAAAGTTACCGAGGTTGGATATGTGGGCTTTACCGTTTGGTTCAGGGAGTAGCCGAGTAGTGAGGATGCAAGAGCTGGGACCTGTGCTCAAATCTCAAGTTGAGGGATGGGAAATGGAATCCGCTGACTTGTGCTTAGTATAAAATAATTCATGGATGCTAACGCCTAGCGTGTGATTGTAATGAACAGGAAAAATTGCTGAAGACGGGAACGCAGATGTTGCAACAGACGAATATCATCGTTACAAGGTGCATCGCAATCAAATAAGACGCCACGTCTGTTTTAAATTTATTGCTTGATCTTTCGGTCGATTGGTGGATCAGGCCATGATAGTTATTTTACTGGCCATGAGGATGCTTTCATTTATGCAATAGCAATCGTTTTTTATTCCAACATGAACAAATGTGGAAAACAACAAAAAGTGTATCCTGAGTGAAATCAAATCTGGGAACAAGCAACCTTAAAATAGTGTTGCTCTCTGAGCAAAGCTAAAAGTTGATTTGGCATAAGCTAGGCTTGTTGTATATCAAACTGCCTCAGAGTACATGGTTTTCGGACATCTTGAGAGAGCTGCTAAGAAGCATGTCACACCAACAATTAATTCATCATCTGAGTTCTTTTACAATACTTGAAATTTCCTCTCTTTCCTTCCGTTTCTATATAAAATTCCTATTTTATTCATAGAGGGTACGTATGTCATTTTGCACCCCCACCAAAACCACCGTGCCGATCCGCCCAGGCCCTGAACCGGGCAGGAGCAAAGGACCACGGGCAGTCCGTTCGTCACTGCTGCAGCTTGTCGAGCGCCACTAGCAGATCTGTTCTCCATCATGGAACACTGTAGCGATGGCATCCTAGATCGCAGATTGCCATGATCCACAGATTCGCTGCCGCCGATGCAAAAGACGACGGAATCCGCGCTTCTGGCATCCATGACTCCGAACACAGCAAAAAACGGCCGCCGGAGTTCAAGAACCAGCAGGCTCAGACGACGCGCTGCTGCCGACTAATGCAATACGGCAGCCCCCTGCAAGATCTCCGGTTACATCATTAACATTCAAATCCAGGCCAGTGCGTGTGATGATTTCGGTTTACGTTTATTTCCCTGCGACGTTAGATTCCTTTGAACTGGTTCGGAGTTTGTGCGTGGAGAAAAGTACGATTTACAAATAGATTAGTATGAACACATTCATCTAACTATAGTACTTTAATCACAAAACCTACCTATACTACTCCAATTATTAATTTTTGCAATTATTAAATTACTATATTACCCTTGATCAGGAAAAAGAAATACAAAAACGGAATTACCACTCCTTTATTTGGAGTTATAATCATCTAAGTTTGGGAGGAAACGGGAGGAAATTTGACGCATATGGCCCACTGACCATAGACATGGTAATTTCCTCTCGTTTCCTCCCTCCCATTTCCTCCCATTTTCTTCGGCCTTTCTAGTCGTCGGATCGGTTGACGTGAGCCATCGAAATTATCCCCAAGCGTTGTAAAATTTCTCTTAGAAATTAGGAACTATTTCTTTTTGTCTAATATTTGGCTTATTTATCCTTGTACAGGAAGATGTTGATCTCTTGAAAAGCCTAAATTTTGACGCATACCGGTTTTCAATCTCCTGGTCCAGGATCTTTCCAGGTGCGTAAAATCTGACCGTACTAACACCATGTATGCTCGCTGTTGAGTTGTAAAAGTCACAGTTGTTTATTAGATCCATTGATGTGTCTCTAGATGGCGAAGGGAAAGTTAATGAAGAAGGAGTACAGTATTACAACAACCTTATAGACTACTTGATTAAGCAAGGTAATGATTCAAACACAAAAGTTCAGTCTTCAAAGATTTTACAGAAACATTATGCCCCTCCCTGATTGTTCCCTTCAAAACTGAGCAGGGATTACTCCTTATGTCAACCTTAACCACTATGATATTCCACTTGCGCTTCAGAAGAAGTACCAAGGCTGGTTAGGCCCAAAAATTGTGTAAGTGAGAACGGCCTTCTTTTCTTTGTTACTTCATGTTGAAATTTGTGAACAGTCTTGTACTATATGAACTTGATACATTCTGTACACATAGTTCAGACTGAAGCAAACACACTAGTGGTGCGGTGGTTGGTTACCGAGTATTGGTACCAGCCAGCTGGCCCAACTTGCACCTAAAAAAAAACAAAAAAAACGTTGTGCGGCTCCCAGGCACATGCAGCTCCTCTCACTGGCTCATTTTAATTCAACCATCTGCATGGGGCTCCTCTCACTAGCCCAATTAATTGAACAGTGCCCGACCTTGGTCATTGTGCACAACCCTAAGATGACTCCGATAAATGGATGCCCTAAGATGACTCCGATAAATGGATGGAGGGAGTAGTACGAACTTATACTGGAAAAATTGCTACTTATCCTGATGCAATTATTAGAAGTGGGATAGTGGTTTGATTTTGCATCAATATCGGGCCGATAATGTAAGGAGCGGTAGAGGTCGACCTAAACTGACTTGGGACGAGTCAGTTAAGAGAGACCTTAAGGAGTGGAATATCTCCAAGGATTTGGCTATGGATAGGAGCGCTTGGAGAGTAGCCATTAACGTGCCTGAACCATGACCTTTATCTGTTTCTCCGTGTCTACTCTTGTCTCGACTGGGTTTCACCTCTAGCCTACTCCAACTTGCTTGGGACAAAAGGCTATGTTGTTGTTGTTACTGTTGTTGTTGTATCTAGGCCAATTTGATGATGACTTAGTATTTTCGCCCACATGGGCAAGTATGAACTATGAAGTTATATTGTTCTTTTTAGATATACATTTCATTTCTTCTTATCATAATATGTACTGAGGCTGGGCTTCTTCTGGATATTATGTTCTGCAGGGACAAATTCGCTGACTATTCCGATTTTTGTTTCAAGACTTTTGGTGATCGAGTCAAGAACTGGTTCACATTAAATGAGCCAAGGATAGTATCATTCCTTGGTTATGATAAAGGGATTAACCCCCCTAACCGGTGCACAGAATGCACTGCCGGTGGGAACTCATCAACAGAACCTTACATTGTTGTTCATAACATTCTCTTATCTCATGCTACTGCAGTTGCAAGATACCGCAATAAATACCAGGTATTTTTCAATGGAATGGAAGAATAAACAAATAGGAACTATTGCAAATACTTCAGTATTAGTATCATGATAAAATGCATGTCTGAGACAAATGTACAAACTGGTGCACTGACACTGAAAGTGTCAATGGTAGTATAATTTGCTTATATGCAGCAAGTAACCTGAATCTGCAAGTGTTAATTATTGGGTGTTTTTAATGCTTACATGCTGCGATGGTCCTTTTTTGAAAAAAATACATCAGTCGATAGCAACATGACAACATACGAGATTAACTGTTGACAAATGCATCATGGTTCATTGTCAGTAAACTGAATCCAACCCAAAATGAAGTAAACTGAACCCAACCCAAAATGACCCATCCTTTGCATTGCATCCTACTCCCCCGCCCCACTCCCAAAAAACAAGAAAACCATTTTTGCCTCTTGCTTCCAAGCAATATAGTGGCAAAAACAGTAATATGTAAAGCATATTCTGCGTTTTTTATTAATATATTTAAACTCCCCACTCTCCCTCCACTCCCCCCAAAAAGGGGAAAAATATTCTTGAGTCTTTTGTGAAGGCATGATCCAGAACAAGTTATTTTATTTTTATCTGTAGGCAACTCAGAAAGGCAAGGTCGGGATAGTTCTAGACTTCAACTGGTATGAACCTCTTACGAACTCAACTGAAGATCAAGCAGCAGCGCAAAGGGCCAGGGACTTCCATATTGGTTGGTAAGATCTTAACAGCTATGTGAGACCCTTCAATATCTTATTTAACACAGTCACCAATATTAACCATACCAGATGGTCATGATTCAGGTTTCTTGATCCATTGATAAATGGACAATATCCAAAGACAATGCAGGACATTGTGAAAGATCGGCTACCAAGTTTCACACCTGAACAGGCGAAGCTAGTCAAGGGCTCATCAGACTATTTTGGAATCAATCAATACACTACATACTACATTTCAAATCCACAAACTAATCAGCAAGGACCACCAAGCTACTCGTCTGACTGGGACGTTCAATATAACTGTGAGTTACCAACCTGTGGCCTGGTTCTATGTTGTATATATGTGTATCACTACAGTTTGGTGAAGATCATCACCTTCTTCCTTCCATGTTGAACTTTGCAGATGAAAGAAATGGTGTGCAAATTGGACAACTGGTATAAACTTCTACCTGTTACTACTTTGAACCCTACTTTATTCTGTTGGTGTTACAAGATTGACAAGTGCAAAATAACACGAAAATTCTGATAATGAATGCTCCTTTGCAGGCGCACTCAGTTTGGCTTTACATCGTCCCATCGGGTATGTATGGAGTTGTGAAGTACCTAAAGGAAAAGTACCAGAATCCAACCATCATTATCTCCGAAAACGGTACTCGAAATAACCTGTCTCTTTCATTGCATTCCCTTCCATCAATCACATAGACAAATCACGGTGCTGTGCATATGATATTACCAGGAATGGATCAGCCTGGAAACCTCACACGCGAGGAGTACCTGCACGACACTGTCCGGATCGACTTCTACAAGAACTACCTAACGGAGCTGAAGAAAGGGATCGACGACGGCGCGAATGTGGTGGGCTACTTCGCGTGGTCCCTCCTGGACAACTTCGAGTGGCTGTCGGGCTACACGTCCAAGTTCGGCATCGTGTACGTCGACTTTACGACGCTGAAGCGGTACCCCAAGGACTCGGCGTACTGGTTCAAGGACATGCTCTCGGGGACGGGCTCGAAGGCCGCCACCCCGCAGACCAGCTCAGGTGGCCGGCCGGCTGGCTCGGCTTCGGCTTCGGCCACCTCGAATGGCGCTTCCCTGCTGGTGTCTCTGTTCGTCTCCTTGTGTGTTCTGCTTCCATCCGTCTTCATGGTTTCCTCGGTTTAATTAGAAATGTATTTCTTCTTCTATATAGTGTGAATTTTGTAGTGTGAATTTTGTAGTGGATGGCAGCATGTTGCTTTTAAGACATGTTGCATCGATGAGGGACCTGTTGTAGGAAAATTTGAGAGTATGATTCAGAGCTTATTTTTCAGAGCCAGCTTTGGACATGTACACCCTTTATGGATAGCTTGTGTTTTTATTGTATCTGCGTTGATTGGGCTGAGCTGCCTCTTTTCCATGTATGTGCATTTGATTAGATGCCGTTGTCAATTGTCACGGTGGGCGCTGGTTGTAATGGTGCTGTTCTTTTTTCAGCAGCTGAGTACCCAGTTTTCATATAGAAGGTCTCAAGGTGGTTGCCTAGCTGCTGGTCCATCATGGCTGAATATCAAATCCGAACACATGCGATGGGATCATTTGAGGATCCTCTGATGCCTGCACGGTAACTGTCCCCCGCTTGGACGGAAGCTCTATAGAGATGCTAGCTACAATGCCTGCCGGCCCGTTTTAGCTACGTCCACATCAATCGCAGCGTCGCGCGATAATAATGGTAAACAATCATGCAGAGCATGCTCGTGATCCTTGCCTTGCTACTTGCTACAGGTCACTGGTTCCTCGCAGCTTCCACCTGCCCGTGAGGCCGTGACCTTGAACGGGGAGGTCGATCGGGAGCGGTTCAGTTTCGATTTGGAACAGTGCATGATCCAGCGACCGCAGAAAAAAACGCAAAACTCCACATCGCATCCCCACATGGTCACGTTCTTCCGAGGTGGCAGCACGAGCACACCGAAGTTTGCAGCCGCAGTACAACGAAACCTTCGATATCCCAGCCAAATAATTGAAGTCCGCACGGCGTGCTATTTCACGGGGCGCGCCGCTTCATCAAAAAAGGAGGTAGAGGGTCGCGCCGGCCACTGGAACTGAAACCGACGCCACTGGAACTGAAACCGACAGGGCGACCCATAAACAACGCGCACGAGCCATGCGCTTGGATAAGTTAATCGCTACCGCTACCCGCACCAGCCGTGTCGGCCCGTCGTAGTCAGCAAGAGGATATTGTCGAAACTCGGGCGCGTGCACGGTCAAGTTCACATCAAAAGATGCCGCGCCGGAGACTGTGGTGACGGACGACCCTAGCTAGCAGCCTAGCATAGCAGGAGTGCTACTGCCACCCGAACCCAACCGTTACTCCGTTAGCTTCAGGAGTCCAGAGAGCTAGCAAGCAGCAGCAGAGTGAGAGTTGCTTGCACCGCGGCAGGGGAGAAGAGATGGTTGCTGCCCGGTGGGCGGCGCTGCTGCTCGCGCTGCTGGTGGCGTGCGGCGGAGCGCGTGCACGTGCAGGTGCAGCGGCGGGGGGAGGAGCCGGAGCGAGCTGGCTGGGCGGGCTGAGCCGGGCGGCGTTCCCCAGGGGCTTCGTGTTCGGGACGGCGACGTCGGCGTACCAGGTCGAGGGCGCCGCGTCCACCAACGGCCGGGGGCCCTCCACCTGGGACCCGTTCGTGCACACCCCAGGTACGGTGGCATGGCAATCACCTTCAGCTCTCGCTAGATTCAGTTGTGCCCGGCTGCCCCGTCTCTGCGCAGCTGCGATAGCAAGCTCGGCTTCGACTAGTGTTAGTGTAGTGTGCTGCAAGAGCCTGATGCGCAGGCGTACGAAATGGTCCTCTCTGTGTCGTCTTGAATCTGAACTCGGGAGCGGTGCCTTGTGTCTGCTGCAACGATTGAAGTTTCCTGTCCCATTGACATTCTCTGTTTTGTGCTGCGATCAACAGGAAATATTGTGGACAATCAGACTGCAGACGTCACAGTGGATCAATATCATCGCTACAGGGTACTGCTAGAATCCCATCTAGGTTGTATGCAGATGAAATTGAAGTAAAGAAAGTTTGTTAATCAGCCTTGTACTCAGTCCTTTTGTCGCACTACAGGAAGATGTTGACCTCATGAAAAGTTTGAATTTTGATGCCTACCGCTTCTCAATCTCATGGTCCAGGATCTTCCCAGGTACATAAATCTGAGTTCAGTTGTACTTAGCATGGTAGTGAACTAGAAGTTCTTTTAGGTCTAATACCGGTGGTGCATCTTTGGTCTATGTAGATGGTGAGGGAAGAGTCAATCCAGAAGGTGTTGCCTATTACAACAATTTGATAAATTACTTGCTTCAGAAAGGTATAAGCTCAAGTTGGAGCAAATTCGACATCTTCGGCTTCGGTTGGAACCCACTTACCCACATTCGCTCATCTCTGAATGTCTCTTTGAAAACTGAGCAGGCATTACTCCGTATGCCAATCTTTACCACTCCGATCTTCCTCTTGCGCTTCAGAACAAATATGGAGGCTGGTTAAGTCCCAAGATGGCGTAAGTCTGTCTAAAATTAATTCCATTTCTATCTGTTCATGTGCTGAAATTTGTTACCGAGCTTAAAATGTGACTCCTAGAGTCCTAATCCCTACAGATAGATAACTATGTATATCAAAGTGTTTCTATGTTTTCCCAAAAGAAGACTGCACACTGTATAGAAGCACTCTGTTTATTTTTATTTTTTAAGAAATCTGTTTAATTTATTTTAACCTAGCAAAATGTGCCATGCTATATTTCTCGTATCACAAGTCCTAGCTGGAAGAAAATAAGATTTCATTCATATTTTCTATACGATGTTTTGTAGGAAACTGTTCACAGACTATGCCGACTTCTGTTTTAAGACTTTTGGTGATCGTGTAAAGCATTGGTTTACATTCAATGAACCAAGGATAGTAGCACTACTTGGTTATGATGGTGGGTCGATTCCTCCTCAAAGATGTACCAAATGCGCTGCTGGTGGGAATTCAGCAACCGAACCTTATATCGTTGCTCATAATTTTCTCTTGTCACATGCTGCTGCGGTGGCAAGATACCGTAGTAAGTATCAGGTATGTTCTACTTAATATTTCACAGAATTTCCCTGGACAAAAATCTTATACATCTGTTCTTTGAAGTGCTATGTTAGTATCAGTAATCTGTAGTGCAGTACAAATTTTAATCTTATTTTACTACATGAAGTGTGCAGTCCAAAAGTACATTTAAAGAAATGAAATGTTACAAAATTTGTCTTATCTGACTACATGCTTTGAAACGAAGCTCAACATACTTTATAATATTTCAATTCTATTCCTGACTCGATAAATGTGACAGATTTTTTTTTCGTGAGCAGGCATATAGTCTGTATTTCATTAAGAGGAAGAGAGTGGTCTATAGACCTACACATAGTTGGTACAAGAGGGTTCGTGAGTAATCCAAGGATTACCAACGAATACCTCAACACAGAAACAAAAGCAAGAACATGGGGGTGGGGGACCCTCCACTAACAACCCCAGGAACTAAGCCTAATACCAAATATATCTCAACACCTAGATAGCTAGAAGTGGTAGGAGCCTTAGATAACACAACGTCAAAGCATCCGCTAGAACTCCCGACGGCGAAGCATCCGTCCAAGCATCTGCCGGAAAGACGACGACCTCGGCGACAGATTCATTCCATAACTAATTGGTCATGTAAACCGCAAAAGGCATGCAATAGCTAGCCTGTCCAATTTGCTAGATATGTACAAATTGGCAACTAACATCTTCCAGTTTAAATTTCTGATAAAATAAAATTTTTGAAGTGTAGGCTGCTCAGAAAGGAAAGGTGGGAATAGTTCTGGACTTCAATTGGTACGAAGCTCTCACAAACTCAATTGAAGACCAAGCAGCAGCTCAAAGAGCAAGGGATTTCCATGTTGGTTGGTAAGCTATGCAAGTATCCTTTGTCAAGACCTGAGTTTCTCATGTAAGGAAAGTACAAGTTCGAATATCATCAATTATTGCATTTGATGCAGGTTTGTTGATCCATTAATAAATGGACATTATCCACAGACGATGCAAGATATTGTGAAAGAGAGGCTGCCCAAATTTACTCCTGAGCAGGCTAAATTGGTCAAGGGCTCAGCGGATTTCATTGGGATCAATCAATACACAGCTAGCTACATCAAGGGCCAGAAATTGATCCAGCAGAAGCCTACTAGCTACTCAGCTGATTGGCAGGTTCAATATGCTTGTGAGTTCTTGCCTCAAATTAACCCAAGTTTTACCTAAATTTAGATATTTTTTGACCTGATCATTCGTCCCCTAAATTGTGCAGTAGAACGGAATGGCAAACCAATTGGACCACAGGTATATAGTTCTCCACTTCAACATTTGCAGACATCATCCAGTAAAATAGTACTACACACACACTACGCCATCAGTAGCTCACTGCTGGTGAATTAAGAAATGACTCGTTTGTTTCTGAATTCTTGATTGGCTTTACAATGTCAGGCGAATTCGAACTGGCTTTACATTGTCCCAACGGGGATGTATGGCTGTGTGAACTATCTGAGGCAGAAGTATGGAAATCCAACAGTTTACATAACTGAGAACGGTACTCATCAGTACAGTCTCATATCTCTCTATTACACATTTCACATGAAATGCGTTGCAGATCAAGGGACACATATACCAATTTTGTTTCTATGTTACCAGGAATGGATCAGCCTGGAAACCTGACCCTTGAGCAGTACTTGCACGACACCACAAGGGTGCAGTTCTACAAAGGCTACCTCGCTGAACTGAAGAGAGCCATCGATGACGGGGCCAACGTGGCTGGCTACTTCGCTTGGTCTCTCCTTGACAACTTCGAGTGGCAGTCAGGTTACACGTCCAAGTTCGGAATCGTCTACGTCGACTTCAGCACGCCCAGGCTCGAACGGCACCCCAAGGCGTCAGCCTACTGGTTCAGAGACATGCTTCAGAAACACTGAGGCCTTGTTTAGATGATCATACTTCTAGCCTAAAAAGTATTATAGCATTTCATTTGTATTTGACAAATATTATCTAAACATGGCTTAACTAGGCTCAAAAGATTCGTCTCATAATTTACAACTAATCTGTGTAATTAGTTATTTATTTTACCAACATTTAATGCTCCATGCATACGACACAATGTTTGATATGATGGAGAGAGAGTCATATTTCTAACTTTTAAGGTGGCGACGCCGGCTCCTAAGATGGCGGTCAACGACTTCATCTCCCGCTTCAAGAAGCCTTTGGATCAGCCTCTCATTCTGTCGCCGTCGCGTCTCAGGATCACACGTGATCTGAGAGCCTGTACTGATGAGGAACTGATCCCCAGGAGGAGTGCACGGTTGGCGGCCAAGAGCAAGCACAGGGAACCGAAGCCTGAGGCCCAGGCCTGTGTTTTTTTTACCGAACCGGACGACCGAACCGGCCGAGCTCGGAGGCGGTTTACCGGGCGGTTTGTACGGAAACCGCCCGGTAACCGACCGGATTCAAAATCAAATTTGAATCCGTAGTTCTTCCGGTTTGCACCGGTAAACCGGCCGGTTTGTGGCGGTTACCGGCCGGTTTTTCCGGTAACCGCTGCAAACCGGATTTTTTTTTTTGCTTGAATAAACACTTTTTTTGGTAGTTTTTTGGCACCTATTAATGTTCACATACAACACAATGCGGTACTAAATAGCATAAGTCACTAAATCAACAATATTTAGTCGAATACAAATACAACTACAAACCGATACGTAGTCTCATACAAATAAATCGTCGCATACAAATACAACCACGTCGTCGCATACAAACACAACCACATAGTCTCATTCACTCGAGAATGTATGGGAAGACCCCATATCGGCACGACGCTTGATATTCGGCGGTGGACATAAGAGAGATACCCCGCTCCCGGAGCAGTTCAGCCTTGTATTGTTGCCAAGTTTTGCCCGTCCATGCCGCTTGTTGTCTCCCAATCCCGAACTAATGTTCTATAAAACTCGGGGTCTTCCCATTCAAACACCCATTTATTAGCAAAGTGCACGCTCACGTCGGAATGGGATAGCTATAAGTAGGTGGAGGTATCACCGTAGGAGGAAGAAGAGTACCGTGGGGTGTCGTAGTCCGTCGGTGCATATGATCTCCTCTGCGATGACGGTTGCCCATGGTCACGGTCTTGAGTACAATGTGTGAAGTCGGTCTCGCCTGCAATCAACCATAATTAGTAGGCATTGACGAGAAAAAACCGTGCGAATGTAGGTGCAATGGATACCCGTGAAATGAAGACCCGCGTAACGAGGATCGCGATCACTACCACGACCATCACCACCACCACCTTCATAGACACCACCACCACCCGCATACCCACCACCACCACCACCGCCACCTTCACTCTCACCACCACCGCCACCGTCACCGCCACCGTCACCGTCATCGTCGATCTTGTCGGAGTCACCACTAGCACGAGCCCGGCTATCCTCGAATAGTATGGCCGGCTCGATTCTCATCCTCGCCTCGTGTCGCCGGTCACCGGCTTTCCTTTTCCTTTTTTTCTTTTCTCTTGACCCTTAGGAGGCGACATGTGCATCTTTCTCTTCCCGAGGTGACGGAACCCACATTGTGTCGGGCCCAATCACCGACATTATCATGCCCCGTAGCCCGACGTAGATCGTGTGGGTCTATTTGGTCACCGCCAACACAAAGAAGTCATCCACGCGAGTCAAAATACAAGATGTCATATATACCCAACACCGATATTTATATATATATATATATATATATATATAACGTATATATATATATATATATATATATATATATATATATATATATATATATATATATATATATATATATATATATATATATATATATATATATATATATATATATATATATATATATATATATATATATATATATATATATATATAACGACACAACATGTGATGGCAGAGGGACGTCGACGTCGTCGTAATCCTCATCAAGAACCGGAGCACCGTTGGATCTACCATACTCCATCCATTCCCTAATCGGATTGCTACGGTCATACACCGAGATTTCGGCGAACCGGTCAATAAAATCTACTTGATCATGCCTTGGTGGGGTCACATCCGCAAGTCGCAGGCCGAAGGTTGTACTCGGACATAAACAAGCTTGTTTAGTTTCTTATGGGACAACCTATTGCGAACCTTCGTATGCAGCAAGGCAAAAGTACTCCGCCTCCGCTGACCACTTGAGGAGATACATTGTGAAACAAGCCGCAAAGCAAGGCGCTGTAAATTAGGAGTATCTCTCCCAAATATCGTCCACCACTGGGCTGCAAGTGCAACAAAGCATGTTACCTATATATCCAAATATAGGAAACCAACAAGGTGTCGAGGGTATTCTTACATGGGGAGGTCCTGTAATCCTGTGCCATTTTCTGTGCCAGTTCTGTGCCAAACTCACCAACCTTTTTTCGGAAAACCTCAGCCTCCTGCAACGCCTGCATGGCGGTGTTCACATCCGTCATTCTCATAAAAGCCTCCTTGAGTCCGAAAACATTGTCAAACTTGGTTCCATAGTGTATGCAACCTTTGGATTTAGAACAAGAATGCAACATATTGAGTCAAATAAGCAACATGTTCAACATATATAGCGGGAGGAATATATATAAGTCGTATATATCATACCCGGACCCACATACGTCCCTACGTACACGTCATAAATCCGTCGGTCCATTATAGCTGCATACTCTTTCCATGTGTGCTCATTTCTTCCAAAAAACGATTGCATCTCAAGTTTGCGCCGGAACTCGCAACCACTTGACACATGTTGGCCTCCTTGTCTTTATCGGCGAAGCGAAGGAACTCAAATTGGTGCAACTGTTTCACAAGATGTATGCCAATCCATCCCACCACCGCACGTTTGACATCCTTGACCGAGCATACCGACCTTCATCTCGTATTTGCCCATTTGCTTGACAAAAACTCGGAGATGTCATCCACCGCAAGAACTCGAACGTTTACGACGAAAGCTCTCTAGAAACATGTAGTTGGTCCCAAATCTAGTGTCACACCACTTGACCAACTCACCCCGATTGCTTTCCTCATCATTGCATTCAACTTATTATGGTTGTGCAACCAAGTTGAAATTCGCTTGCATGATTTTATCATACCTGCATGATCGGACCTCTTTCCAATATCCTTCAACATCAAGTTGATGGTGTGTGCCAGACAAGGTGTCCAAACAATGTGTGCAAACTCATCTTTCAGAGCGTTGGAAGCTTTCTTGAAGTTGGAACCATTGTCGGTGACCACATGGACAATATGCTCGGCGCCAATCTCAAGCACGACCTTGCGAATCTCCTGAAAAAGAAGCACAACATATTAGCATCTTGTACGTATCCGTAGAAAAAAAAGGATAAGAACACAACAATGTTTAGGAGGTACCGAGTACGTATATTCCGCATCTTGAGTTAATCCAAGTTGCATCAATAGATTTGTGAAACCATGTGATCCCATTGCAATATATCGAAAGTTTATGACACTCATTCTAGTGGGGCCACCCAAGAATCACACATCAACGTGACGCCAAAGGTGGGCCACTCGGTCTTAAACTTTGCGTACTTAATCTGCAAGTCTTTCTCATTCGATCGAGGTACTTGCCATCAATCTCCCTTCCAAAGGGTGACATGATGCCTTCACCTGAAACCATAGGCAAATAATGAGAACATGCAAAGATAAAAAAATGCCGTAATTTACAACTATAGGTACTTACCATGCTTCGTGTCTCTCGGACCGCACCGACAAAGTAGGGATTGTCTCGCATTTCTTCCCTGGGACTCCTATGTAATGGAACCACTTTGACCAAGCTTTACCAATTGCTTCCTTTGCATTTTTCTCTTATTTGTCCACTTGCCGATCAATCCTTGGTTGGTACATTCCTCTACTCCCACCCATTGCCGCATTATAGTCCTCCACCACCACAGGAGTCTCCCTCTGTGATCCTGCTCTTCTACTAAACATCCTCTGAATAGGATTCCCCCCACGCGAACCACCACCACCACCACCACCACCGCCACTACCACTACCCCCTCCACGCTCGTAATGACCTCCTCTCTGTCGAACAGTTTGTTCGTGCTCATACTGTGTTCTCGACATGTTCATTGCTGCCTGCATCTGAGCCTCATATTCCTCATCACCAAGGGGCCGGTTTCCCTCTTTGTGCAGCCGCCTCCGTGCCGGCTTTACTCGAGCCTTGGCCATTGCTTCTTTCCTTAGTACCGTCAAGCTCTCGCCGAAAGTAGGCACGCACATCCGGTGGCACTCGTTGCAATGCACGACATCCGTCCCGCGCCCGCCAAATGCCGCTTGAATCTAGTGCAACCACCGCCATGTTTCGTCGTTTCACAAGAATCGCAATACCATCCAGAGAAAGGTTTTGACCATGCTCCCATACACGATCGTGGGGTCTGCCCGACATTGTCTACCCGCATGAACGAACAACAACATACACATACCAATATATAAATACACCAAGTGCACGAAATGTATGTCAAGAATATATATGAAGTCCCTAAGTCACTAAGTCACACCTAAATTCCATGTATCTCAACAATATATAACAAAAAATACATGCATCCTACCCCAAATCCTACCTAAATCATACCCTACACTATAAAATCCTACCTAAATCATAGATCGGGCCCAAAATCATACACTAGAAGCATTTCCTACCTAAATCCTAGAGCCAAAACTACTCTAAACAAAAAAAAAACGAAAAAAAAAATCTTACCTACCCGGCGGCTAACCGACCGAGCCGGTCGGTAAACCGCGCCTCCGGCCGGAAACCGCGCCTCCGGGGGCCGTTCTAACGCCCCGCGCGCGGCGGTTTACCGCTCTTCCGGACCGGGAAACCGCCCCCGGCGGCTGGCGCGGGCGGAAGGCGGGAGGAAGCGGAAGACGAGAGGGCGGGGCGGATGGCTATCTCGGGGGCGTTGACCCCCCCCGCGCGCGGCCGCGCCATATGCGCCCTTCCGGGCCACTATTGGGCCTCGATGGGCCTTAACGGGCCGCGCTCGGGTTTTTTTTTTTTAACGCACCGAAATTTAAATTTTTTCATATCAAACGAGTTCCAATTTCAAAAAATTTTACACCATTGGGTTCCATAATTCATGAGCTATTTTTAGGAATTTTTTCAGCATTTTTTTTCAAAATTCGAATTTGAAATTTGGGCCGGTCCGAACCGGACCGAACCGGAACCGGACCGGCCCGGGAAGCTCGGTTACCGCGGTTTACCGCGGTAAACCGAGCGGTAAAAAAAACGCAGGCCCAGGCTAGGAAGTTACTTATGAAGAAGCTGGGCATGGAGGTCGAAACGCAGGAGCCGGACACGGCGTCGTTCGACGAGTTCCAAGCTGCCTTCGCACTCCAGTTGCCGAAAGAGACCAGAAAGGCCATGGAGACGTACTACCTGGGGAGGAGCCTATCCACGGCCAAGGTGCCGGCGATAGTCGTGGACCAGCCGTGACGAATCGCATTTGTTGAGCTCCAGTTTGTGGTCGCACAATTAGTTATCCATGTAATACAGACGTTAAGGATCCAGTAGTTAGGTTTGCTGTTTGGGTTGCTGATGGCTTCTCGCCACCATCATCCTAAGCCTATGTTGTAGGTCTTACGACCATTCCATTCCTCTTAATGAAATACAGGCATATTTGCCTGCTCGCGAAAAAAAATTATATTTCTAGCTTTTTAAGGCATCTAAACAAGGTTGAGTGTCTAAGAACCAAGCTTGAAGTAGTTACCATTTATTAATTTCTTTAGTATTTTACAGAAAGTTGTAAACCAGCTCAGTGCAAGATATCAAAATAGGAGTAAAAGATGATAAATGAAAAATCAATTTGCGCGTTCCAAGGTAATTGTGTTTTGTCTGCTTGTATCCTTGTGTTTTCTGCTGTCATCCGTGTTCACTGTTTGTGGACAGAGGATACTTTATCCTGCTTAATTAATAGAGTAATTTGTATTGGACACCAGCAACATGTTCATTTTGACGCTCGAAAAAAAACGTTTAATTTTTTTCGTTCTTGTGACAAAAGTGACAGCACTCTCTACCTTGCCAGTTGCACTTTGCTAGTCAGTGATATCTGCGTAAAGTGCTATGATTCTTTTTTTTCTTTTTGACAAGGGTAAAGTGGTATGATTCGTGACGTCGACGGGAACATGCGCCAATGATCGCTTGATGGCTGGATTGGCTGCACGACAACACGCTGTTTTGTTTTGTCACCAAGCAAAACAGGCAGCTGAGCGACGCGCGCACACCAGGAGTAAAATATGATAAATGAAAAATCAATTTGCGCGTTCCATGCTAATTGTGTTTTTATCTGCTTGTATCCTTGTGTTTTCTGCTGTCATCCGTGTTCACTGTTTGTGGACAGAGGATACTTTATCCTGCTTAATAGAGTAATTTGTATTGGACACCAGCAACATGTTCATTTTGACGCTCGAAAAAACGTTTAATTTTTTTCGTTCTTGTGACAAAAGTGACAGCACTCTCTACCTTGCCAGTTGCACTTTGCTAGTCAGTGATATCTGCGTAAAGTGCTATGATTCTTTTTTTTTTTTTTTTCTTTTTGACAAGGGTAAAGTGGTATGATTCGTGACGTCAGACGGGAACATGCGCCAATGATCGCTTGATGGCTGGATTGGCTGCACGACAACCGGCTGTTTTGTCACCAAGCAAAACAGGCAGCTGAGCGACGCGCGCACACCAGGACATACTCGACCTTGCCATGTTCGATCCTTCCGGGAACGTGCCGTCCGTGGCTAGCCGAGTCGCCGACGAACGGGACGCGCCTCCTCCCTGCACATGCGCAGATGCATGCGGCGCACCGTGCCGTGCCGCGCCGCCCTGATTCCCTGAGTAATTAAAAAAAAAGGGTAGTGACACGCCATCCACCGAAAACCGACATGCGTCGTGAACCGCGCGCCATTCCCGGCACGCACGGACGCTTCATCATCAATCGGACAGCCAGCCGAGGACGGCAGGAGGCGGCCAGCGCGGCCCACCCGGGAACGCTGCGAGGTAATCACCGGCACCGGTCGGCGGTCGTGCTCGCCGGCCCGGCAGCGGTCCCCACGCCCGCCGCGGAGCGCGGATAGGAATAGGATACCGTCGATCGTCGGGACTCGGGCGCGCGCGCGCGCGCACCGGCACCGTCGGGGTCCCATCACAAAGATGCCTCGATCTACCGCACCGACAGGCCACACTACTCATTGATGAGAGGCGACGTGAGCACTGATGAGCAGCAACAAATAGGGACGCGCCAGCTAGTGCGCCACCACACTAGCCTGCCGCGCCTCTGCTGGCTGCTACTGTGCTGGCTGACGCGGTGACGACGCCGCCGGTGAGGGTGTGAGCGAGCTGCCACTGCCGCGGTCGACCGCCGGCCGCGCGAGATGGACGCTCGGTGGGCGGTGCTGCTGCTGGCGCTGCTGGTCGCCAGCGGCGGCAGCAGCGGTGTGCGTGTCTGCGCCGCTCAAGCAGGGGCGAAGGGCGCCAACTGGCTGGGCGGGCTGAGCCGCGCGTCGTTCCCCAAGGGGTTCGTGTTCGGGACGGCGACGTCGGCGTACCAGGTCGAGGGCGCCGCGTCCACCAACGGCCGGGGACCCTCCATCTGGGATGCATTCGCGCACGTCCCAGGTACGGCTTCAGTGCTTTGCGAACTCTGCTTGAGCTTGACTGCTTGGGCTGGCAGGGGAGTGACGAGTGAGGAAATCTGATGCGTAAGCGTGGGTAGTCCTAGGAAGCATGGATCCAGCCATCCAGGTACTGGCTATCCAGTATCCACCCACGTCAGTTGCCGTATCAGTGCTGCAACAACAGCGCGTCTGAATTACCATAGTTAAACAAGTGTTGACTGCGGATTGGATTATATCTCCGAATGTGAGACAATTTGGCTACTTGATTAGATGATTGGTAGTACTTGACATTATAGTGGGGTTGGGGGTTGGGGTGCAAGAGATGGATCTAGGCACCAAAAAAAAAAAACGGAATGTTGGACAACAATTAATCCGATGTTGATTGTACGCCAAACATTCATTGAGATCTGTGGCACCTTGATTCTCATTAACTGGTGAACTATTCAGCTTAAACTACATTCATTAAGATTTTGTTTTGGTGCAATGAACAGGAAATATTGTGGGGAATCAAAATGGAGACGTTGCAGTGGATCAATACCATCGCTACAAGGTACTTCATTATGAGAAGAAAATAACCGATCTGGGCTGAGACATAAGAGAGTTTGATGTGATGGGCTTTATGATTCATTCTTTTGTCCTGCTACAGGAAGATGTTGATCTCATGAAAAGTTTGAATTTTGATGCTTACCGGTTTTCAATCTCATGGTCCAGGATCTTCCCAGGTAAAAATAAATTTAACTTAAGTTGTAGCACGATCCAAACATGATTTTTGGGTGTTAGTAGTGCTAATACATCTTTGGTTCATGTAGATGGCGAGGGGAAAGTCAATCCAGAAGGTGTAGCATACTACAACAATTTGATAAACTATCTGCTTCAGAAAGGTAATACATAAGTTGGAATTGGAGAATTCTACATCTGAGATGTTTATTGGAACCTGTGTAAACATAACCCTCATTGACAACTGGGCAGGCATGACTCCTTACATCAACCTTTACCACTACGATATGCCTCTTGCACTTGAGAAGAAATATGGAGGGTGGTTAAGCGCTAAGATGGCGTAAGTCAGTCTAACAATTAATTGATGTTTATATCTTGTCATATTATGGACGTTCTTTCGACTTCCTGTGTTTTCCCAAAGAAGAATACACAACTTAGAAGGACTTAAGAAACTGTATGTTAGCCTAGCTAAATGTGTAATGCTGTTGCTCTAATTTCAAAGGATATAGAAGTATAAATACCAGATTGTGTTTATATATATCTACAATTTGTTTTGTAGGGACCTGTTTACAGAGTATGCCGACTTCTGCTTTAAGACCTACGGCGATCGTGTAAAGCACTGGTTTACATTCAACGAGCCAAGGATAGTATCGCTACTTGGCTATGACGTAGGGTCAAATCCTCCTCAAAGGTGCACCAAATGCGCTGCCGGTGGGAATTCAGCAACTGAGCCTTACATTGTTGCTCATAATTTTCTCTTGGCACATGCTGCTGCAGTTGCGAGATACCGTACAAAATATCAGGTATTTTCTTCTTGAGACTCTCAAAAGTTCCCAAAAAATAAAAGCTAGGAGTGAAATGTGGCAGGGTCTATATATGCTTGGAAAATGCTCAACATACTTTAATATTTATAACTCTATTCTTCATGAAATGCATTAAATTATTCTTAAATAGTTGGACATACCTGTCCAATCTCAATAACTTCTTGGATTTAAATTTGCTGACGGAGGAGTGGCATGATGTTTTCAAAACGTAGGCTGCTCAGAAGGGTAAGGTTGGAATAGTCCTGGACTTCAACTGGTATGAAGCTCTTACAAACTCACCTGATGACCAAGCAGCAGCCCAAAGAGCTAGGGACTTCCACATTGGCTGGTAAGCTTTATCTGTATCCTCTATCAGAGCCTAAGTTTTCATAAATGAAAGCTGCAAATGATAATGTAGTTAACTGTTACAACTGGTGCAGGTTTGTTGATCCATTGATAAATGGACATTATCCACAGATAATGCAGGATCTTGTGAAAGAGAGGCTACCCAAGTTCACTCCTGAGCAAGCTAAATTGGTCAAGGGCTCAGCAGACTACATTGGTATCAATCAATACACAGCCAGCTACATGAAGGGACAGAAACTGCTCCAGCAGACGCCCAGTAGCTACTCTGCCGATTGGCAGGTCCAATATGTTTGTGAGTTTCTTGCCTTAAACTCTATATTTTATATAAACATATTTGACTTAGATTTTTTTATCTAACCTAAACATTCGTCCTATAAATTCCGTAGATGCACGCAATGGCAAACCAATTGGACCACAGGTATGCAGTTCCTCCATTTACTCTTTCTCAACGTTATTTACTTTGTTAGCACTGCATAAAGTGCATATTATGCTGCCATCAGTTACAGATTCAGAAGTACTGCAATATATAAATCCTTGCTAACCAATGAGTGAACGTGTAGGCAAATTCTAATTGGCTTTACATCGTCCCGACTGGGATGTACGGATGTGTGAACTACCTCAAGGAGAAGTATGGGAATCCAACTGTCTACATAACCGAGAATGGTACTCAACAGAATTACATCTCTTTCCACATTTCACATGAACACGTTGCATTCCAAGGGAATCATATATCAATCTTTTTTCTGTGTGTTACCAGGAATGGATCAACCTGGGAACTTGACCCGTGACCAGTACCTGCGCGATGTCACAAGGGTGCGGTACTACAGAAGCTACATCGGCCAGCTGAAGAAGGCCATAGATCAGGGCGCAAATGTGGCTGGCTACTTCGCCTGGTCTCTCCTTGACAACTTCGAGTGGCTGTCTGGATACTCCTCCAAGTTTGGCATCGTCTACGTTGACTTCAACACGCTGGAACGGCACCCGAAGGCGTCGGCCTACTGGTTCAGGGACATGCTGAAGCATTGAGATCTCTAGGGCAGAGCCTGAAGGTACTATTTTGTTCAGCTTTGCCTAGTGCTTTGGATGGCCCAATGGTTCAAATCCGGCCTTGTGCTTCGCTAGCAAAATGGGAATAAAAGAGAGACACTCCGATCAATTGTGCATTCCGAGTTACAGTCAGAATGTTGTGAGTTTGTGAGTATCTTGTTCTCTGTGGAGCTGTGGTTATTTTATCGTGTTGATTCTGATTGATTATATTTGAAATGCTTAATCAGGAATGTGACATCACAAGTTTTTTTTTTTTTTTTTTTTTTTTAAAAAAAGAACAAATCTATTACTCCATTCCAAATTATAGAGATAGCTTAAAAGATTTATGACATAAAATATGTATAATATGAAAATATGATTAATGAAGAATCTAATGATACTTATTTGGTATCATAAATTTTATATATTATTTTATCATATAAATTTGGTTAAACTTGAGGTGATTTGACCCTTGGAAAAAGTTGAAGTGACTTATAATTTAGGAGGAAGGGAATACTTATAAGGACTACCCTGAGCGCTTGGTAATTGTACCAAATTAGACCAAGAGACCACATTCAGTAGATTTACATTAAAAGAAAGCCCTGAGAAATTTAACGGGGCAATTTATATTTTTTTACTGAGGGACAATGTTGACTTGTTTCTTTGTTTCATTCACATTTTTTATGCATAGTCTAGCTACTGCTTTTCTTTTTGTTGCGCGGCGCCCTGCGCTGCAGTGACTGGGGCATCCGTAAACAGGCCGCATGTTTTCCAGGACTGCGGGCCTGGGGTCATATACCGTTACGGGCCGATCTTTGTAATGGGCCTGTCATCCGCCTTGTTTTGGACGTCCGTGCCTTCTTCGAACCACCGGCCACCGCAGAAAACCAGGAAAAAACATGATCGTGCTGCCCCGATTTCAATTTGGGACGAGCTGCTGCTGTGGCTTTAATCAGAGGGAAGTATCCGTATCCTGGGTCAATTTGAATCCTGGGTAACTGTGGCCTGATTGCTAGGCATTTTGATGTGGCAGCTAGGCGCCTAAGCCATTAGGACTGGACTGTTCATATTGGCGGCTATTATGTTCAAATCTTCTTGTTCGAAGTAGCTGTGAGGTACAGGTTTATGTGCGACCCTGGGAGAGAATTAACAGATTTCTCACGCCTGTAAGTGTGCTGAAAAATAGCACCCTTGTTCAAAGTAGCAGAGGGGCCAATTTACAATGTGCGATACAGGTTTTGTTTATGTGTGAGCTTGGGATCGGAGAAGATTAACATATCTGTCCCGCTTGTAACATACAAAGCTGCAATTATGAAAGGACACGATCGGTGGCACCCAATTTCCAACGGTGCATGAGGTTTTGATAAGAATTGCTCGAACAAGATGCATGCTCTAGCAAGAACCAATAATATATTTCTGAGTTTGCAGTGTTTTACACATTCAGGCATTCACCTGATTTGAGTTCATAACATCAGCAGGAACAAAAAATTACCACAAACAGACAAGATCAAAAATTGGACGACACTGGATTTTCACACAGCCCTAAACCCTCCTATGACGACGCGTCGACGTCGAGACGCGCCTCTCGTGCGTCGATCTCTTCCTGTCCGGCTCCATCTTCCTCGGCCTGTGCTCGACCACCATCTCCGGGACCTTGCGTCGCCGCTTCACGTCATCAGCTTCACGGTGGCAGCCTCCTGCTCCTGGCCCTGCTGGGCGCTTGCGCTTTGCATCACCTGTCTTCTCGTTCTTGGGGCACTCCAGGTCTGAGATCTTGGTGGCTTGCTTGTTATCAGCTTGAAGAACTGTCGTCTCAGAACCGCCGTGGACGCATCCTCCTCCGGTGACCGGAGCGGCCACCTGGTGCTCGCACAACATCTGCAGCAGCGTATCCAAGGCGGTGCGTTCGGCTTCGGCCGACGCGATCTCGCCTTCGACCGACGCCTTCCACTGCGCCAAGACTCCGCGCGCGTGCGCACGCACCATCCCGGCCTCGTGCTTCAGCAGGCCGCGGACGGCATCGGCGACGCCGGTGGCCGCCACCATGACGGGCGACGCCGGGACCGGGACAGCCTGCAGCGTCAGGAGCGCCTCAGCCATGGCCCTGTCGAGCAGCCGGCAGAGCCCCTCGGCCCGAACGTCGTCGTCCGCGGCGTCGCAGAGCATCTCCACGAGGTCGCTCCTCGCTTGCCGGTACTTGTCCCGAGAGCTGCAGCCCCCCGTGGCGGCCTCGATGGCCGTGTCGATCGCGCCGAACGCCGGGAAGAACGGCTTCCACCGGCGGAGCGCCATCACCGCTAGCTAGCTGCAGCGGCGGCGAGCGAGCGCTTGGATTGGCTGCAGGGAAGGGAAGCTCGAGATGAGGAAAGGGTCTTGATGGCTCGGGAGGGAGTATGGAACAGGGGGCGATGGGACGCCGGGATTTATATGGATCGTCGTCAGGAACGCGAATCCGACTCTAGAGATTGGTTGTCCGAATCGAACACGAATTCGTACGTCGAACGCGATCCATGGGACGCGGCTTATGGCCCTGTTGGCTGGGAATCCGACTGAGAAGACTGGCTGTTCCAGTCCGACACGAACTCGATCCATGGGATTATGGGACGCGGCTTATGGCTCCGTAGGGAATCCGACTGAGGAGATTGGCTGTTCGAGTTCGACACGAAGTCACGAACTAGAAACAACGCTGGCGAGAAGCGTGCTTCCTTCATGCTGACAGCAGGTTGCTGACGGGTAACCTCGAAAACGAGCTGATTAACGACCCATCATGGTCATGGTCATGGCAAACGCAGTCAGTCCATCAGTGACACGCCAAAATTAGGGGGCGGCGGGGCGCCCATCCTAAACTGCAACGAAGAGAAGCTGATCATTCCTCTCCGTCCGCTGTCTAAGTTTGCCTTCCTCGGCAAACCTGAGCCAAAGCCATCTTCGCAACATGCATCGGCCACACGCGCGCCATTTTGCATGCCGACCTCCACCAGACACGTACCTCTCCATCGTCATCCCCGCGATCGTCCCCCCAAGCTTCCTCCGTCCGCGCGCCACCGCCGTCGCATCGCCATGGCCTCGGCGCCCGTCAAGTTCGCGGCGCTCGCCGTCGCCATAGTCGGCGCGGTCACGCTCAGCTCCTTCTTCCACTACCACTGCCGGCACCTGCCGTCGCCGTTCGTGTCCACGGAGGTGCTCCGCCTCATCGTGGTGAGCAACGAGCAGGAGGTCGGCGAGGACATGGACCTAGCCGACGGCAACGTGGAGCTGCGGTGCTACGGCTTCAGCGAGCACAACCACAACCGGTTTGCGTGGTCGGCGCAAGCCGTCATCCCCAGCGGCGCCGAGGCCAACCTCACGTTCCCCGCCGTGCACGGCGACGAGGTCTACGAGGTGCTCTGCTCCTACCACGGCGCCAACCGGTGCTGGGCGCACGGCGTGCAGGTGTTCGAGAACCCTGGCCACGACAACCTCTTCTGCTCCCAGCTGATCGGCGGCTGCACCGTCAGGTTCCGGAAGGACGGCGGCGTCGAGAAGGTGTACCAGACCAACGGGGAGCGCGACGTGCAGCCGCCCATCTTCATGGGCTTTGTGCCGGACTTCGACAACGCCAGGGACAGCGGATGCTCGTCGGCGAGCTGCGTTGGGAGGACCATCAACAGGGTCATAGGCGAGGAGAGCTGCTGCGATGATTCCTGCGGGGGGTGGGAGAAAGCATTGCCCAAGAAATGATCCATGCTCAAGCATGCATGTAGGATTCAAACTTGATTTTTTTGTATAATGTAAATGTAGAGCATTTTAATGGTACATACATGATAGAAGACACTTACTTGCAGCCAGTTTAATCATGTTATGACTGAGATGGTGCTGAATCAATCAGAGTTTGAATGTAGCAAAATTCAAAAGGAAAACAAGCATGTCCCAACTCCCAAGAAAAAAAAACTAACTTTGTGGAAACATGTAGATGATTTGTCACCATGCATGACCACTAACAACCATGGTCGCCAAAGGAGTGCAACAGATGAAAATTAAATAGACGCAATTGCAATACTGTCACTGGAGCATCTGCTAAAAATCAAACCTTGGACGCAGTCAATGTCTACATAACAGCAGAACATGAGGTATCAACCAATTTGTAATGATGTGCTTGACATTACAATTGTAAGCTGCAGCAGAGGAAACAAAACGAGTGTCTAAGTAGTACTCTCCTCAAAAGGTAAATAATTAAGCAAAATTTGGAAGAACAAAACTAGCAATTGCATCAATCCAGGGTCCAGCATAGCCATATGAATGGTGTTTGCTTAATCAGAGTCTTCATAGACACCCTCGTCATCAGAAAGCTCATCAAAAGAACGGATGTCCAGTTGATAACGCAACATGCCACCAATGCCGCCAAATCCTCTGCAAAACTGAGAACCTTCTTGAGATTTGTTGGTAACAAACTCAAGTGAGCACCCAAACTTTTTGTACTCGTTGGCAAACCATTCCAAGAGTGAGGTTTTCTCCTGAACCTCCAGCTCAGCATTGGTAGATGGATCACGGAATTGACTCTGGTCAGCTTCTTGCTCTTTATTCAGATGTTTGATAACAGTTTCTCCAGTTGCACTATTCTTAAGCACATATCTGTTGACATCAAGGTTTTCCCACACTATCAGTGTTTCCACAGCACCCATTTCAAGAGCTTTCAGTGTATCATCAACACCAAACACATACTTCCCAGTGTCTTGACTAATTTCTTCAAAATACTTTCCAATCAGCTTTTTCTCTTGTATGAACTTCACATTTGCTAGAATTTCAGCTGACAACTCAATAGCTTGGTTAAAACCGCTCTCCCCACCATATGAAACATCAACAACGTTAAGTATTTTGACCTGGAGACGCTGATCAAACATGTCAGATTGGCTCAGCTCTGTCTTAAAATCAGCAGAACCAGCCAATATAAGTCCAGCAACATTAGGCTGACTGGTAGCTGGATTGATGAAAAACTGTGTAGCAAGTTCAGCTGTCTTTCGAACATAATTATGACGTTTTTCCATTCGAAGCCGAGCAAAGCGAAGAGCAGATTGTCCTCCTCTTCCATGCTTCTTTGGGAGATCAACAGTGAATTTGTGAAGCACTTCACGAGTATTGCCACTCAGTGTACCAAAAAGAGTTCCATTACCATCCATAACAATGAAGCCAAACTTGTCATCAGATTCCAAGAGTTCATTCAAAGCTTCAGTATGGAACTTATTGTCACAAAGGTACAAGGATGCATTGATAGGTTTGAATGGCTCAAAATCAATAGTAACTTTCTTTTCCTTGCCATCTTCAGTAACAATTGTTCCAGTGTAGAGAACAAGTCCATTTGGGGGGAACCTTGTTATACAGCTTCAGCCTCTGCTGAGCTGAGGTGATGGCTGCCAAAACAGATTGCCGATTGACTCTACTCTTAATGTTTGAAGCAGTACCATATTCATCACCCAACATCTTGGTCACACGGGAAATTTGGTCACGAGGTGGCATAATCAGAGAGATCATGCTGGTGCCATTGCCTCTAGCAGCTTCCAGTGCCTTGATCAACTTCTTAATCTTCCAAATCTCGATGTTCTTGTCAGTTTCCTGACCGTCAGACATCTTGGCGAAAGCACAGTACTTGAATCACCCTGCGGATACCAGAAGTGAAGACCAAGGGAATCAGATAAAGACAGGAATATAGAGGCCGGCAAGCGTAAGAGATTGAACAAAAGCATATTACAAATATAGTAATACCAAAATGAGAATAAATAGTGGTAGTACATTAAGCACGGCTGTTTCCTTATATCTAATGTCATCCAAGGACAGATGCGAACACAGTAGCAAAAAGAAAAAAGTATGCCTCAAACCGGAGACCAATATTTAATTATATTGTTCATTAATTTGTGCACTGTGCACTGAGTTATGATTGTGGTCAGATGAAAATTACTATCTAATATTCACAAATGTACCACAGAAGCCAGCCACAGACAGATTACCAAAGTAATGAGGAGCCTTATGTTCTATCATGCCAATACAAATAAGTAACTCATATAACAGCATTAAACATTGTATTGTAAAAACCAGGGGGCTAATCTAATAAACAAAGAAAAAGCTTTAAGGTAATAAACAAATTCTAGCAACACTTTAGGGAGTAAAATAGACTTCCTATGAATAATTTCAGAGCTGATACTATAAACTATTAATGGTGGAGCTTACACTGCATTCACAGGTTGTGGATTATAATGTAGTCTAAGCTTCAAAGTTTTTTTTTTTTAATGGTTTGCGCACAAGGTTAGACTGAGATTCTAAATACAGAGATGATTCTCTTGGACATTTAAGAGCATGAGATCTAGTAGCACATAAATACAGAGACTTGCAGTAGTCAACAAAATGTTATAAGAGAGGAATCATTGGAGCCAGTTCCAAATTACTACTTAACATGTTCACAGTTAGGTCAAAGTCAAACCTCACAGAGGAAAAATTATCGGCCAAGGCTAATGAACAACTCACACATCATCTAAAAGGTCAAAAGCCACCACTGTTGTGGGCGGACCCAGTAAGGACAAGGGTGATAATTTTTGCAAAACAATCGAAGTTAGTAGGCATAATACATGCATAAACCTGTAATTAGATCAGATCCGAATGCAAATAGCTTAAGTTAGGGTTTGCGAGCTCGGTTTTCGCATGCGGGAAGAGCAGACGAAGGAGGGCGCACCTGGTTGTGCTTGTCGCCGGCGAAGGACCAGAATAAGGCCTGGGCACCTGCGTAGAGCGGTAGCGGCGGTCAACCAGATCGTCGCCAAGAGAGAGCGAAAGTGAGACTGATAGAGCGCGCATGCAGGGGGAAATGGAGGAGAAAGATATAGCAATTAGACTACCTGTGCTCTTCATACTTTAAATTCATCCCCAAAAAGAATATTCCATCCTAGTCACGCATTTCTCTCCTCTATAAACGTTCTTCCGCGGCCGTACGTCTCTATATCTCATACTCTATTTCAACTACTAACCATGGCCCCACTTGTCATTCTCTATAAATTTTATCCAAATATATCCATGTGAGATCTTGTTTTGAAGTATTTATTGAAATGAATTTAGTGGTGTAATTAAAATTTAATTTAGTTTTTTGGTTTAAGAGTTATATCATTTTTTTGTTTGTTGAAAAAGTAGGGCCCACCATCAAGATTCCCCAACGCATGCTCTCCTCTCAGCTTGTCACTCGCGTGCTCACGTGGTGGGGGCCGCTCGGCTGATACCGTTCGGGCCTCGCTAGAGCGCTGGTTTGGCTAACGGCCAAAGATAGTGGTCATGGCCGGCACTTTACGTACCGCAGCTCATCCGCACGCCATATGCTTCCTCGCCTCCATTTGCGGTAAGACACCGGTGCGGAAGGTCTTAGCACCCACTTGCTGCACTAGGGCGGGGCTGCAGTAGTGTGCAGTGAGGGATAGGCGCAGACCGGCTATCGGGGGTTAAGAGAAATAATAAATAAATATCATTTCCCGATACAGTTACCAAATATCTAAGAATCATGAAATAAAATTAAAATAACTAATATCTAAGAATCATGAAATAAAATTAAAATAACTATAAAACTCTAGAATGAAACTTTATATGTGTTTCATCTAAATTTCATCGTCTGGAAAACAACGCCGTGAAACTTGTTTGTTGAGATTGGCCTAATGGTAGGCCTCTAGCTAGTCTAGTGCATACCAGGTTTGGTCGAGCAAAGATCTTTAGAGGACATCAATAATGTGTAAAGTCACCCTTAAGTAGAGATGATGTGTTTAAGGGTAAGTTATTGTTATGCACTTAGGAGCGTTTGCAATGGTAATAGATAGCACTAACTATTTAGTGAGCTGACGTGGAGGTGAAAGGTAAGAAAAAGGATTATTTTATACCAATAGACCCACATGTTTATCTCACATATTCTTGGGCCATGTGAAATAGATAGACTATTTGCTTATAGCTAGTGAGCACTCTCTCTCCTACTTTTTGCTTGCCATGTCACATCTAGATAGCCAAATAGCTAGCCATTGCGACGCCCTTATAAGGCCAATCTCAATGGAGTTTCAATGGAGTTTTATGGGTATTAAATATCTTTGATGTAGCACTATATTAATGGAGAGAGATATGATAAAAGTTTCATGAAAATAGGAAGAGTTTATGGGGGATGAAATTCGTTTTTACCGTTTTCAAACTATAAAGTGTTGGAAACTATGGCATGAAATCTTTCATTAAGACGGGTCTAAGATTTAAAAAACTATAAGAGATCAATTTCAAAATAAATGTCATTATGGTATTCATGTCGACCAAACTCTTTTAGATTTAACTCGATTTGTAAAAACAATTGTAAAAAATATCTATATCACCAAATAAGTATGAGCCCTTTTACGGTGGTTGGGGGTACTTCCTAGTACCTCCGGTTCCTAAACAAATTATTAGCACTAATTAATATTTTAAGTGGAAGGTTAGTATGGTAATTGAATCTCCACTTGCCCCCAATTCCTCGTTACCCGTTCATTCGTTTCCCATCAGCACACACACTGGAGCCCAATGCCAGGACGCCCTAGCCGCGCCGCCTGGCCCGTGGTCGCACGCCGCCGCCGCCGGGCGGCCTGCCCTCGCCCACGTCCGTCGCTCGCCATCGCGCACGCCGCCGTTGCCACCTGGCCCTCGCCTGTGCTCGTCGCCCGTGTATTGTTTTAATGAATTTGATGAGTAACTATGGCTGGGTTTTGATCTGTTCTAGGTACTCCATTTGCCTCATGTGCTACTACTACTAGTATTCCGCAGTCTCGTTAATGTGCTACTACAAATTCGAGCCTAGGTGCCATGCTTCCCGACGATGGATGGATCGATGAACCAATGAGCAGTCCATTGATGGATGGGACCAATGAGAACCTGCGATTGAGCGGTCGTCACGGCCTGAGTGTATGGCGGCCGGTGGCCTTAGAGCATCTCCAACAGTTCCTCATATCTCACTTGCCAAATAATGAGTTTTAGAACTTGGTAAAACAATTTGGCAAGCTAAAAATGACGCCATCTCCAACAGTTATGTAAATCTAACTTGCTAAATTAAAAAAGAGGCAGGCCCACCAGCGTTCGGTTGATGACCGGTACCACCGAGACGCTTCGCCTCGATCGCGATTCCTTTTCTTCATCGCGCGACACTTCGTGACCCTCACGCCGCCGCTGGATAGATCGCCCTCCACGCCGCCGCAAGAACAGGACGCCGTGGTGCCCCATCTACTCCTCCCGTCGCAGGTAAATCTCCACGAAGCCTCCATCTTCTTGCCACTTTAGGTTAGCGCTTGAGCATCGTATAGGACTGTAGGTGATATACGGTTTGTTCTTGATCCTCTCTGCTCGGTTAGGTATATATGTTTTGTTGTTGATTATCTCTACTCGCGTTTAGGAATCATGCCTAGGAAGAGATCCCGTGCGCGAAGAGTATTGGAGGAGTCATCATCCGATGACGATGAATTGTTAATATTATCTACTGCTCAACTTGTGCAAGCCGCCTTCTCCAATGAAAAAGGAACACACGGTGGCTCGTGAAAGGTCACCCCAGTTCTTGACCGTGATAGAGAAGGCGGACACGAAAGCTGTTTCAAGATTACTTAGCGGACAATCCAACATACACCGATGAGATGTTCCGTCGAAGGTTGTTGCTCTTATAACTTTGTATGAGTTTGTCTCACAAGCTGAAATTTTATTTTAGTTATGAATATTTTGTTGTGTTCTTCGTGGTACAGGATGTCTAGAGACCTTTTCAAGCGCATAATGAAAGCTCTGGAAGAGCATGATGATTACTTTGTCCGAGAAAAGAAATGCGGCCAATGTTCTTGGACCGAGTTCCTTACAAAAAATCACTGCAGCATTGGGCGTATGCTTGCATATGGGGTTCAAATGATGCGACGGACGAGCACGTTTGCATTGGCGAAATCCGCACTTGAGAGCCTGCGCAGTTTGTTCGGGCAGTTATTGAAGTTTTTGGTGATGAATACCTCAGAGGCCCGAATGAGGCGGACATAGCACGCTTACTTGCATTGGGTGAGGAAAAAGAGATTCCCGTGCATGTTAGGGTCCATTGATTGTATGCATTGGGCGTGGAAGAACTGCCCATATGACAAACAAGGTCAATTCAAGGGGCATTGCGACAAGCCCACTATCATTTTGAGGGCCGTTGCTGAGTAAGACCTTTGGATATGGCATGCCTTCTTTGGAATGCCCGGGTCCCACAATGACATCAACGTTCTTGATAGATCTCCCTTGTTTGATATCTTGGCGTAAGGTATTGCTCCGAAGTGAAGTTTTCCGTCAACGGCCATGACTACACAATGGGTTATTACCTTTGCAAAGATGGTATATACCCCTCATGGGCTACTCGATCAAGTCCATCCTCTACCTATGGGGAACAAGAAGCAATATTTTGCCAAAGCACAAGAAGCAGCAGAAAGATGGTCGAGAGAGCTTTAGGGTACTTCAATCAAGGTGGGCAATTATTCGAGGACCCGGACGCCCTTGGGACAGTGAGACTTTGGCAATCGATCATGGCTTGTATCATCATGCACAACATGATTGTGGAAGATGAAGGATACGTGGTCGACCCTCGGGAGCGTTTTGATTATGGGGCGGTGACAATGTCGAGGCCTCAACGTGGTCAAAGTGCTCATGGCCATTGGGAATATATTGAAAGCAGAGACGAGATCGAGACAACAACACCCATGGGCAGTTGAAGGAAGACCTCATCGAACTTTGTGGAACAATCATCCAGATTTATACTCGTACAATATATGATTTCCTATTTCAGTATAGTTTATTTCATATGAATAAGTTTATATTATCTCAAGTGTAATCGTCTACAGTTTTATTTGTGTAATTTTCTATGATATACTCAAGTGAACTCATTTGTATTATCTATATATTTTTCTGAATGCCACTTTATTTATGTTTGTATTCATGATCGACGTCAAGTGCTTGGCACTGTAGCTGGCCAGCATCCTTGTTTTAGTAAGCTACTTGCACGTTTTTCATAACAGCAGCACCTACAACGATTTGATGGTCAAATCCAAGCATGCTACAGTGCCATGCAACATCAGGAATTTGTTCCTTTGATTCGACGTGCATCAGGGTACAGTGCGATTTGATGGTCATTATCTGCATCAAATTTGACAGCGGTGCTGGCTGAAACTACAACATCAAGGGTACAGTGCCATGCAGCACCTGCCGGCCACCAACACATTAGGAGCATGTACATGAAATATAAGCTTCATTGTTCATTTGATAGCTGATGCAATATATGAAACAAGGTACGACATATATTCCTGAAACCAAATATTAATCTGAACACAAGAGCAAATATTCCTGGAAAACCAATGATTTTGGTAGCTGATGCAATATGAAAACTAAAATAGCCCTAATTGTTCATTTTGATGAAGAACTAAACTGATAGCAACTTGATTTGGTTAAAAAAGAAAGCAACTAAATTTCAGCTTGGTTTCCACAGCGCTTGGCAACAATGTCATCCTGCATCATCTTAAGCCATTGAAGCTGCACCGGGTTTAGGCCAATGTTGCTTTCGCCAACATAATATCTTTCTCTTGCTTGACAGCACAAACTGACTCTCAGCTCTCTTTCGGCTTCAGCTCTCTTACGTCAAACCATCGGCTCTCTTGAGTTCAGCTTGGCTCTTGTTTTCTCCGGCGCTAGATTTTCCTTGTCAACCTCAAGTGCAGCCACAAACCTCTCTAGTTTTGCCTTTTTCTTTTTCCTTATCGGTCTCCTCCTTCTTTGCCCACATCTTGTCGATCGCCTCCGCGCATACTTAGCACCTCCCCTAAGATTAGCCTTCACCTTCTTAATTCCATGCGACCTTTTCCTGGGTTGTGTTTCTTGCCCATCATCAGCCGTGGCTTGTGTTCTTGCCCCTCTTCATCCCTTGGCCTCGACACCTTTGAGGCCTTCGAGTTTTTGGTTTTTTCAAGTTTCTCCCGGCTTTCTGCAAGCTCTACCATCTGGCTGCCCACTTGTCTTCATCCTTCGGTATGTTTTCCAACAGGTATAAGAGTGAACTTCTTTTTCTCCTTCTCTTTCGATTCGTACAGCTTGTGAGCTTCGACACCTGTACGAAAAATGAACAGTTCATATATCGATCACAAATACAATAGATTGTGGAAGAATAGTAAATACACAACATAACACGTACCATGTCCGTGACAGTATGTCCACTTTGATGTCTGCGTTTAATTGCCTCATAGCATCCACAAAATTTGTTCATGATGCTGAATTGTGAACCATCGATGTCCCGAACTCTCGATCCCCGCACCGATGCAGGTTTTCTTGTTTAGCTCAAAATAAGCATGAACTCGACCCCAAAAAGTGGTACGAGTTTGGTTGGCCCCGTTGAGGGGATCTTTGCTAGCGTTCAGCCAGCGAGCAAACAACTTCGTCTTCCTTACAATCAAAATTCTTGGAACGCTTGGCACGGTTGTTTGCTCTTCTTAGCACGACTTGGAGGCCAGACTTGAGCATCGGCATCTGGACTGAGCTGTGTACTGTAGCTGGAGAGACTGGAATGGCGGGGTCGTCCAAACCAACAACATGGTCGGCTTGTCCATCCAGGAGAATGCCCGACAAGAAACTTTCTTCTTCCGTCCCCATCATTCTAAACAAGTGTAAACAATATAGTTGAGAAGAATGCATTGACAACAAATACTAACAAATAGTACCATTGATCAGACTACTTTGGAAAAAAAATTCAGCAAACCATTCATGACCAACAAACAGTACCATCGATCACATTATTTCCTGAAACATCAGCATGGTCGTGCACATTATCATGTATCACATAATTTCCTGAACCCTAACTACACAACCTGTACATACAAAATGAACTATCACAAACAAGTAATCAACAGAAACATATAAAAGAAACGGTGGCCACAAACTCACCTACACATGTCATCAATTTCGGTCAAAAAACACATGTCATCAGCAGTGATCTAAAGGGAATTCCTGGCAGTCACAAAATGAACAGCGGGCACAAACTGATCTACACATGGCATGATATGATCTAGAAGGATTCCTGTAGGGCAGTCATCTCAGGTGCGAGCACAAACATCGAGATCACATCAAATTGATCTCGCCCAATCTAAATGAACCCTAAAAGGATGATCCGTCAGGAAGGAGCAGAGGGGATCGACGGGAAGATGAAGTGCGTGGAAGTACCTGAGGTTGATGCGGCGATGGACCGGACTTGTTGGGGCGACGCCCGGCGACGGGAGGCTTGCGACTTGGCGGCGACGGCCTCGAAGAACTGGACTGGGCGATGACGGCGACGGACTCCCTCGCGACTTGGGCGACGGACTCCTCGCGACTTGGCGACGAGTGAATCGCGAGGACCGATTTATTGACGACGGTCTGCGCGCGGGTCACGCGGGAAGGCCCACGAAGTTTCATCTACCGCGGGAAGGGGAAAAACTTGGCGCGGAGGACCGATCGGGAGCGGCTTCGCGTGCGTATTAATGCGCGTGCGGAAGCGAGATTTGGCAACCTGTAAAGTTTGGTAAGTCTATTTGAGGAACTGTTG